>OX235267.1:54924192-55334219 GCA_944472135.2 Trichobilharzia regenti | reverse complement strand
TATGTCATCGACGCACAGACTAAAATGTATAATCCAAGATATTGACCTCATTGCTTCTGACTTCAGTGCAGACGAATTCCTATAACAGCTAGGCTCCTGGACATCGAAATGTCAAAGTCCCGTGGTCGCTGACTTTAACAACCAACAGTTGACTGGACAAGCCATTCAACGGCATCTCGAGATAACTCCTTTGATTATGGACTACAGGGATCTAGCATTTTGCTAGCCCCTGTGCAACATGTCACTAAGTCCAGGCTCTATGACTCACAACACTTCTCTTCAAATATTGACTTGTTGTTCTCCCGTAGTGAGGATATAGATCTCATACAACATCTTCCATCTTCAGGAAGAAGTGATCACGCTGTGCTCTCTTTCAAGTTCACAACGGAAACATCATGGCTAAAAACTCCAGCTCGACCAAACGTTTGGGAAGCTGATATAAGTGCAGTCGTCTCAGCAGCCAAATCAGTGGACTGGTGCATCAACCCAGAGTCCCACGCAGACGCCACATGAAACCAGTTTAAACAACTTTATTCCATTTCAATTGGACCTTTCATCCCTTGATCTGTCCCAAAGGGTCGGAAACACTGCGCCACTTTGTATGAAACAAGAGAGCACATCTAGCTCAAAATGCAAAGGCACAACCTAGAAAATTTTCTTGTACATAAACTTCAGGAATAAAACATCCAATCGTGCTCAGAACCTGACTATTGTTAATGAAACAATTGAGGAAGATCGAGAAAGAGCAGAACCAGTGCAGACTACTTTTCCCTAGTCTTCACATCGGAGTCGTCACTCATCCTAGGATCAGCTCTGGCTGCATCAGAGGAACATGGAATAGATACCGTTGACGTCGACCAAGATATCGTGCTCAGCTGCTTGATGCTACGAGATGCAGGCAAATCAATGGGTGCTGATAATAAACATGCAGGGCTTGTAAACGAGCTGTCAACCCACACAGGCGTTCAATTAACCAAGATCATCAAACACTCTCCCCTACATGAAGTATTACCGAGTGACTGGAAAGATGCCATGGAGGGATCAATACAGGCTTATTAGTCTTGCAAACACTTTGATCAAGACACTGGAAAGAATCATCAAGAAACGTATCACGGAATATCTGGAAATCAATGAGTTGTTATCCAGAGGACAGTAAAGCTTCTGAAGTAACTTATCAAGCCTGTCCAAACTCCTCTCTGCAAGAGAAAGCTGGGTCAAATCGAAGGACAACAGAAGGCCCGTTGTCTTCATAGACTTCACCAAACCCTTCGATAACGTTTCCCACAAAAGACTATTCATGGAGCTGGAAATTCTTGGTATCCAATGCACGTTGTTAAACTGGCTTGGGGAATACCTCAGAGACAGGAGGCTGAGCGTTAGGATCAACTCAAAACTCTCCTCCTGGACAGCAGTGTGTAGCGGACTGAAACAAGGGACGATACTTGGATCTCTACTATTTATTTTGTATATCAGCGAGTTATCGTATCATGGTCCTATACATAGATGACTTAAAAATTTCGAGAGAGCTGATTGGCGAAAGCGATACACTCACTTTGCAAAAAGACCTCAACAAATTTTCAGAGTGGTACAGCTAATGGATTCTTCCAATCAGTGTAGCGAAATGTGCAACCATGTGCGAGGAACACGCAAGCATAAGCTCCTACGAACTAGAGGGAACACCACCCTCATCATCCAGACTAAGTTGGATTTAGGTGTCATAGTAAGTCACCACTTGAAAACTACAGTACACTGTCGCGTGGTGGGTGCGGGTAGTTTCAGATACTTATGGGCGATTCGCAGAGCCTTTACTAGAATCACAATATATATGTATATATATGTTGACCTACTTATATACATGTATGGTGAAATCAAGATTGGAAAATTGTAGCCAGGCAGACAGTCTTTGTCTTAAAGGGGACTCACATATTCTAGAAAGCGTCCGAAGGAAGGCAACACCTATTATTCTTGGCATGATTAACATCATACGAGGAAAGACCAGACAGCTTAAGTCTCTTCTGCGCGTCATATCGTAGGCAGAGAGGAGATTTTATCACAATTTTTCAAAATCTTTAAAATGATTACAGACCTGACTTATTCTTTCTTTTCTTCTCAACCAGGTGAGAACACCTCAGGGGACATAGTAGGAGAGTTCATATTACTGTTGACTACTGGCTCTCGCATAGAGTCATAAACTCAACCTCAGCTGATTCATTCAAGAAGGGTCCGCTCACGCACAGAAGTTTACTAGGAAAGCATTAACAAGAATTCCAACCCTTCTATTCGCAACCAATAAATCTGAATCTCACTTTGTTTACGCATTTGCACGAAGGTAAGCAAATAAAGTTATAGGAAACAAGGAAATAGTAGGGAGAAATGTAAAATGGTTTTCTTTAATGGATACAGCTGTTAACAGCATGATCACAGAAACAAGTTATTAACAAAAAGATAATAGATCTGTAACTAATGAAGAACAAACTGAAGGGAATGAAGACACGAGAATAAGTGAAACCTCTTTGGTTAAAGAAGACTACATGCGCTATTGTCTTTGGTTTGTTTCATCATTCCATTTATTGTGTTTATCGTCTGTTTTAAAAACCATTATTCTAATTCTTTTTATGCATATCCTGTCCACATTTATCTTCGTTGTAGGAACTAGATCTCAGTGATGTCCTTTTATACGATTTGTAAAGGTAAAAATATAACCATAGAATTAGAAGTTGTCACCACCTGCGTCTGATTATTTGATTATATCCACAAGTTGATGGAATGTGACTGACTTGTTTTACACTGAAAAAACGCTTGAAGTTTAATTGAATTACGCCGTTTGTAGTTAGCATTACTCATGTGCATCTTGTATTTATATCAAACATAGGTTTTTAAAAGGAAATGATTTTTTTTATCGATTGCTTTATTCTGCACCGTGTTTTGATACAACTATTGAATTCTCACCACGTAATATAGGTGGACAAAATTTAGCAGACCAATCGTTGATATCATGTGAGCGTTGGCCGAGGTTAAAATAATACTATGTATTCATCAGTGTTTGTAATCATCTTGTTCAAATATATGGTGTTAGTATTTAATAGTTTTATTTTTCCTACATAAAACATGATATCCAAGTAACTGGCACCTGTCATATATGGTTTCTACCTGATTGTGGATGGCGAGAAAGGATGAAAATAGGTCGCATACAATGATGAAAAGAAAGTCAAAAATTTCATAAAGTTTCCTCAGTTTCTGACATAATAGTAATATAATAACAATAATCACTTTGTTCCACAACAATAACAATTTACAGCATGGAATTTTCAGCGTTTCTTTTACATATTGCAATGGTTTAGCTTTGTTTATAAATATATAAATGTTTCAAAATGTTAAAATACTGATAGTTAATAGGAAAAAATAAAACCCCAGCAAAATCACACCTTTCCTAGGTCAAAGTGAATAACAAATAACAAATGCATTAATATACATCATTACATTTTATAGTTTAGTTAATGATTTAAAAGTTGTAAAAGTTCTTTTCTGATATTTGTCTCTTCACACAATACTCGTGCCAAATATGGTACGGTCGAATTTTTATATTTTGTAGTACGAGCATAAATGTTTATGAAATTTCTTCTGGTCTTACCCGAAGAGATACAAGGAAACAATTGTGAATAAAGAGGATGTTCACTATCAGATAAGATAACTTTAGCTAAGTGTTTACAAGAATTCATATGCCTATTGACAACAGTGTCATTTAGTTGAGTCAAAGGGATAGCACTGACCCTACTTACAGCCCTCAATGTTCTTCGTAGTATTATATGATCTTTCTTGAGTAGCCCAGGGAAGAATAATGGAGAACAATAAAGAATGATGGGCAAAACACATGAATTAATAAATTGTATGATAAGAGATTGGGTTATACCTGAGTGTCTCAACTTCTTTATGTAATAAGTCAGACGGAAAACTTTCTTAGAAACTATAAGAATATGAGACGACCAGCAAAGGTTTGACGAGAAACTAATGCCAAGATAAGAAACACTTGACTTACTCTCAATCATGGTACCATCAATATTACAACAATCATGAGATTGAATCAATCCATGCATGTCTTTTTCACTTCTCAAGCTGAAATCAACAGTGTTACATTTAGTTGGATTTAGTTTAAGACCATTTGAGCCAGACCAATCCTTAACTTCAGCTAAGAAGCCATTCATATGGGAACAATCCGATGTGGAAACTACAGGGACAGAAACGGTCAGATCATCAGCATACTTAATGAAGTTAACTTTGGGTGAGTTCGGAAGGTCATGCAAAAAGAAAGAGAAAAGAAATGGAGAAAGTACTGCACCTTGAGGCACACCACTTTCAGTTAGCTGAGAAGTGGAGCGCTTTCCAGCCAAAACAGTATGCTGTTTCCTATCCTTAAAATAAGAAGACAGCCATCTAGTTGCCCAGGACTCTGTTTGTGCTGAAATCATCTTTCCTAATAAAAGTGTCCTAGGAACAGAGTCGAAAGCTGCAGTATAGTCTAAAAAAGCTGTTCGAACGAACTTAGCACCCTTATCAAGGCAGGAAACAATATTGTGGTGTAGTACAATGGCTGCATCTAATGTACTTCTTCCACACTTATAAGCAAACTGCTTAGGGTCACTAAAAGCTTTTAAAGAAGGTTTAAGAATATTCAAAAGAAGTTTCTCCATAGTTTTCAAAAAAGGAGATGTTATAGCGACCGGTCTAAACTCCAGAAGATGATTTCTGTACAGGTACAACCTTGATTTCTTTCCAGTCAGCAGGTACCGTTTCCCTGTTAAATGATGCGTTAAAGATTTGAGTAAGAGGATGACACAAGATGTCTGCACACTTTTGAAGAAGAATGCTTGGTACACCATCTGGACCAAGGCTGTGTGTTGGATTTAATGACTTCAAACATAATAGTACATCCTTTTCTTCAAAACCCGGAAAATGACCATTTTCTTGACTAGGTACATCAGGTACAACCATATTAATTTGTTTCTTGATAAATGATTTGTTTAAAGCATTAACATCAGAATAAGCATCAACAGACATTTGTTTTTTACTTGTAAGTTTATTGAAAAGTTTCCAAATGTTTGAAGGATTTTTACATGATAAAAATTTTTCATTATATAGTCTGTTCAACCTTTCTATTTCAATTTTTATAAGGGTGTTTATTTTACGGACACCAGTATTATCACAATTCTTATACAACTTCTCTTTTTGTCTTCTAAGTTTTTTCAGTTGCAAAGAAGAGATTCTGTCAAATCTCGAAAACAGTGTTTCATATGGACAGCAAATTTCCAAACAAAACTTCAGATAATCGGTTATATTAGAGACAGTAGCATCCAACTTATCGTCAGTAAATAGTTCCCAGTTGGTATCATGCAACATGCTTCTTAATGCTAGAATGTTGTCATGGGAATATGAACGTTCATGTATCTTCTTTGTTAAATGACTAAACAATTTTTGTTGTAACTTGCCGTACACTTTCGGTAAAATACGAATAATGCAGTGGTCAGAATTTAGCAAAGGAGCTCTCCTTCGGGTTTCATATACATCACGGTCATTTATGAAAACCAGGTCTAGTGATTTGTCCAGACGTGTATTAAACTTGACTAGATTCTCATGACCAAGTGAAGTAAGAAAGCTGTGATCACATGAATTAAAATCACCACAGACTATAGACAACGAGTTTCCGAATGCAGGAGCAGCGAATTCAGTAAACTCATCTGCAAACATAACTATATTAGAAAGGCTACAATTGGGTGTTATGTAAATATTTGTTATGTATATATAAGAATATTTACTTAAGTGTTTTGGGCGACACCTGACGGTTATGCAATCTATATTGTCATTAGAATAATTGAAGCAAACGTGATTTGATGTAGACCAACTTGTGTTTATAAAAGTGGCTACCCCTCCTCCATATTTTTTCTTGGAACTTTTTCTATCTTGGCGAAAAACTTTATATCCATTTATTGAAACTAGATTATCATCATAATGCTGGTGCAGCCAAGTCTCTTGTATTGCTAAAACGCCAGCATTTCGATAAACATTGGAATACATTAGGGATTGAAGATAATCCATTTTGTTGGACAGGGATCTACAATTAGTGCTAACGAGTTCAGGAACAGTCATTTGATTAATTTGTGTACGTTTCAGTGCACGCTGCCAGCCACAGTGATCCTTTTTTCTCAATATTTGTGGATGAGTTTAAGAATGTGCGATTATATATAATACGATTAGGACACATTATTGATAAATTAAAACAAAATTAAAAGAGCAAACCAAAGCAATTTTGCAAAATATTGTAAGGTTGAATTTTTGATAGCCCTATGTTCAAGCAGGCCTCCTTAAGTGATAAAGTATTATTATAGAGTACAAGAAAGGAGGAGAACGACAGCTGAAAAGTTATGGAGGCGATAGAAATTGCTACATTGAATTATGCAGAATAAAGTAATGTTACTTACTGAAGGGCACATTACTGTACAACCTGATATATTGAGTACAGAAAGATCATTATATAGCTCTTTTCATTCGATTTTGGAACGCTGAATTCTTGTTACCTGGTTTCGCTTCCTAATTGCATGCGTATTGACTCTATTCTAGAGTTCATCTATAATTCAACATCATCTTATTTCTGGCTAAATCAGATATTAATATGATGGTTCCTACGTCAACATACATCGACTTATGATAATGAGAAGGATTATTAAGTATTTACTTACTTTCAATAATAAAACCACTTGATTTCACAGAAATTAAAGTGGAATTTCTAATGCACAAACATTAATTTATTCAAAAACTGAAAAGTGTCATTTCTACGTACAATAGAATGTCGACATTAACACAAGTTATGAATTACGGTGGAAAATACATGACACGAAGAGACGGAACCATTTGATACCACAGTTATTTCTTAGAGCTGACCAAAAGCAGAGCAGTCTGAAAGACGCAAAGTAACAAATATGACAACATGGATATACAGAATTTTGATTGTATTTCTTTCAGTTTGTTGATTTACACAATGTATGCCAATTCGTGAAAAGCATTTGTGATTAGGATTGAACAGTGGGATCTATATAATATATGACTCGAAAATGTGTATTAATTTTACTCCGGTTACGAAACTTCCTTTACAAATACTCATTTCTTATGTAATGAATACTCATTGTTTTTCTCGTTATAAAAGCTGACTCAGAATTCATTTTCAAAAAATTTCAGGGTAAATATGTCGACTCACAACAGTTAAACCAGTGTTTTAAAAGCCACCGGCCAATAAACTGAAAAGTACCTGAAACAAATTTGAATAGATGACATTCAGGATGTTCATGACAACTAATAATAAAAGTATATTTTAAATCGTAATATTTCGGTAATAAAATTTACTGCCCCAAATGGAACAATACGCAGAAGATAATAGTTAACAAGTCTTCCTCAATAATGAAGCCCAATAAAATAAAACAGTTCTTTTCAGGTTGTCCGTAACATACAAAATAGATACTCGCATAGCATAAAACAATCTGTTAACAAAATAAATTGGACTTTGTCAATAAGTGAACGCAAACATTTTAATCTTTCTTTCATAAAGTAGATACCTTCTTCAAATTTTATGTAAAATAACAGCTAAATAATAATAATTTTACCTTGTCAATATGGTCGTTCTGCGTGGAATTTCGGATAAAGATTTCACGCTTACTGGATCTGCAAAAGTGTGTCGCACATACAAATATAATAGGGCTAATGCATATAGAGATTATCATAGTTACTTTTGGGTTAAATGCCCAGTGTGTCTGCTTCTAGTTCAAGTTCATCTATTAAGGGATAAAACGTGATCAATGTTGTCCAGTCAATCCAATTAGCACCGTTTCTCAATATGCTTACGATCTTACAACAATGTTTGGCCCCATCTTCATGTAGAGGGGTGGCAATTATCACTCGGATAAGGGCTACAAAAATATTCCTACATCTCTGGAAGGACAAATAAATTCAACTGATTTCATAAACACTGGAATGATATCTCAGATGAACTGTAGTCAAGATTTGACAGAATAGTTCTAAAAAATTTGGGCGCCAAGTGAGAAGTAGACATTTGTAAAAAATTATATTTGTAAAATCTCAGCGATATTGAAATGAGTAATTCCAACGTTTCGTTCGGCAATCTGGTCCGAACTTCTTCAGGGAAATTAATCGAAATTAACATAACAGAGGTTTATATATAAAAGGAACATCTCTTATTTTTAAAAACACTTTGTCCAATCATGAGTCATAAAACAGGCATCAACATGTACAATAAACAAAATTGTATGAGTTGTGATCAAAATTTGACCTCAGACTTACAAATATTGATCTACCTTTGTTAAACACTTTAAACACAGTTGTAAAACAATGTCTTAACGTCTCCATAAGTAGATATAGACAGTCAGGAACTTTGGTCAAGTATTATTAGTTAGTGATACATATCCATTCTTATTTATTAATCAGGATTTCCTATGCGTCAGCTAACATCACACCTTCATGTCTGTTCAAACTGTTAGTATCTAGAATCTTATGATTAGACGTATTTTCAAATTTATGGTGTTTAGGATTAGAGTTTAGTTGAAGCACCCTGTCAAACTCATGACTTTGTCTTCTAGTTTAGAACTATTCTGTCAAATCTTGACTACAGTTCATTTGATTTATTTTGCAATCGAATTAAATTTACAAAGAAACTATGTAATTGGCACAATCATCGTGTTTCCACTCTCCGTTGTCTGCAACAGAATGCGTACCCTAAATCCGTAGCTGTCCAGTCAACTGACAACTCCAGTAGGTCGAATAAATCAGTTCAATTTTCAGAAAGAAGACAAAGTCATGAGTTTGACAGGGTGCTTCAACTAAACTCTAATCCTAAACACCATAAATTTGAAAATACGTCTAATCATAAGATTCTAGATACTAACAGTTTGAACAGACATGAAGGTGTGATGTTAGCTGACGCATAGGAAATCCTGATTAATAAATAAGAATGGATATGTATCACTAACTAATAATACTTGACCAAAGTTCCTGACTGTCTATATCTACTTATGGAGACGTTAAGACATTGTTTTACAACTGTGTTTAAAGTGTTTAACAAAGGTAGATCAATATTTGTAAGTCTGAGGTCAAATTTTGATCACAACTCATACAATTTTGTTTATTGTACATGTTGATGCCTGTTTTATGACTCATGATTGGACAAAGTGTTTTTAAAAATAAGAGATGTTCCTTTTATATATAAACCTCTGTTATGTTAATTTCGATTAATTTCCCTGAAGAAGTTCGGACCAGATTGCCGAACGAAACGTTGGAATTACTCATTTCAATATCGCTGAGATTTTACAAATATAATTTTTTACAAATTTCTGGAAAGATATGTTCAGCATCATTCTTTGCCAACTACATCACAGAGTTAGGTGATGAAATTGCTTTCGCTAGTTCATCTACTAAAATTCGATGGATTCATTAAATCCTCTTTTGTTACAATTTGTGGCCTCTTTTCACTCAATTTATTTCCGAGTACACTACACGGCAAACAAAAAGTGAACATAAGTTATTAAAGTTAACTAAGTGCACTTGACTCTCTGAAAACTTACTGTTATTCCTACCAAGATCAATGCAATTTTTAAATTTCTTCGGAATGTGAAGAAAATCACTAGACAGACGACCGTAATCACTACTCTAAAATACAAATGAAAAACTGCTTTAATGAGTTATTTTGAAAAAAGTTCAATTTAGTGAGGAGTGTTGAATTCTATTGCATTTTATTATCATATGTACAAACAAAACTAACAACTGGAAGCACCGCCGTAACCTCACATCTATCATTCATCAGGAGTTCTGATTCCTACTCATCAAAGCCATTTACAGTGAAGAAGAGGAGAAGTTTTCAGATAACGCGAGTGGTTTTGAGCCTCCTGCAAGAATAAGTATTCATCAAATATTAGTCATAAATTAGGTAAGATTCACAGAAAACCGATGCTAACAAAATTGAAAAATTGTCATGAAGTGGTATTGGCTATGGTTACGAACTTGAGAAATGCTGAGTTTAGAAAAAACAATTTTTCTTTAATGTTTCATTTTTAAACATGAATAATTGGTGTAAGATGTGAAATGATGTTCGTATTCGAATTTTGCAGGCTTCGAGAAACACCAAATACACTTTACACCAAGGCACAACTAGTACTAGAATGTTTGAAATTCAAAAGACTCAGTCTGAAGTCTACACCTGTACATGCATGCAAATATTACAATACTACTTGTCTGAGTTCAACAGGTCGGTTTACCGAAATGTAACTTCCACTACACCACACTACTCACGTAAACTCGATATTCAGGTTCATTAATAGCAGTGGAAGACGATCAAGAACTTTTCATATTGACAACAGATGTCATGTTGAAGGGTGTAAAATATTTCGACTTGAAGTTCATATTCAGATATTTAATAAAATAGATGCCAATAAAATACCTAGAAAACTTTGGAGAGAGATTTGATGAAACAGACACCTATTTTAAGTAAGACTTCTTTGATATAATGATGCCTTCTCAATAATGATATCAAGTACTAAACTTCATAAACCATTGAGTCATGAAATTCGAAGGCAAACGATAACAAGGAGAATGAATCTCTGGCGATTCTGAATAATCACACGTAAATGGTAGTAACGACATATGATAAGGTTTGTATTAGTTTGTTTAAAAAAAGGAGCCACCTTACATCAGACGTCACAGTAATCACCTAGAGAAGTGCTCAAATCATGTGCAAATACATTCATGTCATTCCTAATACTTTGACTCATGGTTTCTTTATATTTATGATGAAGTATACAATAGCTGGTACTAAAGTCTCCCACTGACTTGGAAGTTTTATTATTGATAAATATTGTCAAGCTGTAGCGTGAATATTCACTTAAGAGTTTAAATCTAAACTGGCGCATTTTACTCTGAACCATGTAGAGTTATTTGATGAAAAGTCCTGAACTCATTGAACAATTAAATGAAGAATCAAAAATTATTGATGTTATTTAAAATTGTTAGATGAATATTTGCGTAGCTGTCAGTACGTTTGGTTCCTACTAGATTCATACGAAGTACAGTAATGAACAGTTTGACCTCAACTCTGTAAACATCTTGAGGAAGATTGAGATATAATTTGCCAGACTGAAATGGTTATCAGTATATATATAAAGACATAACAACCCTAACTGTGAGAGTTAAACAGATCTGTTTGCTACAATGAAGCTTTCGTTAGAGACTACTGAAGTCGTATATAGCGATATATATATATATATTCTTTTGATGTGGACAACATAAGTTGTGTTGAAAGGTTCAAGATGTTAGGACTCTAAATGATTGCTCAACATTTCTACAAATAGTATGGAAATAAAATACAAAGAGCAAGTAAGGGGATATGTACTTCTTCAGAGTAGAATATCTCTGAATAACTGTTTGATGCTCTAGATTGTTATCAGGTAATAAACCTTATAAACCATGAAATCATGAAATTCGATTGCATAAGTTTGTGGTTGAAAACAAAATAATAGTAACGACAAATGAAGAAAATTTAATTTTTTACCTGCAGCAAACTACTCATTTTAAGCTAAACGTTAAAGAACTTAATCAAATAAATGCTCAGCTAATGTGTGAATATATTCACGCAATTCTTGGAACCTTGATTTATGGTTTTTCACATTCTCGGCACAATCAGCTCATCAAATGAATACTGAATAAACACTTTAAATTATCACTGAAAAAATATGTAACTTAGAACCGTGAGGTGTGATTTCATGAAAATATTTTAGTTCATAGAACACATGTATGTGAAAAATCAAAAATAATTGATGATAACTTAAATTTATGAAGGGATTTTTGCATGCTGTTCAACGCGATTAGTTTCTAGTAGATGAAATGAAATAACATAACGGTTTGACTTCCACTCGAACGATGACCTGGCGTGTGATGTCATCTGACGGTTTTCTAAGACTATGGCTTCCAATCCAACTCCATTGCTTCCTGCTTATTTGTTGTATAATCAGTTCCTAATTGTTTGGTTCGCTCTGAAAGATAAAAGAATTCCATTCTCCTCAAAATTGCCGAAGCAATCCATATCAAACTCCTTAAACCAAATTTAAGCGTTCAGAAAAAAGCAGTTGATAAGTCAGTATTTCCTTGATCATCGATGTAACTAGATGTCTTCACTCTCTGATTTATTTGATTTCATATCCTTTGGCCTTAACCTCCCCCTCCTTTTACGTCTTGTTTCTTGTTTCTATGGTTTGAGTTGAACTCATCACATTGTTACTCAATTTATTAATTACTTATTTTCTTACTCACTATTTATTACATCATTCTTCTGTGATTGTTTTCAGGGCCTTATTTTTCTTTAAGCTTGAACTTTCTAGGTTTAAACTATATGGGTGTAGTTTTCAGAACACCATTCATCAAGTCTGGAGTATTATGACGCTTACTATGTGTTATTTGCAATTATTTTGTAATTCTATAAGCTGCATGCAGTTGATGACAGTCCAGCGAAACAACAATGATGGTACCATCTTCTACTTATGTATAAAGCAGTGTTGTGCTTGCTTCATTCAAATAATTGATGTCGGTTTTTGGTTTTATCGTCAGTGTTTATTTCACGGTTGAATCTTTTGAAATGTGACAAACCTGAAATGATGTCCACATGTATTTAGCTCTATACTGATACACCAGTCGGACTTTTATTTTCTCACTTAGTCGCATTCTTCTTCAGTCTCATAACGTTTAAGCACAAGCTTTACCATATCATATGGTTTGCTACTGGTTGGCTTATTGTCGCTTCCTGTGTTGATAGTAGGTTGATGCAGCCAACATAAACAAACACATGAAATCATATGTACTGCCTTCATTTTTCTAGTGGTCACATTACATCTGAACTCGACATTGCTTATTATGTAATTTCAGCATTTATCAGTGGTGGTACCATTGCGGATGATATTGTTCTTCTAGGTGAGGAAGCTGACAGACTGCAGAGTCTTCTGTGCACACAGAGTAGAAATCTTAGGATGCTTGGTGTTGAAGGGAGGGAATATCCAGTAGAAAGTACAATTACATAGTGAAACCTAACGACCTATTAGATTAAAAGTAGTGAATGCATCCGAAAGATTCATAAACATTTTGAGACATATCGCTAATCTCAAGGATCACAATCAAGTAGTCTAAATCTCCCTTCACGGTTCAACAAACACTTGAAAACTTCACGGATTAATGCCATATTTCAGTTCAGTCCTCCTCATCTCTTTTCCAATCTTATTCAATGACAGCTATCATTACTCGTCGAAAACGTCAACAGTTTGGTATGTTCACCTCGTATCCTGGCCATAGAAGTTGATTTAGCTTCACAACCTCATCAGCTGACTTTTCTATGCAATCTTAATATTAAATTACATATTTTAGCTTGTATCACTGAAGATGGAACGTCAACATTTGTGGTGAAAGACGGCAAGACCACATTCAATGGCCTTGCATTTCTGAAATCACTGATTACTTCTGACCTCTGAATTCCATGCAAATAAAGACAGTAGAAACACCGGTGTGTGCAAATATTAGATAACTTAGATTAACGTGTTCCCTTTTAAATGACTGCACTATTTTGGAAGACGTATCAGCGATTATTTCCTTCTTTATGACGAAAAGACTGAAAGTAACCGTCGGCGTTGCTCTAATGGTTTTATCAATAATTTGTCCGGTTAAAGATAGTTTCACAATTCACTTAAAATTAGAAATATGATGCAGTCCTACAACTCTCAAACTAATCACATTCATGGTATTTGAAGTGCCCAAGTTCCGCAGACGTGTCAATTTCCCCTATGATCTTCAATTAGAAGAGTTATCAATTGACGACCTTTGTATGCTAAAGCAAAGAACGTTAATCCCTGAGATTTTCGGAGATGAGAAAATATTTATATGATGTCACCTTTGTCAAAAAACTGGGCTTTTCTATCAAAACTTCATTGTTTAATCAACATATAATTGTATATATCACGAGACAGGCAAGTAATGAAAACTGACAGTTTACTTATCAGGTCAAATGAGAATACGTGTAAAAGCAGTGACGTAACAGCTGTCAGTCGATATACAAATGGTCAATTATTTCTGTTAAAAAAATTCATGATGCAATATGTTTACTACTTCACATTCTTCCTTGTCTTAGTCTTCTCCATACTCCATCTATTAATTTTCTATTATTTCTACTGTTATTTCACTTTTAGATCACACCAGGCTACTACCTGGTGGAAGGATGAACTACATTTAAGTAGGCAACAAGGCCTCGAAACTTCGCAAACTACAAAGGACAAATGATCAATCTCAGTACCGTGCTTATTGAAGTCAACAAAATCTACGAGTGAAGAATCACAGCACAAAGTACTCAAAAGTTTACTGAGGACGGAGAAACTTTAACTTGCATTCAGGGAGCGAGCACAAAAATATCAGTTTGGTATACATTAGCTCGTAAAGCCGATGTCAGGTATTAAAATAAAGTAGCATTGTTTACTCTCACGAATACTTAAGTGCTTAACTTTGAATGACAGTGTGCTTTGAAACGTATTCACAATGGTTGGTTCTGAGATTATGCGTAGATGATGTTGCTTCCTGCCTAGTACATTGATCGTCTGCAACCCTTCCCCAGTGTATGCTGAGAAAAGAAGATTGTAACCTTTCAAAGGACTTGCAAGCCTATACAATCTATATTACTATGGTTTTGTATGTCTTGATAAATTTCAGATATGCAAAAATTATGGAAGAATGTCTAATAAAAATGAGGAGATAAACAACCTAATATTCAGTTTCCTTAAAGAAATCTTAATAACTAATGTATTCACTGAAAATGAGGATTTGAAGGGATGATCACAGATACCGGTTCAAATGGTTCAAATTTCAGGAGTTAAATCACGTGTCCAATTTATTGGAGCTTGAGCAAATATTCTCGACTTTAAAGCTTTTTTATTGTGTTTCACGATGTGGTTAAGATATTCAGTTTATTGTGCTTGATTAGTTGATATAAACTCAGTAACGATTCGAAACTCACTCTTCCATGTGTCACTTTATTTTGCACCTAACTAACATATTCAAAAACTTGCCTTGGAAAAATTATTAAGTTAACATTAAAGGAAATTAAATGTTGCTGACAACACCGTAGTTTCGTCAGGTATGTATAAAAGTTACACGTTCGAATTTGTCGCATAATATGTTTATACTCTTCGTATATTCAAAGAGAGGGAGAAATTTCCTGTCATATCAAGAAATATTCAAAGAGTTAAAACTGAAATGCCTCATCAGCGATGTAGTCCTCAACAACTGTGAAATTGTATTCATATACATAAGTTGCAATTTTCAAGAGTTGGTTTGCAAAGATTAGATTAGTTTTATGTCAGTTTCACGTCAGTGAGGGAACCATATAATAACGAAAGTAATTAAAGACGATAATAAATTTCAAACTGATTTGGAAATTTTAAGTTGCTAAAAAATTGAAACAGTTTTGTTTGATGAATACGGGTGTGAACAGGATTCGCACAGAAAAAAAGCTGATAACGTATGAATAACAGCTTTTGTAACTAAAGATGAACAAATTGAGATGCTTAAAAACACAGAAATAAGTGAAAACTAAAGAGTTGACCAAAATAAAATGCTTAGTTTCTCCTATCATTCCCTACATTTTCTTCATCGTCCCATATAAAATCTATTATTCCAGCCCAGTAACTCTGTACCTCAGAAATGTCCTAATGAGCATTTTTCCCCAATAAAAAAGCACAAAGATTTCCAAGATTTCTAGATTACGTGATTGAACTGTATCCTTGATGGAATGGAATGTGACCTCTTAACAAACTAACTGACTCATGGAAAACTAAATTTGTCAAAAATCTACTTGTTGGCTGCTTGGTTATATCACCGAGCTATCTTATTTTACATTGAGAAATTTAGCCAAGTTTATTTACGTCCTTGAGAGGGAGAGACAGTTACTCAACTCATCGTTTTTGATTTCCATCTTGCTGTTATTCTTCTTAATAAAGAAGATAAAGGAGGAATACTCAATGTACAATGCTGACAATTTGCTATGCGTATAACAGGATATACAGTAATTCAGAGCCATCACGTATTGCTTTTACGTGATTGTGGTCAGCATATCAGAATGAAAACGGATCGCCTATAATAAGTGATTGCACTGCATACATTAACACACCATCACACGACAGGGTGGGGTACAGTCGAAATTCTGAGTGATATAGGTAGGTCGGGAGAGAGATTGATTACTGAGTATTGGTTCATCGAGTCTACACCAAACATATGCAATGCAAATGACTCAGTGCAAATACCACAGATATGGAAGATATTATTACCACCAGTCAAATCAGAGGAGGATAATAAATAATCTTACAATTCTATTTTGATTCAAATGCATCATAGCATTCTAACAAGTTACTTATTTTGACTATAAGAAACACTCCTCTCATTTCCCATTTTATTGTATTTGACTGATGACACATTATTATTTCTTAATGTACATTAGCCTATAATAATTTTCTTCAAATATCTAGTCAATTCCACTTAGGTATATTAATGAAGTAAAAAGTTATGCGAGTAACCTGATATGATAACTAGACACAATAGTTTGTGATCGAAACGTTATCAGTTAATATTACTAGGTAACGCTGTGTGACTATTCAAAATAAAGTCTTATTCATAATGGAGGATTCATCAGTCTTTGCAGCAACTCTAAGAATAGTGTTTTTAAGGGACGAGATCCCGCATCTGACCACTTCTATGCGCATATATCATTTCACCTACTTCTGTGGAGACAGGTACATCGCTCTTTCGACGAGCATCCTGTGCGAAAGGATACAAGGACGATATCTAGCATTGCTGTGGAAGTGCAATAGTTGTACTATACAGAGCGGTGTAATTGAACACCTGGTCATTCCATCTCAAAAACAGCATCCCTCAAATTAGTCTACAGAGTCAAGAATAACACACTAAATACGAAACAGTTTCGTTTTCCTCGTATCTCTGAAGCACTATCCATGCACATTTGAAACCGGAATGCATACGAAAGAGAATTACTCAACCATTTCTTCTATAAAGGTAACAACTTTTTTGATTCCTGATGACTTAATTTTGTTACTTTGCCCGTTTGAAAGTGAATTCGCCAAAAATACACTCTTTGCTGAACTACGTGTTTTGTTTTCATTAACCAATATATATAATCAAAGTGTCCCTACCAGAAGACAGCATTTTCACACGCACCGATTATTTTGGTTCATAAGAGCACAAATAAAACCTTGTAATGTCACTAAAAATCTAGAAGTGAAATATGATAGATCTTACAAGATGCTGGATTCTATCCCGATGGCTGGACGCTCTAACGCTCGTCTCGTCATCAGAAGATCCTTGATTCTTAATACAAGTGGTTGATGGATAAGTAGTGATTCCTGATAGGGATTGAAACAAATATTCAGTAATCCTCGGTTTTTGGTTTTCTGTAACTGATGTCAAGTCATGAATAAACTTGAGGGCAGTGAGCTAAAGATCAAAACAATTCCAACTTACTACTAATTTTCCCCTATTGTGATCCATTTTTTGCGTAAAATTAGAAACATTAAGTTTGAGACCATAGAAAGCTGGTTTTGTAGTGAAAACAGAGCAATTTGACCATGTGGCTAACAGCTCTGCTGTGTAAACGATGACACTGTCGCTACTGAAGGGTGATAGTTCCCACTTGGACAACTGACGACGTCTTCGACGTGCAGGGCTGCTTAAAGCAAGCAGTCCTACGTCTCATCGTATGATGAGACCAGAATATTGGCAGGCAGAAGTGAAAAATCGGAACAGTGTTTGAAGGTGACAGGGCTGCTAAGATTGTAGAAAGAACAGGATGATGCGGATTAAAGGAAAATACATTTTCATGACCCCTCTCATGCAAAATATGATACTGTGAAGTTCTCAGCCCGGGGACATCTCATTACGTCTCGTTATATCACTTTTCACCATTCCGTTGCATCAATGAGTTTTGATTTTTCAGTCTGTTTATGACTTTGTTTTCAAGTAAGGTGCGCATGAATGTGAAACCATATTATACAAAATCCAAACTTGGATACTTCAGACCTTTTCATAGTATTCGCCAGTATTTCATTCTGAGAAATTGTGTAATCATATCTTGCAAGCTGAATAGAATGGCGATATAATAAGCCAGTTTTAGGACGATTTATCTCAGAAAACGTTTGCCAACAAGTGTGGATTTGTCCATAATTCGCATAAAAAATCCTTGTGAGGTATATAAAATATATATACGCAATGGGGGAAAACAGGATTCGATGGCTCTTTCGATTCTGAAAACTACACAGAGGTGGATGGCAAACAGTGAAATAATATCGTTCCTACGCAGGCTTGCCATTCTATGGAATGAAGAATATCACAGAATGCGAGGGATACGTTTAGGGCAAATATATATTGTTCGAACACCAACGAACTTGCATACAGAGCCACTTGAAAGTCAAATCAGAGAAACAATTCGACCAATCAAAACATGAAATATATTGCAGAATGCCAGGCCTATGGTATTTGTTTAACAAACTGGAAATTATACAGCCCAGCGAAAAACAACAGCGTTTACAACTGGCTTAGATTATTGACAGTTTGCCGTTGGGCTAAATCAGTCGGCTTCAGTTGTGCAAGTCAGCACCAAGTATTGAATAACGAATGTCGTAAGCTTCTAACTTTGTGTGCTAATTTTAGCGTCCCTTCAAATATTTTAAATAATAATTCTGAGAATAATGAATTCATTTCGTCAATTAAGATTGACCAGTATCAAGACATATGAATATATTAATATTCCTGATAATTCAGGTATGCAGATAAAACTAGAACAAGTAATTCAAAAGTTGCTTTATAATAAAAACGTGACATGTGAATTGTCATACAACAGGAAATATTCAAACTTCTATATATTAATCAGGAGAACACATGAATCACGATGAATATTGGAGGAGATACTGTGGCACAGGTATCTGCAGTAAAACTCATTTAAGAAGATCCCTGACAGCCAGAGCCGCCTACAAGAAAGAAAGAACATTGTCAATAAAGAATGTCTAGAGTTTCAATCAGTTTGTTAACTTTCTGTCATAACAAAAGTCAATAATAAAAGTTTCTCAGTAAAATTCGGATTTTAGTAATATGAAATATGATTCATACTTGTTTAATTAATGGTGTCAGTTAGAAGTAATGTAATATGTCTATACGATTTATATTTACAGGCTGGCCACTGCAGATATTTAATTTACAAAGGATGAAAAATGATTAATTTAATGTAACCAGTTTGTATACTAGTGTTGCTATTAATAATTAAGTGAAGGCGGTTAAGAATGAACTGAACATTGGTTCTGAACTCAGACGTAGCACGAGGCTCTATGTCGATGAAATTACAATAGCTGTTCAGTTATGCATAACCTCCACAGCATGCATATTCCAAAATAAACTACTTAAACAAATGAATGATGTGACTACCGAACAACCAATATCCTCAAAACTGACAGACACAATTATGAACATTTAGGAATATAAATCTCTTGGAGTGCCTGCTACGATGTTATGGTAGAGATATGTGGATGACACCACCACTGTGTTGCAGTCTGAAAGAATCCCGTATCTTTTCATAATTATATACATAACAGAATACAGAATCCAATTCACTTCCGAGTCGGAAAACACACAATATAATTTGGTCAAGGAGGACTGTAAAATAAAATGAAAGGAAGACAGTGAATCAGATGCTAGGATTTATTAGAACATACAGAGTTCAGTAAATCTCTAGACTATAACTCCTCCCACTCAGAATCGATACAAGTAGGTTTCGTTAATTATTTATGTGTCAGTGAAGAACTTTGGCACTGCGTTTAAATGGAATTTTCTTCTTAAGAAGTTACCTTTTAATATCACACACTGGTGCAGCATCAGTATCTGGATAACGTTTTTAGCATATATAGTCGCTCATAACCGTATAAGTATCAGAATGATGAAATCCACAACCCGAAGTCAACGGCGATCGATAAATCAAAGTGGGTTATCAATCCCTCATCACATATATTAAGTCCTACGGAAATAAGTGTATTAGAAAAGGGACTAAATTTCAACGTATCAGTAGACAAGCTGAAACCTGAGGATATCATCCCTAAAATAGAAACAGCACTAAGTGGGATAGACAAAACAACGGCTGAGGAAGTACGGGAACAACGTGCACTTACATCAAAACGACAAAAATGTGGAAAGCTTAACCCAACAAAATCAGAGATAGAACCCCTGAAGCACCTTAAGAACAACAAATACCTAGTGATCACAAAGTCAGACAAAGGAAACGCTACAGTAGTATTAGACAAATCAGACTCTTTGGACAAAGTTAATACTCACATACAAACAGGACCATATGAAGAAATTAATAAATCAATAGACACAGTCATAAATAAAGTTAAGAAATCCACAGTGGACCTTATACGCCGAGGAACCTGTTTCTAGATGAGTCTAAGTGGTTTAATTTAATGCCAAAAACTAATAATCCTGGTCAGATGTATGGTGTTGTCAAAGTTCATAAATCAGAATACCCTATTAGGCCTATAGTTGATTTTAGAAATTCGCCTACTTATGAATTATCTAAATATTTAGCCATGGTATTAAATCCTCTAAAAAGCCACTCGAAATCTAGACTAACTAATTTTTATGAACTAAAACACAGATTAGAGAATTTAAAATTAGACAATAAAGAAAAAAATAGTTAGTTTTGACATTCTCAGTTTATATACACGTATACCAATAAATATGGCTTTAGAGGCAGTCGGAAACGAACTCATTTCTGACCAAGAACTCGAACTTAGGACGTAAGTGCCACTCGAGGACATAATGCTGGGAATACAGCTATGCCTGACTTCCACAGTATTTAAATTCCAAGGGAAAATATACCACCAAACTGAGGAAGTTGCCATGGGATCACCAATATCCCCGGTTGTAGCAGATATATACATGGATAGATGGAAAAGACAGCGATTGAAACGTTCACCCACACCCCAAAAGTATGGTGGAGGTATGTAGATGACACATTCACTGTACTCAGAACACAAGATATAGAAGGATTTTTCAAACACACCAACTTGAATTGGAAAATCAGGAAGGGGAGCTCCCAATGTCAGATTGCAACGTAAAAAGGAAAGAAGATGGGAAGTTAAACACTAGTGCTTGTTTACAGGAAACCCACACATTTAAACAGATACTTGGATTTTCGATCATCCCATCCTATGGCAGTAAAAATAGGATTAGTGAAATGTTTAACTGACAGAGCACAAAACTAAGTAATACTAAGTAAAATCTAAGACAAGAAATGATACACATAAGAGAAGCCTTGGAACTTAATAATTATCCAGAAAAATTAGTCAGGAAATATATAAGGTAATCTAAAAATAAAATAAATAATGATAACAGCGATGGTGATAATAATAATGATAATAATAATAATAATAATAATGGTAATATTAATAGTGATAATAATAATATTAATGACGACATTAACAATAAGGAATATAAATCATCAACAGTAATTCCACACAAGGAAGGAACCTCGGAAGCCTTACGCAGAATTCTTAACAAGGCAGGAATAAAAGTGGCATTCAAACACACCAACTCGATTAGAAACAAGCTTTGTCAGTTAAAGGATCCTGTAGAGCCATTAAAACAAAACGATTTAGTTTATCTAATACCCTGCAATGATTGTGAGGTCAAATACATAGGTCACACTAGTTGAACAGGGACAGTCGGACTAGCCGAACATAAAAACCTAGCTAAATCTAGATTGGTTGACCCAAATAAGATAAGAAATCTAGAGAATTGTTCAGCTATAGCACTACATGCAGTTACACACAACCATACAATAGGATGCGATAGGATGACAGTTTTAAAATCTAATGTCACAGGGTTGAGGAAGAGATTGATAACAGAAGCTTTGTTTATCGAATCAACTGCAAATACATGTAATAGGAAAAATTCAAAACCTGTCCCAGATATCTGGAAAATTCTACTCCCCCTACGAAAAATAGGAGAAAACAAAGAAAACTATAAACCTCATGTCTTAAAGTCGAGTGATCACAACTGATATGATTAAGAACAATAAATTTTGTTCGAAACGTCATCCAGTAAATAATAATGTTACACTGTGTGATATATCTAATAAACTAAAAATAACATGGAATTACTTACTACCACAGTGCCCAAGTTTTACACATACATTAAGTTGAGTTACATTATTAAACATGGAAATCGGCAACAAAAAAGTGAAGTTGGAGAGAAAGGAAGAAGGTAAATGCATGTAAGGCAAATTGTGAAATCGCGTGACTAAAATGATATTATTATTATTGCTCCCTTGGGTTCCTAGTGGAACATAGCGCTTCAACTGCACCTCTTCATTTTCTTCTGTCTTCTGCTGTACTTTTCACCTGCATCCATGTTAATCCATATTCTTTCAACTTCTCTTCACACGATCTCCTCCGTGTTACCCTTGCAGTGAGGTCCCACACGCCGCTTCCCTTTTGGGTTCCACTCGAGAGCTTGGCGCGCGATGTCACCCAGCGGTCTCCTCAGCGAGTGTCCGATCCATCTCCACTTTCTCCTGCATATTTGTTGGGCGATTGGTTCTTGCTTTGTTTGTTCCCATAATTCCTTGTTGGTGATTCTTTCCGGCTCGGCCACCTGATCTTCAGTATGGTATAGAGCGAAGACAGTTGTTGATTGATAAAGGTCTGCAACAGACTGTTGGAAATATTCTTTGTGACCCGCCCGCTAAGTTTCTGATCCGTATAGAACAGCTGACTGACTTTACGTTTGTATTGAAAATCCGGCCGAATTTTGTTGTAGATGCTGGCTGAGTGACGAAGATTTCCAGATTGATTTCAGGTTGATGAGTGATTGTGTTTCTCGCCTTCCCGATACTCGATTTGACAGCCTCGTCCGCTCCTCCTGTAGTTGAGACAATGCTCCATAGATAAGTGAGTGAATGAAGGAACCTCTTTCAAATCCCTCCCGTTGATGGTGATTGACGTTGGATGTTGTTGCTGTTGTTGGTTGGTTATTTTCATAACCTCCGTCTTGTCTATGTTCACTTGGAGTCCTGTCTTCGCTGGCCGCTCCTTTCACCAGTTTGTCGGTTTCGCTTGTAGGTCTTCGATTTTGTGTGACATCAAACAGAAATCATCCACGCGCGAAATTCAGGTCTTCTAGGTTCTTCACGTCGGTCGGTCCAGGATATTCCTGTCTTCTCGTTTCCCACTGTCTGACGCATGATCCAGTCAGTCCACCACAATTAGGAATATTATTGGTGATAATACACAGACAGCCTTGTCTGACTCCTGTGTTTACTCCAAACGCATCGTTGAGTTTTCCGTTGTAGATCACTTGGCAGGTGCCGTTGTCGTACATCTGTTGAATAATGTTGATGAATATTTGGGCTGCACGCCGTAGTACTCGAGTAATTTCCAAATTACTTCACAGTCAACGCTGTCGAAGGCCTTCTCAAAGTCTATAAAGTTGAGGTAGAAGTTGGCTTGCCATTCCATGCTTTGTTCTGTGATGATGATGAGTAGAGTTGCAATTTGGTCAGTACATGATTTGCCTGACTTTCCTAAATCCAGCTTGTTCTGGCCGGAGTTCTGTCTCCAGTGCGTCCTTTAATCTCTCCAGGATGATGCGACTCGGGATTTTACTTGGTGTCGACAGGAATATGATTCCTCGCCAGTTCTTGCAGAGTCCTAAGTTGCCCTTCTCTGGTAGTTTCACGAGGTAACGTTTCCTCCAGTCAGTAGGCACCTTTCCCTCCTTCCAGACCTTTTGCAACAACGGAGTCAGCATGTCTACTGTCGTTCCTGGGTCTTCTTTCAGTGCTTCAGGGGGTATTTCATCTGGTCCAACTGCTTTTCCAGCTTTCAGAAGCTTGATTGCGTTCAAGAATTCAGCTCTCGTTGAGGGATTGTTGTCAACTTGCAGTTGTATGCCCGCTGTTGTTGGTATTTCTGGACGGGTTGCAGGTGATGGTCGGTTCAACAGTCCTTTGAAGTGATCCGCCCATTGTTTAATCTGTTTTTCTTCCTTGGTAATGGGCTTCCCTTGGCTGTCTTTTATAGGTTTTGCTTGTGTTGGTCTCTTCCCGGATAGAGATTTGGTTATCTGATATAGTGTCCTCAGGTCCCTTTTGCCTGCTGCCTTTTCAGCTTCAGTAGCGAGATTGTCGTAGAATCGTCTTTTGTCCTTCCTAGCACTTTTCTTCACTTCTTTTTCCAGTGCTTTGTAAGTTGAGTTCATCGTCTCTTTCTCCTGTCCGCCCTTGAAAGAATGATATACTTACAATCAGTAATCTTAACAACGTCATCCAGTTGTGAATACTGTATCAGTATGGGACAAATAAAACAAACCTATCTAATATGGAAGAATGTGTAGTGATTTACCGACAGAAAGACTGTCATTGATGTTGTTTCTTTTCTTAAATTAAACAGAGAGAAACCAATCGGGACTCACCAAACATAAAGCAGTATTCCAGAAGCCACCCGCCCATTGGGGTTGTACCTGAAATATATCACAATAATTGCAGTTTATCGTTCGCATTGTCAGATATAAGTCAACATAAATTATTGACATTCTTATGTGTATTTCAAGTCAACATTACCAACTGATAAGGTCACTGTAGCTTAACTAAAGATTATCTCCGAAAAAGAAAAGGAAATCCCTGTCGGAGATAGCAACATAATCTACACTATTTTAAGGAAGTAGGCTGATGTAGTAGGGGCTATAAAAATAGCAATTCATATATCCACATATCATGATTATTGTTCACCGACTTATTTCCTTAATGTGTTATTGTTTCTGAAAGAAGGCTTCGGGTAGTTAATGTGACTGAGAGTAATCAGATATGCCGAATTCATGGACAATTTCAATCATTACATGTAGAGAAATAAAACGTGACTCTAAAGTGAGATTCTTAAACAAGCTAAAAAATCAATTGGTACTAAGATACATTATACAAATATACATATAAATTTTTACGAAATATGTGGGTATTACTTTTGACAATAATAATTTTAGCTAATACGATGCGAATTTCGATGATTATCTACATCAGTAACGAAGAAAATAAGTTGCCTAATTTACAAATATATGAAGTGCTCCAGAGGTTCTCTCCATATGCACATTTGAGGCATTCAGTTTTTGATGATTATGTTTGCAAGAGTGGGACTAAGCAGGTGCCTTGTGAATTCCTCAACACATATCTTACTTCCTGGATAAACTTCAAGTCAGGTGAATATTAGCATACATTTAAGGGCTAACATTGCTCATTGTTAGTAAACTCACATGATATTTATACAAGTAGTAGAATACCGTACCAGTTATACAGAAGACCACAGCTAGAGCTAACATTGAAATAATCACTTGTATTTTCATTTTTCTTGTCAAGGAGCATAAGACGACTGTTAGCAAATCTTCTAATGCACAGAAACCAATTAACAGGTAACACCATGAATCCCATCATGAGCAACACGCCAGAAAGATATTCGTGGTGCACAATAAAATCTAGCCACAAAACGAAATGAAGACGGTAAAGTGAACAGTGAGAATTAGATTCGTGCATTCCTTTTATTTATGATTAACATTGTAGAAAAGTGTCTACAGCAAATTACAAGAGGTTACATATTCCACTTTGAAATTCTAACTGGCTTTTTGAGAAAATTTTGTCTCACCATCATTTTGATTTCGCTTGAGTATTTACCGATTCCACTACGCTGCCAATATAAAATTAATTTAATTCACTTATCATTTTAGGTAATCTCAGGTGAAAGTCAAATAAAGTCGCATCTGAGTTTCGCTCCTATTATCACACCTAAGAATGATATTTCTGAAGTCTGGAAAGTAGCTGGGTGAACCTGGACAATTCAAAACGCTTTCTCGTGCTGTTGCAGTCAGAGATTCTACTATGAGACAAAGTGATCCAGTGATTCAATTAACAACATCTCCACAAGAAATTGGTGGTATTTATCAAAATATACTGAAACATGAAGTAATTTCCACGCACAGCATTACATGACGACATTTCTGAAGTAGCTTCATCAGAATGAAGTTTCTCCTCCCAGTTCGATCACTGCATCATATTCATGTATCCGCTTTCGCTTATCAAACTTGTGAAAAAAGGTTTTGACTTCCAAGTGAACTTTAACATCAACA
Organism: Trichobilharzia regenti; assembly: GCA_944472135.2. Lineage (NCBI taxonomy): Eukaryota > Metazoa > Platyhelminthes > Trematoda > Strigeidida > Schistosomatidae > Trichobilharzia > Trichobilharzia regenti. The sequence goes on along the minus strand of OX235267.1, from coordinate 55,307,921 downwards.
ACAAATGAATAGCAGTGGGTAAATTTAGATTATAATATTGAGGCTGCTAAGGAACTTACAATAAGTGACATGAGGTATGATGACACTGAGAATTTATTCCTGCATACGAAGAACAATATGAAGAAAAGGACGATAACTCCTCTAAAATACGAAAGGAAAAAAGATCGTAATGGTTCTTGAAATGGCAAAAGATCAATTCCATTATCGCTTTTATTTTTTCGGATTGAAGGTAAAATATTGAGCTTAAAGCACCTAGTCCGCTGGTGACAGTAAAAAGGTCATTTGAGGAGGAGAAGATGAGAGAACTGTTGACAGTCTAAGTTTTAGTTGGAGATGACAACACAGAATTGGACAACGGAATGATGTACTGTTCGAGCGTAATGTGTCATTCAGAACTTAAGAGAAGTAAAGTACTTGTTAGTAACCATCACGCATTCACTGGGTGATGTGTCGAGTTTTTTTGTACCCACACTCATGCAACTTATAATTATTTCTCACGATCGTTACTTTCTTCTAGCTGACTCCTTCCGGTTATCATAAAGGTTGTAGAATTTCACTTATATTCAAAGTGCTTGATGACGACTCATCTGTCTACCATCTTTCATTTTGTTAGTATTTTGTCAATAATTAATCCAAAACACTTATGCACCCTTTCATTCAGAACTATTTGGAATTAAATTATAAGGAATCATCTTAAACGCAAATCAACACCTATGAATTACATACAACACCGTACCCAGTCCGATGAATACGTCAGCGACCTCTTCCTGTATATTAAATTTATAATGAAAAAAACAACCTGCATTAAACGCAAAATTTTAAGTCCGTGGAATAATGACACTAACGCATGTGAACCGAAATGTAAGGGAATACCTGTAAACTGTAGCAGATTTCCATTTCTCTGATGATTTATGTTTAGTGTCTCATAGCATGAAGACTTACAAACCAATACCAAAAAACTGACTGAAGAGGCAATCAGTGAGGAAGGTTTTCCGGTGAACATAAAGAGGACGGAGGCGATGACGATTACCAGTCAACCAACAGCAGCGATAGGAATAACAACCAACACAAGTTACCATCGACGAGAGAGGCTTAACAGAGATAGCCCCCTTCACTTATCTAGAAAGTATCGTTTGAAACACAGGTGAAACGGATGATGCCAAATTTAGGATGGGGAATGCAAGATACTTATTTATTAATCTTAAATCGGTTACGAAATATTCTGTACCCAACATAAAGAACAAGATTGAGATTTTCAGCACCAGTATGAAGACATTCAGTTCTTCTTTACGTGTCAGAAACTTGACAAGCCTGACAAAAAAATCTTTTTTCAAGAAGTAACAGACTTTTATCGACAGCAGCCTTTGCTGTCTTCCTAATAAAGACCAAATAGCTAGACAGAGGGAAACACGAGAAACACTGGCAACAAACAAAGAGCCGATCGATCAGCAATAATGTAGAAGAAAATTGAGATGAATTAGGCACATGCCGAAGAGATCGTCGAATAACATCGCGCATCAGTCACTCAAGTGGAATCAAAATGGGAAGCACCTAGTGAGTCATCGGAGTGTGACATAAGGGAGATGTTACGAATTGGATTAAAGGGGAGATAAAAGTCGATCGTGGTCCCAGCTCTAGAGAAGAGGACCAAATAGAACAGAATGAAGATGTGTTGTTTGAGGCCTACGTTTTACTCGAAATACACAAAAATAATAATCTGAAGCTAAAATTCTACAGTAAAGTCATGAATAGAGACGCCTTCATAATTAATGCAGAATCCTGAGGTGCACATCAAACTGGGGTTATCGCTGGAAACGTCGTCCACACAAGTAGACGAATGCTCCACAATTAGCGTTTCAACTCAGAGAATGTTAACGACATTTACACAGTCCATCTGGTCAGCAGATCATTCTCAGTATATTAAGACACACCTTTGATGAATTAGTTTTGTATAATTTCTTATTCACATCATTCGCTAGTGATAGTGAAATTTGAGCTCTTCAGATATTCAGTAGAGTGAATAGGCTGTTCGTGGATGAAATTTCATCAGAATATGTTATAAGCTAGGCCTTGATTACCAGTCTACTGGAGCAAGAGAGTATATAAAATTTGGCTGAATGCCTTTCACAAATGAGGGTTATGAAGATATTTTATGAACAGGTCCTCTATCATGACTCCAATTACCAGTTTATAGTACCGCAAAAGTTTTGTTTAAATTCAAGATAACGGAATAGAAAACTTACAAGCAAATGAATGATACAATGCTCCGAATTTTGATTAGAAACATTTCACCTGTGCAAAGAATCAAAAATGTATTCAGCAATGACGATCGAAACCACATTTTTGTTTTGAACGCTCAATACTCATCTATCATTGTACTTACGTGTTTGTGACGAATACAATGCACCCGATCATTAAATAATATCAGGAAGGATAAACAGTCTCAGCTTCTGCGAGATCTTAATCTGGTGTCTCGATGCTTGATGACAAATATGAAAAGACTCAATGTTTGATTCGCAATGTGTTTATCTAAAGACTTGAAACAGAAACGTTGAAAATTTTAACATTGGTGATGGCTAATCTTGCTTGTGCTTAGAATCTTTCTGTCTAACGAATCATGTTGTTACACAAAAAGTGTTAAGGAATACTTCATATGTATTTATATAATAAGAATATGTTCACACCGCCTGAGAGATAAATTTTCCCTAGTCCCTTCATCAACAGTACACGTGAATGAGTATGAAATGTGTTGGATTCAGGTAATCAGCTCAAAATTTATTAACAGCAAAAGATCAGAATGGAATCACTTACTTCAGAATAAAGTTTCACAGAAGTAGGTTTTAGTTACCTATACAGATTTTACGATTATTTAAATACATTCACCTCATATAATATACTTTGATTTGTAGTACTCTTGCCACTTGTGTTAAAGTGCCAAAGGTTGAGAATGGATTTTAGTGGTAGCGCCTATAATGTTTTCTCTCAAAGAAGTACTATATTTTGTTTAGAAACTTCTGTGAGCTCATAAACCAATTATATTTTAGAAAACAAGCCTAAATTGTTTAACACTTTTAACAAATATCTGTACAGATTTTTCATGAGATTCTTCCGTTGTAAGCAATTCCTTCTCAGTATTTTAAACAGACTCAAAGGTAATAATGAAGTTTATTTATTCATTCTGCACTCTGAGAGTGAAATCTGAAAAAGAAACAGGAGTTTTATTTAATTTGTGATCAAATCAGCTATACGTAATTCACTGAGGATGATGTTAGAGTTGCGTAAAGTATGTGCTGGTACTCCCATGAACATGCTGCGTATTATGGATGTAGCTTTTATGCGCCATCTGTGAAACTATGAATATGACATGCTGACCATAAACACAACTATGCACACTGTTGAGCTGATGAGCCTCACTCGTTCTTCGAGAAAGCCTGGATAATTCCTATGATATACTCTTGCTTCAAGTGCTATGATCTCACTGCTGCCGGTTTTAATCACTTCTGCCGAATGTCGCTATATCTCTCTAGAGGTTCGTTTGTCGTTTTATACCAAATCTCGTAAATAGCCTATACACAAAAGAAATTTAACGAAATGAGAAATCTCACCTCAATTTTCTAGTCAAACTCTGCTCTCGCTTTCTTTCATCCATAAGGGGTTGTCAACTTCTAATTTATATACGGAGATCCACAAAGGCACTGCTGTTTCCATTTCAACCGTTTTTTTTCAAAAACATAAAATGTAGTGAAGGATCAGTGGTTGAGTCATGGAAACCTGGGCGTACACTCACGTGTCGTCAAAGCGCTCCTCATCCTCATGAAGCCAATATCCAAAAGGGTGAAAGAGGAAGGTTGAGAGCGAAGCTCATTAGCCTACCCTATATAAAAAAAATACTGTTTTATTTGTAGATTTGGATATATCACACAGTGAATCAGTAGTATTTACTGAATGAGATTTCAAGCATATTTTAATGTCTATGATTATATAAGCTGTCACTTGACAACTTTTAAATTTGATTCGTGATACGAAATAGAGCATCCAGTAATGCCGTTCCAGGAAAACAAGTAACTGGCATAATAAATCGCTGGTTCAAGCAGTTAAATATTCATCAGGTTTTTTCACCACCTCGAACAACGTTGGATAACAACGTTTTTAATTTTGTCTTTAATCGATTATCTGGTATGGTGTCAGAATTTAAAATAGATGTCTTGTTGTGGTTGTTTTATTCTTTAGGTGCAGCGACCAAATTTGTCTTGACTGTGACCTTGGCGGCCTGCTTAAATCTTGGGCTACCAATTACCTTAAACATTACAAATCGTATTGCATCTAATTTCTCATTTCTAATTGATATTTTAATCAATAAATCTTATTCAAATATGACCTCAAATCGGATTATTTATTCTCGTGAATATCTAATATCTTTAAAACCTACTGATCTGCAACTCCATAAAAAAGACAAGAAAAAGCATCATGCCGGCTGGCAGAGAGCATTAAAAAATACCCCTATTCAATTCATGACTGTTCCCGCAATTATGAGTACCAATTGTCGCTCCCTGCCGGCTAAAATTAACTGTCTTCAATCGCTGGTGTCTTCCATTATATATCATAATACTGGGATCATATCACTTCAAGAAACATGGCTTCATGATCTATATGATGACAATCTAGTGTATCTAAATAATTTCAAACTATTCAGACAAGATCGGTGTAGTTCCAGGAAGAAACGCGGTGGCGGTGTCGCCATCTTCATCAATTCACAATGGTGTACGTCTAATAATGTATGTTTCAAATTCTCTAGTGACAATATTGACTGTCTCACCGTTAAGTGTCGACCTAAACATTTGTCTAAATACAACTACATTTACATCTCGAACATGTATATTGCTCCTGGATGCAACTCCACAGAATTATCTTTATTTGCGGATGAATTTACTTCCCTTGCTGCCACCTCCTTCGGAAATTCCTTGTCTATAGTTACTGGTGATTTTAATTCTAGTGACCACAGCTTCCTAATTTCACTTGGACACGATAATATTGTCAACTTCCCGACTAGAATGGACAACACTCTTGACCTTGTTTTTACAAACGATGCAGGAATATTTGAAGCTCGAAAAAGAGCCCCACTACTAAATTCAGATCACTGTATCATAAGAATATTGCCCAAAGTATATGGAAAGCAGCACAAAAGGGTCTTCTCATACCTTGGAAAGAAAACACAACACAGATGTTATTCCCATGACAACATACTGAACCTAAGGTCCATGTTAAAAGACACAAACTGGGATCTATTTACTGAACAAGCTCTTGATAACACAATTGCCAACATAACACATTATCTTAATTTCTGTCTTGATGTTTGTTGTCCAAAAGAGACAATCTTCTTAAAATTCGATCGCTTCTCCTCTTCTCAACTCAAAAAGCTCCGCCGTGAAAAAGAAAGGTTGTTCAAAATGAAAAACAAATCTGGTGTTAAGAGAATGAACACTTTGATTAAGCTTGAATTACAAAGATTGAATGCTCTCTATAACCAGAAGTTTCTTTCATGTAAATCCCCATCAAATATGTGGAAGTTATTAAAGGAAATCACAGGTGGTAAGCAAATGTTGAATGATATTTCTGTAGATGTTAATATGCTAAATGAATCCTTCATATGTATCCCAGCAAATGTTATGATTCCTAACTCAAATAGTGTAAACAATGACTGCTTCTCATGCTTTAACACGAATGATGTCCTCAAGTGTCTTCAATCTCTCAAGCCTACTCAGTCCCTCGGTCCTGATGGTGTTCCTGCTGTTATCCTTAAGAAGTGTGCCGACATCTTGTGTTCCCCGCTAACTGACATTTTCAACGAATCGTTTTCCAAAAGTATTATACCTGAATCATGGAAAAACATCAAGATCGTTCCAGTGCCTAAATCTACAAGTGGACCTAATGTTAAGTTTAGACCCATTTCAATTACCTCACCTTTCTTGAAAGTTATGGAAAGACTTATTTTACTTAATCTTGATCCCTCTTTAAAACCTTTCAACGACCCCAACCAGTTTGCTTATAAACATAGTAGGAGTACGTTAGATGCCGCTGTCGTCCTCCACCATAGCATAGTCTCTAGTTTAGATAAAGGGGCTAAATACGTTCGCTGTGCCTTCCTTGATTACACATCTGCATTTGACTCTGTTCCCAGGTCTCTCTTGCTAAGTAAGCTTGCTGCAACACAGGCTGAAAGCTGGACAAATAAGTGGTTGCATTCCTATTTTTCTGAAAGGAAGCAGTACACCGTCTACAATGGAAAATCCTCCACTACCTCACTTACTTTAGCTGGTGTTCCTCAAGGTGCTGTTCTCTTTCCCTTTCTGTTTTCGTTTTTCTTACATGACTTGCCTCATTCTGATGTAGCCACTTTTGTTAAGTATGCCGATGACCTCTCGGTTTCTATGCCTGTCAACTCTCAGTCAGATTGTTCCAAATTAAATAGCTTTCTGTCGGAAATTAGTCAGTGGTCCTCTTCAAACGGACTTAAGCTTAATCCGTCTAAATGTCAGGTAGTCAATTTCACTTTCAGACGTAAATGTGACCTACAGCAACTAGTTAGCTCACATGGCCCCACTCTCATTGACGGCACAGAGGTTGAAAATACATCTAATGTCAAGTACCTTGGGCTGAGTTTTTCCACCGATCTTTCCTGGTCTTCCCACATCTTGCTAGTTACTAGAAAGATGTTTCGCTTAACGTTCTACATTAGGAAATTTAGGCAGTCTGGCATAAAGCAGTCTTTACTTTCTCAGTTTGTAAATTCTTGTATTCTACCCATCCTCCTTTACTGCTCCCCATTAGTCTTTCCTGGACTACTTAAGAAAGACTTTGCTTCGCTGAGAAGGGCACTAAAAGCTGTTAGTAGGGCAAGTGGGATATCGTTAAACCAACTGGTGAACACTATTGTAGATAGACATATAATGTCATGTAAGAAACTAGCGAATACAATATTGTCGGACCCCGAGCATCCTCTCTATACGCATCTATCTCCTTGCATTTCATCTGGAAGAACTAGAAGCAGCTATAGGAGGCTATATGCTAGGACTACCAAATACAAAAACTCCACAATACCATATCTGGCACAGCTGTTATGTGATGAGAAATCCGTTAGGTATGACACGATAAACTTACTGCGGCACTCTAACAAATAGTCCCATTAGTTTTTGTTTTCCTTTCCTCGTTACTACTACACTGTTGTTCTCATCTACAACCACACATCAACTTTATATTTCAAATCCTGTGGTGCATTGTTTGAAATGAAATACTCTACGCTGTTTTTTTTTCTTAATTTTTAATATTTATTTATTTTATTTATTTATAACTTATTTATTTTATTTTTATTTATTTTTGATTTTTAAAAATCTTATATAATTTATGAGGTAATTAGATGCAATATACTGTAATGCACGCTGAAAATTCCATACCTGTACCACAAATACTGTTTGGAATAAAGCTGTTATTATTATTATTTATTCCGTTATGGTTTGAACGCGAGAATTCAAGCTCTACGTTTTACGTTACACTTAGCCGGAATTCCTTAGGACACGTAGTATCACAAAACCTTTCAAACCTGTGGGAAAGACGACTTTACTCAATATTTAAGAGGTTCTATTATACAACAATAACATTCAACTTAAATTCCACTCAACAGTGCTGTGAGGCAGCTATTCAGGCGATGCATGTTTGTGAATACAAAATAAGCACTGTATGAAATATGTAGTTAACAAAAGTCCAGCTGTTAAAGCTACCTTCAACCAGAGGAAAATATTAAAAGTGAGGTGGTAGTAAAAACGCAGTACACGAAAATATTACTTCAGGTATTTCTGAATACATTTCCTGCTCAGAATGACTTTCTGTCACTCAAAATAGCTCTTACTTTTAGATAACTCGTCGCTATTGCACTTATAACCACACGAAAGCAAGGGAGACTGAACAAAGGCAAGTAGTAAAGAACGAAATTCAACATGTGATGTGCCAATGGGAAATTACTGGTTCATGGACCAGTGTAAAATCGTAGACGAATTCAACTCCATCCTATGGTAACAACACTATGGAAACCTTGTTTAACAGCTTAAAGCAATAGGTTTCACTCGATGAGGTGTAAAATGCGGCAATGAGAGATAATTTAAAACAACTGCATAGGAATATGTTTGAGTACTACATGCATCATCAGTTTCCCATTATTTCTTCATACAACCAGAATAACAGTAACAATTTTACTCTAAACAGGATGTAGGATTTCTAGTATGTAGAGAATATTGCAACTAATTTTCTCATCATTTACTACAGAGATAATTAATGAACAGGTCGTTTACACTGTTGAGGTTGTTAAACAAGAACACACATAGGAAATTAAAATTAAATATCAGCAACATTGTGACAATTAAATAAAGAATGAAGAGGACGGTTCACTCAGTGTTCCACATTGATAAAGTAATATCCTGCTTTTTACTTCCCGCACTACTTAGGACGTGTGCGAGATGACGCATTTGAGAGGTTTATACTTAGTCGTCTAAGAATATATTGGTCAACAGTTTCTTGCAGCTGTACCCGATGCGATGTAAATGTGTTGTTGTGTAAAAGTAGGATACCCAGATTTCGAGAACACAATATTTGATAATTTTCTGTTTATTTTCCCTCCAAAAATTCCTGGCATTTTCTCGCATGTTGACGTCGATTATTTAATTCAGTGTAGTTCTAGCAATGTTGTTTTATCATAATTATCATGCCATTACGTAACTCTTATTTAACAATCATTTATGACAACTCATCACTTTTGTTGCTATCCTCTTATCAACATCCAATTCATCTGAACCTACTAATTGTATTTTCGTTTGACAAATTTAATGTATACACACACACACACACAAAATAACCATATATATTTGCGATTGTACAGCTATGAAAATGAATTCGCCGAAAAGAGACTCTTCGCTGAACTACTTGTCTTCTGTCTACTAATTATCATTTTGTTGTGAAATGTTTTAACTGCTAACTAATTTCCGTTATTTTTCTAACTACTTTGGGATTTATACTTCTCTTGAGCTACTTTATAACCAACACAACCAATTATTTTCTGTGGCAATTCACACTTTGTAGAATAGTATATATATATATATGATTGAGCAGCTTGAAGATAAATTCGTTGAAATGGGACTGTTCATTGAATCGCCACATGCCCCAACGGGAATAATACACAAACTAAAGTGATGCGAGAAATGAGTACTTTCATGATAAGACTACAACCTCAGTAAATAACAGCTCAGTTGTAAACTACGATTAGTTTTTCTGGCGTAATGGATTACTGAGACACATTAAACACGGAATTGAGAGAAGTATACATCATTCTAAATCTTTTAATTGTGTATGTTAAAACAACACGTAACTCAATGGAGGATAAGCTTGTTGAAATGAATCAAAAAGGAGTAATATCCTGTTTTTCTAGTATTGTATAAATTTCCGAGACTGGTACACATCTCGCGACGCCACATGGAGTAGTTCTCATACTGCTTACACACTTCTGAGTGGATTGTGCAGTCTCAGCCTCTTTCGCTCATGGAATGAAGCGACCGTGTTGAGTATGATTCAGTCATGTTTTTATCTGAACATAATGTGACCTCAAATTTTACGAAGAAAGTGAGAAATCTTCATTCCCTTTCCATAAACAGGTGAAATGATATTCAAATCTAGATAATCATCTTTCGTTATCTTTTGTCGGTATGTTTCAACGTGTACCTGCTTCAATAATGCGGAGTGTCACTTAATTGAATGAATCTCGAATGAGACCCATCTGGTGATGTCAGATGACAAGTAACTAGCTTGTAAAAGTGCCTCAAATTGCAACAGGGTCAAAACGTGTGTGCCTTATTTTATTGATGATCTTCTTTATTGTGAAACTAAAGTTTATTCGAAAACCACAAAGATTGATAGAGTTGAACATGTTAGACCTAAGAAATGATACAGAAATATCACTGTACTCCGAATGCTCTAAATATCATGTCCTACAAAGTGAACGAGTGAAAAGCGAAAAATTAAAACTCGCTATAAAAGGCAAGGAATGTGACACTTCAGAAGAAAAAAGAGGAAGCAAAGATGCTGAAGATGCTCAACTGACAACAAACGCAAATTACTGTCAACCGTAGAAAGAAATCAAATTTTCACTTATATGGGCAGAGAACTTTTAACCATTGGCGGCACGGTTGTTGATATCAAAGCCAGTGAGGATTTTGATGACCATTCACGTACTATTAACTATATAATAAGTTTGAAGATCCGTAGCACTTAGCTCAATGAAAAATGCAAATTTAAACACTCATGTCAGTTCACTACTACCATATGTCTAACAGTTTAGGAACTTCATCAGAGAACTTCACAACAACCTGCAGACGTTCACCAAAAGATGTCTTTCACTCAACGATTAGCGTCAAGCGTCTTGAAAAGAATAAGAACAAAATACTCTGCAGCATAACAGCTAATAAATTATCACCAAGCAAATAAGCTAAAGTAACTGGCGAGAGATTGTACATATTTTGAGTATATGTTCAGTCAACATCATTCGCCAGGCCATAAAATGGGATTATACTTTGAAGCTTTGGTTTGTATATCCAATATTAGTACACCGTTACGAACAGGGAAGGAAAGCTAATGAGAAGTCACGGGATCCAGCTGAAATCGATGCACAGAGCAGAAAGAATCAGAGATGTTCATATGACTTCCTATATATTTCTCAAGACACAAGCTACTGACAATGATAATAATTATTTTAATGATGAAAATATACAACTTGTGTGAATCCCTGAGTGTCTGTGATTGTGTTTTTTCTACCAATTTTTTTCAGAACATCTCGATTTTGTGTTTCACTTCCTCATAGGAGAGTATTTCTTATTCCAAGTCGTCCATTGCGTCATATTATGTCTCTGTTATTGTGACTATGCGACTTTTTACTTTATTATCAGTTTGTTTGGGAATGTTCTTCATCCTTTACACCGACGATCATATATTGCAACCGAAAAATGAGTATATAATTCAGTCATTGTGGTAGAATGCAACGCCATCTACCACCACATGGACTGGATCAGTGGACCCAGGATAGTCAGATTATTGAAACGTAATATTTTAGCTAAGTGAAGAATCATTAACCACATGACGGCAGTGCTTTAATAGAAATCGCAGAAATCTTAACATTTACACTTACGTAGAAGCACACAGTAGGCAGGAGGAGGGGGACGTTGATCATTTTTAATCCTTCTTCAACGAATCCTAACGTAACACGTCCAACATGAATGACAAAATATGAGTAAGAGAGACGCGAAAAATGTCATTACCAATAAAGCCAAAAGATATAAAACAAGGTGATTATATAAACGAAGTTCAAAAGCTATTTGAATACGCTAATCTGGCTGTGAACAGTAAATTTTCCTCAAATTGTCATCATTGAATAATATTGTAGTACTTTGTGGTTCGATCAAATACATTTAGTCTTCGATGTAAAATAATAGGTACTTCAGACTTCTAGGAATTATTCAACAAGGCGTGGTATGGCAAACGAATTTTCTGTGATTTTCTACTGTACCTCGTCATTCTTCCCAATACCATTTGTTGTGTAATTCATTTAATCGCTGAATATTGCCATTCATTGAATAATCCTTGTTTCACCCGTATTTGTGTTTTTATTTTTAAGATCAACTTAAATGACCTTCTTGAATCCCTATTTTCAATTAAATCGAGTGTCTGTATGAAAACTACCGATGTGTACATCAGTCAGTTTTATTCAGGTATCAATTGTTTACTGTAAGACTTTGCATCTACTCCCTAATTAACAAATTATTTGTCGAGTTGATATTTAGAATAATAAGTCACTATTCTAAAGACTACCATTTACCAACAGACACTTTGAAGAATTTTACAGTACAAAGTTCTAAAAAATTCAAAGTATCAAGCCTAAGGAAATTTGTCAATAAGCGGAGACTAAAAAAAGATCTAACGTTGTTATTTTTATTACCTGAAAACAATAAAAATAATTAGCTTATTATTCCAATTAGCGTTGATCAAATTCCCTCTATTTGATTAATAAAAATAACAGTCAACACAAATTCGATTTGTCATAAGTGTTCTGAGAAAAATTGTTCTTAACACCAATGACATGATAGTGCAAGCGATTTGACCAGTGGCGTACTAAAGAGCATTTGATAAATAAGTAGTCAGAAGGAATCGATGAGCATTGTGATGAGAAAATGTATCCTCTCTTATGAATCAAACATTTTTTGACTTGTATATTAGCAATTATCAGAATTTGCGAATCAATGGCTATTCAAAGAAGAGTTCGTGTCTACATTCATCAATCATGAAAAGAAGGTGTCGGTGTGATTCACTTCTACATCATTTTTCATGAAAATAATCAATGTCGTTTACTATTCCCAACAATTGAGCATGTATTCCACTTCAGTTGAATAACTGAACGAAAAACGCACATCGAAGAAACGATCAATTCTCTGAGAACAACTTCAGAATACATGAGGAGAACGTCAACAACTGATTTTCGAAACGGTCATAAAAAGTAGAGGACCGCGAAAATTTTTCGATAAAACCTTGAATGGAAAATAAACCACGTCTATCAGGGTTAACAAACATAATATTATCCTTCTTCTATTCTTTTATTTCCTACAGTTGAAGGTTAAACGCCTTATTTTTTGTGGCAGATATTGTTTAAATATCCAACTCATAAGTATTATATGACTTGGTAATTTGGTATGACTCATATAAGACATCGTATATATGCGTATATTTCAAGACTGTTAACAATGCTATGGAAGAATGAATTTCGACCATTGCAGATATTGAAAAGAATATTTATCGTACAAGTGATGCGAGATGCCCAAACTGGTATAGGACTTGTCATCGCATCTGTCTTGCAATGCTATAAACATTGTCCATTTAGATAAAACACCTATGAGGTGAGTAAATACGGAAGACACTGAAAATCGCTGCAAACATTTGGTTTGATTAGTTTAAGTTTAAATAATTTGGATTTAATCAATTCACCCTGTCGTCAAATAATAAATAAAACAAAAATCTATAAAAACAGTTGAATGAAATGTGAGCTGTTACCCATTAAAGCTTATGGACCATCGGTTGATTCGCTCATAGAGTTATCCTGCCAGTTTGGAATTCTACTAATTTATGCAACAACGTACATCGTAAGGTTGGTGAGCTTTCGCCATGGTTTTGAGAAAATGTCAAGGTTATCAAGGTCTTGTTTTAGTTTAGATACGAAGTCACCCTCAGATGCATATTGTCACTTTGAAGAGTATTCTGTCGTTTGATCAGTTGGATGATTCACAGGTATCAAACCACTGACTGAATTATGTGAAAACTGTGAGGTAATCTAATGTTAAAAACATAACTTTATTTACCCTATTTTACTGAACAAATTTTGTATCTATTGAGCACAAAATACCAAACTGAAAGAAGTTAAGTGTTGTTTTGTTACGAAAGAAGTTAAGGCAGCCTGGATTTAGACTTCATACATGCTGGAATTTATTGTTCTAAAGCCGTATTATTATTTTCAACAAAAGCAGCCATAAAACGGTGACATTGCACTTGTGTATTTCATTAATGTTATTAACATCGTCATGGATTCAGGCCACGTTTACACTTCTTGATAGAATTAGAGACAAGCTTTGATACATCAAAAGTGTTATCTATCAGACGTCTGTAATTCTTCATTGGCTGGATATTTTTGAGAATATTCATGTCGACCGACTTGCCTTGCTTCGAAATCCTGATTCCTATTCATTTTATAAACATCTAAGTTTGAAAAGTTCACATTGAAGTTTGTTTCAGAATCTGCTTGGTATTACTCATATCTTTGAAAGTAGTATCGTTAAAAAAACATTTTGAACGCTTATTTGTAACGATTAGACATCATCGAACCTTGAATTTAATAACAACTGCGAGAATGAAGAAATCGCAATAGTTCACTCCAACTGCGCCTAAATATAACACGCACTGTGACCGATTTTGCATCATGAAGATATGCATATGACCCATATTCAGTTGGATTATTTTGTGAGCTGAAAGTAGCACCATTAAAGATAAGCAATTAGAAATCCAAAGTAGGTTTGTACAGTGGTTAATAGTCTCGCTCTTGACGAACTTGTCATATTTCGTCGCGCTATATGGCATTCTCTGACTGGTAGCAAAATATACTGACTCAGCCTGTGATCATGGATGATTTAATGGTTCGACCTAGACGAGTTCAGAAAGGCAGCCTCGATTACTATTCATCGACCAGATCATTATCACGGTAAACGTTATACTGACAGCTGAAGCACATAGTTACACAATTGAAACAGCGTAAATACATGACTGTCGTCGGCTCATAGATGCAGGAATTTTAGGTCGTCTGCATGTGGCTATACTCCTAACCCCGGAGAATCAAATAGATTTAATAAATAAGATCTTGATTCACACGGCTATGCCTACTGTCGTCGAATTTTGTAGTGATACGTTTGTTCATAACAACCATTCAAATATAAAAATACCACCTTTCTCGTAAGGGAATGGCCTACACTTAATTTGAAAGGTATTGGAAGATCAGATTTCTATTGTTTTGACGGGATCTGAGAAATGGCAGCCAAACTGAAGGATGCTAACATGTGCAGTAGTTACACATTATCTCCACGGTGATGCAGCGTCGAAATATGCATAAGCATGGACTTAGTTGAGGCTGCTCTAACGAGAGATAGTTGCATGAAAAGTACAGTGCCAGATCTTGGTGTAACACTTTATCCAGGAATTTATATTTCCACTTGAAAACGTGCTAGTTTTGTCTGAGTCATGTAGTTGCATGACACTGTGTGTTCACAATTTCAATCTCTCTGGTAGCTATGCAGCCTTTGAATCGAACCCCTGAAGACTGGTGCTGGCAGACAGCAGACAACACCAGTGACAAATTAATATGATGAAAAAGACAGCACAAAGATACTGCGATCACAGTGGGCTTTCCACATGTACACTGGTAATGGATTTGATATTATTAAATTATCTGAATACATTTTTATATTCTATTCGATTCTATTCAGGCTCTTCAAGGTTTATTTCTGGATAGGACGGAAACAGCATTGATTCACCTGGGTGATTGATTATGGAGTAAGATGTGGATATGTCTCACGCATTCTGAGTGACATCTCTGTCCAACCATATAAAACTTATTAGTTATGCTAGTGTCATTGTGATAATAAATAGGCGTAATAGGGGCAGTATTGCGATTAATAAAAGCTCAATTTTTTCTCTGAGACATAATTCCTCTGAAATCATGATGTTATCCTCTAACAGAGACTTCAGGTTTAAGGGAAGCGAAGCATTTCACACATAGAAATAATTTGTGAATGCTACTTCCGATCAGGTGCGTCATCACATAGAAAATTAGCACAGTAAACAACTTCACTGCTTTATTTAAATATGGCTGAATGTGAATATTCCGTTCCTTATAAATTTACTTCGTGTTCATTGTTTACCCAAGAGTTAGTTCATTTTTTTGAATACTGTGTTTTCCTAAAAGCATTCCAAATAACAAAACGTCAGGCCACAATGTGTAATTCCAGCGTGAGAAAAATTCACGCTTTACACTGAGACCTGGTGATCTTACACGGTAAGGAAAAAAAGGTATAGTTCTCAAACTGATTATCAATATGGTTATTGTGATGGCTTCAGTGATCCACTCAATATCTTTGATGGTGAAAAAATGTACAACTGAATTGCATTATCATTTTGATGAAATAATTCATCTCTTACGATATTAGAGGTCTTTGAGAGTGGATTATAGCTATGAGGGTGAGGTACAGCATTTGGTCTGAGAGACTTGATGACCTGTGAAGTGTGCAGCAAAGCTAAGACACGTTATAAACTAGAAATGCAATGAAATAGACGCAAGACCAATCACGGAAAATGGACATTTCTCTTCAGTTTCACACTAATTAATGTCGTGCATTTATTCCTGTGTTTGCTGTAGAATGACTTCCATCAGTCGCGTTCGCAGTACGACCACCATAGTTAGTGACCTACCACGACGTAATCAGAACTGTTGTAGTTAGACGGTTATAAGCTTTCGACATATGTATCGTGGCACTGATGCATTTTCGGCTGCATTGTGAGAATGACACAAACCCTTCTACTCTGCTCACAGGTAGGTGTTAGTAATAGATCTTTGACATCTTCACTGTATTGTTAACTTGTATCAGAGAGTAAAGGTTTGCAAAATACAGTTGTTCCGAAACTTTGTTAAATGACATTATCGGTCACGTATGTGTATTTCAGAAACAAAGAAATGTCTGATTGAAAGTATTCACTGATCGTGGTATAACAGAAACGAAACTACTTAGATGAACTATTACCACGTTTACAATGATTCCAGTATAGAAATACCACTTCCATCTTGTTGAATCTTAAGCACTCCCAGGTTAAGTTATCCACCGTAACTGTAATTTTCAGCACAAAATATTTAATGACACATGTCCTAGGCTAAACAGTTTAGGAAAATAGCTTGCTTCTATCGAAAATGCTGTGCTATGCGGAATGAATTGAAATGAGCATTAAAACATTAAAGTACTTTACATAACGTGATAAGTTTCATGTTTTCACAATATCTCCAACATATTTATCAAAAAATAAACTTATCATTGTGTATAATTTAATAATTCCCATTGTAGCATTAAGAACACAATTTTCAGCGAAGAGACTCTTTTCAACGAATTTATTATCAAGCTGTACAATCGTATATATATGGTTTTATAAAGAAATTATATCCGGTGAGGGAATTAGGTCAAGGGTGTAAATACATGAAATAATAATAGTATGAAATAAATTTAAAATATTTGTGATTAGGTTCATAGTTTAAGTCAAGTGGAACAATAATTAATGTCATATATGATAATACATCAGGTGTATAGATTTTGGGGAGAGGCATATAATTGTAAGATTAATAGACGAATGTAAAATGTTACGTAACATGGTGTGAAATTTGATAACATAGAATTTAATATTGTAAAAATAAAGATAAAAAGTATACACATGAATAATTTTTGGTTTAAAATGTCAAGTAGATCAAGTGGAAAAGATTCAGAATGAGAGTCGTAATAATAATAATGATAATATTAATAATAATAATAATCGAAGTAATAAGGGAAAAGTACATAGAATAATAAACTAAATAAATGTCTATCCCTCTACGGCCAAGGCAGCAGTAGGGATTGTACATACTTCTTTTGTACACAAAGGTCTGGCTTAAAGTCATGAATTGCCAAGGCCTCAGCTGTCTTTAGAAGTCTGTAACGAAGAAAACGCGGGAAGTTGGCATGAATTCTATATATGACCTTGAAATCATGGTCAGGGTTGACCGAGTGACAGGAGTCGATGAGGTGTTCTAAGATAGAGCTTCGCACACATTTCCTTTCTCCCTTGTAAAACCAAGCTGGAATATGTTCTCGTATCCGTGTGGAGAGCATTCTCTGACTACGGCCAATGTACCTTGCTCCACAAGAGCAGGTGAACTGGAAGATGCACATGGAGGCGGTCAGACGGGGGAGCTTATCTTTTACAGAGGTAGAGAACAGTTTGCGGCTCGTGAACGTCATATGTAATCTAGCTGCAGGGAACGTTTTACTAACTGATTTAGAAAGACGATTTTTGAGCATATCAGAAGCTTGATCTCCTTTGAATTACAAGTTCACGAATCGGGTTTTCTTCGGACCTGAGTCAGTGGCCAGTTTAGACTGCTTATCTTTCATGTTGCTGTCAATAAATCGGTTAGGGTAACCGTTTTCTGCAAGTGTGGCTTTCAGGAAGTCAAGTTCTGAGTCGACGCAATCAGAACTACAAATTTTCCTTATCCTAAAGCATAGTGAATGGATTAAATTCCTTTTCCTGGAAATAGGCACCCAACTGTAAAAATTAGTTAGTTGTCCGTTGTGTGTAAATTATTGAAATACAATTATAATTAATTAATATGCATACATTATAATATTAGACAAATCATATTCAGTCAGTGTCTCTCATCATTACATGCTAAGACCAATATAAAATAATCACAAACCTGGACGATACACTGTGTTGGTGAGAAATAATAAAGGCATTATTTCTGATTAAACTGATATGTACCAAACACTGTTTATATGAATGCATCAGATCATGTGAATGTGCATGGGAGGAAAATTAAGGCCTTTGACACATCCTCCGTCATGCAATCATGATATAATAAACGATATACATTCATCCGTAAAACATACTATCGTGTGCAAATAAAATTGAAACATTAAACACAAAATTATTGTTTTATATATAACGAATGATAAATCGGAATAGCTGAATATCCAAATGTTTGCAACTTTTCGATTGTTCATCAGTAAATATCTGAATTACAGCGAAAATAATAAGAATAATATTATCTTATGCATTCTTAAATTTGATTCAATTCCCTCACTGGATATAATATTTTAAAGGAAACCATTAATACACGATTCTACAGCGTGATGATGAATTCGTCAGAAGAAGTGAATTCGCTGAATACAGTAAGCGACAAGAATGCCTTCTAATTTCTCAACACTCTTCCTCATATAAAGTAGATTCCAGATGGTTAAAATATGAATTAGTGAAATTATTCTTATATTCTGGCTTACTAGAAGACTAACTAAACTGACTGGAATGCACTAAATGCTAAATGAGTAAACTACACACTCAACTGAGTATGAAATCGATTTAGAAGAGAAAAATAAACGCAAAATTGTCAACATAACTAGCTAGGAAACAAACAAACAAAGTTAACTTAATTAGACAAGATTACCAAAGGTTCACATCAGTATCACATGGCAGACATCACTCAATTTAGACTAAATGAACGCCACTCAGCTAAAGTTAATGAAATGAGAATACTTTCATAACATTCAACATAAAAGATACCGCAGAATATAGGTCAAACAGAGAAAGACGAAGAAAAGAAGAAAAAGGAATGAAAGCAGTAGTAGACTGTTAATAAACCGTGAGAGATACTGGATGAGAAAATTTGATAGCTGTTACGGAATTCTGTAGACTGGATGAAGCTACAAGTAGAACGATACTTAACTTTATACTGATATTTTTGAACAACAGAGTGCATATTTCTTTGCACTAAAAACTATCAAGTTCCAAACAGAGTATCCCTTGATTTAGGTGTAGTAATTGGCGGTGTCGCATAGATAAATCGTATAAATTTCGGAGAGAAACATGTATCTCAATGAAGTACAACATCTGAAAATCAAGCAAGCTAATTCGGTTGGGAGATATATAAACTCATTGCATCTGAATTTAACCCAAGAATCACTGGATGAAATGACCTTGAATGTATGAACTCTGTGAAGGTTTCACTTGACTGAAAGCGAAGTTACTGTCAGTCGCAAAGAAGAGGTTTCTTAACTGTTTAATGAGATGAGGTTATATGCCGAAACACGTTATTTCTCAGCCATTGATCATACAGGATTTAGTAGCTGTCTAGATTGCTTTACATGTGTTTATAAAACGATGAATTGGTCTAATAAACGGAATTTTGTAGACTGGATGAAGCTACAAGTAGAAAGATACTTAACTTTTTACTGATATTTTTGAACAATAGAGTGCATATTTCTTTGCACTAAAAACTATCAAGTTCCAAACAGAGTATCCCTTGATTTAGGTGTAGTAATTGGCGGTGTCACGTAGATAATTCGGATTATGTTGACGAATGTTTCTTTCTAACCTTGATTTTCAAATTGGGGGAAATGAGGCAGTTAAGCGTCTTTAACTACAGGCTTTGTCCTGCTGTCGTATCCAGGTGTATGTGGTTGGGGTGTCAATGGGGATTGATGTAGGGAGGGGAAATTAATCCATGTGGTTGTGAAACTGCATCAGTTGAGATGGCCAGAATACGTGTTAGGTATGTGCAGGCAACTATTTTATCATGAACATTGGATTGGATAAGACTCAGGATGCAGTAGGACCTTTGATTGTTCCGTTTGACCTATGCAGTCAAGTGTAGACTGATTGTATACGGTCTTGATCATTTCACTTTGAAATGAAAGTGGACGTTTCAAAGATGGCTTCCGAATCCAGCCAGTTCAGAAACCTCTTCTTTGCGACTGACAGTAACTTCGCTTTCAGTCAAGTGAAACCTTCGACAGAGTTCATACATTCAAGGTCATTTCATCCAGTGATTCTTGGGTTAAATTCAGATGCAATGAGTTTATATATCTCCCAACCGAATTAGCTTGCTTGATTTTCAGATGTTGTACTTCATTGAGATACATGTTTCTCTCCGAAATTTATACGATTTATCTATGCGACACCGCCAATTACTACACCTAAATCAAGGGATACTCTGTTTGGAACTTGATAGTTTTTAGTGCAAAGAAATACGCACTCTATTGTTCAAAAATATCAGTATAAAGTTAAGTATCGTTCTACTTGTAGCTTCATCCAGTCTACAGAATTCCGTAACAGCTATCAAATTTTCTCATCCAGTATTTCTCACGGTTTATTAACAGTCTACTACTGCTTTCATTCCTTTTTCTTCTTTTCTTCGTCTTTCTCTGTTTGACCTATATTCTGCGGCATCTTTTATGTTGAATATTATGAAAGTATTCTCATCTCATTAACTTTAGCTGAGTGGCGTTCATTTAGTCTAAATTGAGTGATGTGTGCCATGTGATACTGATGTGAACCTTTGGTAATCTTGTCTAATTAAGTTAACTTTGTTTGTTTGTTTCCTAGCTAGTTATGTTGACAATTTTGCGTTTATTTTTCTCTTCTAAATCGATTTCATACTCAGTTGAGTGTGTAGTTTACTCATTTAGCATTTAGTGCATTCCAGTCAGTTTAGTTAGTCTTCTAGTAAGCCAGAATATAAGAATAATTTCACTAATTCATATTTTAACCATCTGGAATCTACTTTATATGAGCAAGAGTGTTGAGAAATTAGAAGGCATTCTTGTCGCTTACTGTATTCAGCGAATTGACTTCTTCTGACGAATTCATCATCACGCTGTAGAATCGTGTATTAATGGTTTCCTTTAAAATATTATATCTAGTGTAGGAATTGAATGAATTTTGGGAATTCAGAAGATAATAATAGTATGAAATGCAAACCAAATATTGTGACCGTAATTTTATTTGTATGTCAAGTGAACAAACATAGAATCTATGCCTATATGTATATTTTTTGTGGATAGATATTGTATAAGGATTTGTATAAAAATTATTTTGTTATGCGAAGAAAGGATCATGGAAACCTCGAATTAACCTTGTTATCGAGGGTTGCAATGTGGTATCCATAAACCAGATAATGAGGATCACAGTTGGTATGACGTGGTGGATATGTGCTGTTGAATCCCCATATTCCACAAGCAACTAGAAGGAACAGTAATTGAATAGTCCTTTCACTTCATACAGTCTTAATTTCTTCCTTATATATTCCTAAGTCGAATGTTTGTCTTATCGAACTCCACAAAGTATGTTTTGTCAATACATTACACAGTTGAAATCCATCGCCTGTTCTAATTGTTTTGTCGAAATTCATAAACGCTACGAATTTTTTGAAATCGTAATTTATCCAAAGATAGATTTTGTCACTGATTGATATTACTTAGAGCATCAGTCTCATCAATGGTACACATCTGTGATCCTATGATGCAGGGTTTTCAAGATTTTAACTATTGTGTTGAAATCCATTTACTCATAAATTCTTATTTCTGTCTTTTTCGATTTATCGTCACTGTCAGCTAATCTCACATCTTAACACCTTCCCTAACATCCCCATAGTGAAACCTGAAGAGAATCAAGTTACTCACTACAAACTAATCCTTGAGGAATCTACTCACTTTGAAGTATTTATCAGTCTATTTTATGCGAAAGAATTGGTTGATTCGCCTTCACATGGATGATGAATATGGACAGCAACAATGACCGTAAATCGATAAAGTGTTTTTTTTTTCTGTAACCAATGTACTACTGACTAATTTTATATGTTAGCTATTATGCTGTGTTACTTGCCAAATGTAGATGCATCATTAGATAGGTGAACACAAAAGTGAGATACACATATGTACACCATATACATACATAATGTGTGTTCATACATAACTATAAAAGGGCTTTATATGAGAGGTTTAATCATAAAAATATTTCGCAGGAGTTAATAGTCATAACAAACACTGACGAGAGATTTCCAATCATGCGAAATTCGTTACTTAAAGCATCAATTTGCCTTCTGCTTCTATTATCTAACAATAATGCAACTAATGAAAGTAAGTTGATCATTATTCCTTTTTTATAACTTGTCAAAATACTCAACTGTACACTGTCTCCGCAGCTGGATTTACTCCTACTATTTCTCTATGCTTTAGCCTACTATCCAATTGGATAATACATCTGATGAATAAGCTTTGCACTGGAAGTATTCTGTGCTGCTTAACATCAGGCTTACTGGTGATTTCCTTTCCCATCCTCATACGCTCTGTCTTACGAATGTACATGTGAAACAATACCGATGCCTGGAAATATGTGAGAATACATTCACCGATTAAAACCATGTACTGATGGACAGAAAGGTAATGAAACAGACAAATGCAACTATAAACAGACACATACATATACACAAATGTAGACATAAAAAAATATCATTAATATATATATATATATATATTCATCGAAGATTGGGAATCATATGCAGTTCGCACCCACTGGGGTTCGAACTTGGGGCCTTGCGCTTATGGGGCAAGTTCGTGGACCATTCAGCCACAAGGACATAACTCATCAACCACTGCAAGAATTCTTACTTCTACCTAATCTTGATTAAGCGCGACCACAAAAAGAATGTCATTGGTGGGACATTAATCCCCACACTTGACTGGATGGACCTTTCCGGTTGAGACTTCCAATTAGAACTATACACATATAAATAGTGAAAGTTATGCAGAGATAAACATATACACATGTACAAATATATTATATATATATATATATATATATATACCGATCCTCGCTTTGATATCATCGTCAGTTTCGCCTGTATTTCAAATTATCCTCCCCAGGTAAACTGAAGTAGGTTGCTTCTTTTAGATTTCTCCTACCTATACTGATTGTTGTCTGCTGTTGTTGCTCTTGCTGTTGGCCGAGGATCTTCATCATCGGTATCTTTCTGTGTTTACCTGAAGGAAGTTCTATCTATGATGCATGTTCTGCCAACTTGTCACTCTTCAGCTGCATATCTTGCAATTTGTGGGAAATCAGATCCTCCAGGATTTTTGTGTGTGTCCATTTAATGTCTGTTTCCCTCCACCCGCTGTCTGTCGAATTATCCAGTCTACCGCAATAAGGAAAATCACTGAAGATAGTAGGCAGCAAGCCAGCCTTGTCTTACTCCTATTTTCACTTCTTCGAGGTATTCCGTGAGTTTCCGTTGTGGATTACTTGGCATGCATCATCGTCGTACAACTGCTGGATGAGATGTATGATTGTTGGCGGCATCGCGTAATAGAGAAGTAGTTGCCAAATCGCCTCTCGATCAACGCTGTCAAAAGCCTCTTCAAGGTCAATGAAGTTGAGATAGAGAGGTTACTGCTATTCCAAGCTCTGTTCAATGATGATCCGTGGAGTTGCAATTTGATTGATGCAAGATTTGTTCCTCTTGAACCAAGCATGTCCCTTGCCCTCCTTCCACAGCTTCTCCAGTAGTGATTTTATCAGGTACACTGATGTCTCTGAGTCCGTTTCAAAGCTTCTGATGCGATTTTATCTGGTCTTGTTGCTTTCTCTGTTTTTAACATCCCGGTTGCCTTCAGGACTTCTGATTTCGTCGGGGTGTTGATGTGCATTGGTGGCGGTGCTGTTTTCACTGTTGATATTATTGTGCGCGTTGTAAGTGGCGGTCGATTTAGAAGTCTTTTGAAGTGTTCAGCCCATTGGTTCCTTTTCTCTACCTCTTTGGTGATTGCCTTTCCATTTTCATTCTTCACTGACTGGAATTGTATTGATCTCATCTGCGATAGGACTCTAGTTGTTTGGTAGAGTGTTGCTAGATCTCCTTTGCCTGCACTGCAGCTTGTTCTGCATCATTTGCCATGGCTTCACAATATTTTCTTTTGTCTTCCCTGGCACTCTTCTTTACTCTTTTGTTCAGTATATTGTATCTTGCATTCAACTCCTGTTTTTGTTGCACGTCGATACGCTGGATAATCTTTTGTTTCACCATCTTTCTCTCTCCTTCTAATCTCCATGTGTCCATAGTGAGCCACTGTTTGTCCCGTCTCTTCTTTCTGCCTAGAACTTCCATGCTTGTTTGGCTCCACACCGTTTTCAGGTCATCTCAGGCTTTTCAACGCTGATCTCTTCGCTAGTGTTGACTTGTGTCTCGGATTTTTTCCTTATGTTTGTAGTGTAGATGTCTTTTGTATCTTGATCATTCAGTTTTTGAGTGTTGAACTTGGCTTGTGCTCTGTCTGCAGCTCCTGTTTCCCTGGAAGTCTTTAATTTGTTTTGGAGGGTTCTTTCTACGAGACAGTGGTCTGAGCCGACGTATGCTCCTCTTCTTAATATTGTGTCCAGTAAGCCCAGACTCCACTTCCTTAAGCAGCATTTGGTTTTCGCTTCGCCCATCTGGTGACACCCATACAGCCTTGTGGATATCTTTGTGCTTGTATATGCTGCCAGCAATCTCTTGTTCACTACAGATGCAGAAGTTGGCACATATTTCGCCATTTTCATTTAATTTTCCGAGAGCTTCTCTATCCATGATGATTTACCTTCCTACGTTGTCTGGTTCCAGTTTGGCGTTCATGATTTCCATTTGTGTTTCAATGTCAACGACTGGAGTATTGTCCATTGTCGCCTGCAGTTGTCTGTTTAACTGTTATTTGTTTTCGAGGTCTGTGTTATTTGTGGGTGCATGGCATTGTTTAACTGACACTTTCCTTCCTTTGGCCTTGAATCTGGCAGGCATTATGCTGGGCAAGATCGCCTCCCATTGTACCAAAGCCTTCGGTGTTGATGATGATAACATGGCAGCCACACCCTCATTGTGTTTTAATTGTATTATGAGTGACTGAACTAGTTTACTGACTCTTCTGTTGACGATATATTGAGCCCATCTGCTCACATATATTCCCAGGAATTGAAGAGCATGTCATTTTATCTCACCAGCTTTGAATAAAGCATTAAAAAGAAAAATTTCACGAGATGATATCACTTCGTAGTCTCTTTACAACCGCTTTACAACTAACATGGTTAACAATGATAAAATGAAGTTCATGACAATTGCTCAGTTAAATAAAAAAACAAAAGTACATACTAATGACCAGTCATATTTAAATAGGTCATGTTGTCCAGGGTAGGTGAAGATTGAAGTCCATTGTTTTTGTACACACAGTTTAGGCTGTATGTGATGTACCATTCAAAGGCGGCCATATTATGCAGTTGACAGCTCAAAGACTTTGGTCAGCCATCAAAGGTACATTCTACGCCGCATGTCTTATTCTCATTTGCTGAACATTTTTGATCCCTGTACCTACGATTAAAGGACGAAATCCTGTAGACTCTACCGCAAACTGTATCTACACGTTCACCTGCAGCTGCGATGACATCTATATAGTTAGAACCAACAGAATGTTCCAATGTCTTCGGAAAGAACATGTTCCAAAATGACTATTAAATCATATCGAAAATCCCAATGCGATTAATCTGAATAGAAATCCAGCATCATCCATTGCAAAACACTTATTAATTTCAGGTCACAAAATCAGTATTAATGACTGTTTCACAATTATTTCACATAACTCTAATTCAAGGTTACTGAAGGTGATGGAAGCACTTTGGATTAATCACATACAGCCTAAACTGTGTGTACAAAAACAATGGTCTTCAATCTTCACCTACCCTGGACAACATGACCTATTTAAATATGATTGGTCATTAGTATGTACTTTTGTTTTTTATTTAACTGAGTAATTTTCGTGATCTTTATTTTATCATTGTTAACCATGTTAGTTGTAAAGCGGTTGTAAAGAGACTACGAAATGATATCATCTCGTGAAATTTTTCTTTTTAATGCCTTATTCAAATTTATCAAAGGGACTAATTGCTTTTATTCGCAGAAGCTTTGACAGTTTAGTACATGGTGGGGACGTTCCATTACCCTACATAGACGTTTTCTTTTGTCGCGAGGAGGCTGATCGTGCTGAAATTTCTGTAGTAGTTCTTTCACAAGGTTGCTAGGTTCACTCCTCAGAAGGAGGCTGTTGCACGAATATATGGGTTACTCAAGACAGATAGATAAAGTGGTATATACATAATAGGATAATAGTACTGACAGGGAAATACCTACATGCAAACGTACATACATAGACAGATAGTCAGAAGTCATTCAGACATGGCTATGGCTACATCGATAGATAAATAGAGGGATGGATATTTAAACGTAGAGAAACTGAAATATGTATTTAAATATATATAGAATTAGATAGTTACATAAACAGACTGATAAGTATATGCACATTCACATGGAATGACAGACATATTGATAAATAGATGAACAGGTGGATAGATGGATACCGATTTGCTCGATTTCGTTAGTCTCAGTGATGTTAAAAGAGAATATGTGAGTCGACTTTATTATTGTAGAGCAGTGTGTTTGCATGAACGGCGATCTGCATTATGATTCTATTTGTATTTGCTGAAAGAACGTCCTGTCTTATCAAAATTTACCAAATATTTCTGTGTTTTGATTTCAGATTTCGACTACGACGACGATAGCGAATGTAAGTTTGTGGTGTTTTGCAGGCCAATAGTATTTTTCAGTCTTCATGGGGTGCTATTCGCACCACGCTTATTTCTTACTCACTCACTCGCTCCCTCAGTCAGTGACAATATCAGATGTCGATGATTTAGTCAATTGTTTCATTTGATAGGCAAATACGCAGATAGATATGTATATAGGTGCAGTGATAGATAGATAGTTAGTTAGACAGACTATTTAATTGATAGTCATAAATATATATGTGGATAGACTGATAGATAGTTAAATATAGAAATGGATGAATAGTTGTACAGATTATTGGATAGACAGACAGATATATAGTTAGGTAGTTTCCTAAATATTTAGGTAGACTGACACCTAGATATTTTTATTATTCCCTTGAGCTCAGAGTGGAACATAGGGCTTCAACAACACATCTCCACTTTTTCTGTTTTCTGCCATCCTCTTCAGCTTGATCCATGATACGAACAAACTCTCTCATCTCTTCCGCACACAATCTCCTCCATGTCACCCTCACACTGGAGACCCATTCGTAGCTTCCCAACGGGATTCGACTCAAGCACTGGTCTGGCGCGTGATGTCATTCGGTGGCCTCCTCAATGCATGTCCGACCCATCTCCACTTTCTATTGGTTGATTTGTTCCACTGAAGAGTTTCTTGTTCGTAATTCTTTCTGGACATTTGACTTTCACAATGGAATTAGCGAATGTGGTAGCTGTTAATGAGAGACTGAGACTCGTTGGAAATCATTTTCGTGACACACTTGCCAATTTTTTGACTCGTATAGGAGAACAAACTGACTGACTTCAGATTTGCGTTGAAAATCCGAGTCTTGTTCTCTACGCTGGTTGAGTGAATTAGAAGATTTCCAAACTGGTTTCAGGTTGATGAATGCGTATCTTGACTTTCTGATACCAAATTGGACATCCCCATTCATTCCGCCTGTATTTGAAACGACGCTTCCCAGATAAGTGAAGGAGGCGACCTCTGTCAAGTCTCTCCTGTTGATGGCGATTGGTGCTGGCTGTCGTTGCTGTTGGTTGATTATCTTCTTCACCTCCTTCATCTCTTTGTTCACCGGCAGTCCTGTCTTCGCTGCCTCTTCAGCCAGTTAATTGGTTTTCGCTTGAAAGTCCTCGAGTTTGTGTGACATTACACATATATCATCTGCGAAATCCAGATCTTCCAGAGTCTTCTTATCAGTCGTCCCGCGTATTCCTGTTTTCCCACTCCCCTTTCACTGTCTGGCGCATAATCCAGTCCACCACAATTAAGAATATCACAAGGGGTGATAATAGTCAGCCACTTGGTCTTACCCCTGTGTGCACTTCGAAAGCTTTGCTGAGTTTTGCGTTGCGAATCACTTGATATGTGGCACTGTCAATTGGTTAGCTGTTGAAGGAGGTTTGAGGTACGCCATAGTGTTTAAGAAGTTTCCGAATTACTTCTTGATCAACGCTGTCGAAGGCCTTTTCGAAATCGACGAGGTGAGGTACAGGTTTCGCTGCCATTCTGCGCTTTGTTTGATGACGATGCGTAGAGTAGCGATTTCATCAACACATGATTCGCCCTTCCTGAATTCAACTTGTTCCGCTTGGGCTGGCGGAGTTCCATATCCATTGCATCCTTTATTCTCTCCAGAATGATACGACCTAATATTTTACTTGTTATGGACAAGAATATTATTCTACGTCAGTTCTTGCACAAACATAGTTTGCCGTTCATTGGCAGTTGAGGAGGTAGTCTTTCTTCCAATCATTAGACACCATTCCTTCTTTCCAACCTTTCTGCAGTATTAACGAGGAAAACATCTGCCAGAATCTATGGGGTCGTCTTCAGCGATTTAGGGAATGTCGTCCGGTCCTCCTACCTTCGAGGCTGAACTTCAGTTGCTTGTTCGGATTCAGGATTTCGTCTTTCGTTGGAGGAGTGGTGTCCACTGACATTTCCGTGTTTGCCGTTGGTGGTATTTCTAAGCGAGTTGCCGGTATTGGTCGATTCAAAAGTCCTTTAAACTGATCAGACCATTGTTTGATTTCTAACCTCTCCTTCGTGATCAGCTTCCCTTGAGCATATTTTGTTGGTTTCATCGTCTGTGTTGATCTCTTCCCGGATATAGACTTGGTTATCTGATAAAGTACCTTGATTTTTCTTTTGCATGCGGCCTGTTCTGCTTCAGTTACCTAGCATTGTGTCGTATAATTGTCGTTTATCTTTTCTAGCACTCTTATTTACTCCTTTATTCAGTGCAGTGTACATCGGACTCAGCTTCCCCTTTTCTTGTCTATCTTTAAATTGAATCATCTTCTATTGCACCAATTCTCTCTTCTCTCCCCGATCAGCTTCTAGGCATCCGTCGACAGCCATTCCTTGGCTTGTCTCCTCCTTCTTTCTAGAACAGTTGTACACATTCCCTAAAATATCGATTTCAGAGAGTCCCAGTTTTCTTCCACACGTGTCTCCTCAGTGATGGCGCGTAGTGAGTCGAACGTTGCTGTGATATCCGCAGCTAAGGCGTCCCTTGCAGTTATGACTTTCGGGTTCTGAGTGTTGAACATGAATTGTGGTCTGTCTCCATTTGTTTGCATGATTTTCAGCTTCACCTTGAAAGTCTCTTGTACCAGACAATGATTCCAGCCCACATCTGCTCCCCTTCTCAAAGTAGTATCAAGCAGGCAGGCTGCATCTCAACTTCCTTGAGCAGCATTGAAATGAACTCTATTTTGTCTGTCAGTCAGGTGAAAAGTGCGTCGGTGGCACAGTGGTTAGGACTCTCGCCGACGATGCACATGGTCCGGGGTTCGAGCCCACGCCGGCGCACACCTGATATCTATGGTCGGCCTGCAAAATTTGGGCTACCGATACCATATGCTGAAAATTCCATACTTGTACCAAAAATACAGTGTGGAAACAAGCTGTAATTCAGAAAAAAAATCCATGTTGCTTTGTGTATATCCTTGTGCTTGTTTACGTTTTCTGCGATCACTAGATCATCGAAAGCACAGACGTTTGCGAATAAGTCTCATTCATTTCACCCAGTGAGTGCCGCTCATCACATGATGCGTTCTCTTCTTATTTTATCTGCTCCCAGTTCGGCATTCATAACGTCCATAAGGATTTTGACGTAAAAGCCTTCCTTCTTCTCTTGTTCCGTGTTGTCTGTATCACTGTGCGTAGCACTGGATAATTGTAGCCTTCCCTCCCTCATTTTGAGTTGAATCTTGCTGGCACGATCTTGGATGACATTGGTTTCACTGCATTGAGGCTTTCTCTGCCACTGGTGACATCATTATAGCCACTTGCGGCTTCAGTATGCTAGTGGTTGTCATCTGAGTGTCCAGACAGGAGTCTATTACTGATTCGTCAGTTGACAACTTTCCTAATCCACTTTCATCTCAGATACCAAGCACTTCTACGCCATATCTTCTCATTTTTCTGGCTACTTAGACAGACTTTTTTAGCCTCCTACATTGAAGGGATATTCCATGCCTCCATTCGTATTCTTGCTTTCATCGAGATAGCGAAGACACATTGGCTGGCTGACGGGCTTGTTGAAAGCTGGCTTTCACCAGCCCGAGTCATTTCGCCTGTCCGTTCCATGCGAAGAATAAGATTGTTGTTATTGTGGGTTTTTGTGCTTTTAATATATTATCTGCGTGTTAAGGTTTCTCTGGCGTTTTAAAAGATTTAGTGGTGTGAAGCTGCTAGCTCCACGCCAAACCCTCCTTCTTAACTCGGGCTTGGGACCGGCCAGAAAACCAGTGGTCCGGTTAACTAAACGAGGTTGACATTAAAATATAATATAAATTTATGTTTAAATATTTATTTATAGATGGATAAATACATATACAGACACAGAGATGCATGTAAAGATGCATATATAAATATATACATATATGTATATAGATTGATGAATTGATACCATAATTGCTATGGTTTTGAACAATAAATTGTGTACAAAACAGCATCCAGTAAATAATACTGTTCCACTGCGTGATATGTATAATGAACACAAATAATGTATGCGTCAGTGACACAACTGTTAGTACGTTCTCCGACCGTGCATGTCATCCGGAGGTCAATCCCCGGCCGTCGCACACCAGATGGCAATAGTTGGCCTGCTAAATTTTGGTAACCTAAATTATATGCTGAAAATTCTACACTTGTAACAAAATACTGTGTGGAATAAAACCGTTATGAAATAAATAAATAATAAAATAATGAAACAGTTAGACAGATAGCAATTTTCATGGATTTATTCTTGTCAGTGAACTACGGAAGAGTTTGTAGGACTGTTGTCTAATTTAGTCCTGTGTGTCATAGTGTATCACACTGTATTTGAATAAACGACGATTTGCAGTATGATTCCATCTGAAAAAACGTCCTCTCTCATCAAAGATAATTTAATATTTCTGTGTTTTAAATTCAGATTTTGACTACGACGACGTTAGCGAATGTAAGTCTGTGGTGTATTGCAGGTCAATAGCATTTTTAACAGTCTTCATGGTACGTTATTTGCACCACGCCTAAATGTCAGTCATTTACTCACTCATTCACTCCCTCACTCAGAGACACTGTAAATCACTCATTGACAATATCAGACCTCGATGATTTCGTCAATCGTTTCATTCCATATGTATGCAGCGAAATTGTTTGTGTTTTCTTTGAGGTGTGATTGAGTGGTGCAGTATAGGATAAATGTGCATGAAATTACAAAAGAATCGGCGCCTGCTGTTACTCGCTCACATATTATTACTCAATCGCCCAGTGTCAGACACTATTTAAACATTCAACATGATGTCAGTTGTCGTCATCACATAGGTTTATCTCACTGTATAGTACACGCGCTTATTTATCATTGAGAATAAGCGATTTGATTTGCAATCTAACATTTCTCTAGGTTTCCATATTGGTTGTGAATCACTCTGAGAGGAATTCGGTGTTTTCGAAGATTGATGTAATATTTGTAGGTATGGAGATTTGTGAGATGACAGGACTGAGTACGGGTTTCTGTTGGTTGAAGTAGATGTTGGTCCTATTATTAGCAGGTCACGAAATGCCGTTACATAAAAAGCATAGAATAATTCCTTAAGTTATGTTCTACTTCGATTTCGCGAAAGTCAACTAACAATATGCGTGAGAGCATCGTGCGTTTCCAGTACATAAGTGACTGGTTAGGACAATGAGAATTAGAGAGTGTAAGATGCAGTGTGTACGGTGGAATTCCAGGCAGTCCAGTGACTCATGCGGGCCACCACGTTTGATGATCATCATTTGCGCTGATCCGTGTGCATTTTCCTTCCTATACCAACTTGTTTACTCAGTCAGTGCAACTTCCAGATGTTTGTGATCGGTGTGCTTAATCTTAACAGCAACCACTTTAATCTCATTTGAGCCATTTTTTCCTTTTCATTTTCAGTTGATGAAAACGAGTTTATTTCTTACTGTGAGGGTTTGCTATCGTTTGTTACAGTGATCTCTACTTTGCAATGGATTTCTTACTGACAGTCTATTAATATATGTTGGGGACGGTTTTGTGGAATATTTCCTATTGCTTTGCAAAAAGTATGTTTTATCCTAAATGGTGTAGTGAAATGTTAGCTTCATTTCTGCTTATCAGATTCTCAGTCTGCTGCTCATTTCCCAGCATGATATATTCATCTGTTGTTTAGTTTTCGTTCACACTGATGTCACAATATTTTGTAGTTTATGCCTCACATTCTACTTGCGACCGTAATAGGCCCCAGCTCACAATAGCCACTGGTGGCAGGTTTTCTGCACTTATGTGAATAATCGTTGTAAAGACATTCAGATGCATTCGACTGATTGTCTGTTGTAAATATGAAGCTTCGATTTCCGGCGAACTACAGCATACATTGCTACCACTGCTGCGTGTTAGAAGTCATTCATTCATGGGGCGAATTTCACCAAAACTCAGAATAGCATCATTGTATTGTTAAATAACCAATAACACCACGATTATTTTCGGATGCGTAGGGATCTTCTGGCAAATTTAGTATGTAAAGGCAGTTTTACTTCGAAGCAGTTGGATGGACCAAGTTATGCTTTAAGCCCCAGTAACTACCTTCAGATCGCAACCGGACCAGTGACCTTGAAACACTCACTGAGCAAGGTGGCAAAACCTGAAAATAATGATGTCATCATCAATAAAACATGCTCATCGAATTTGTATTCTATTAAATGGGATATCTGGGAATTTTCAGCTTAGGTTTGAAGAAAATTAAGTTAGGCTTTAAAGCAAGGGCTAATTAGGGTAAGGTCAACCTAATTAAGGTGACTTAAGGTTGGTTCGAGACCTGAATAAATGCATGCATATAATGTGGTTAAATTACTCTGTTGTTTTAAGAATATAATTTGTGCACTGTGGCGGTAGACTATAATTCCATTGTGGGTAAAATTGATTTTGACGAAGTCGTTCAGTGTTATACAGTAATATTTATTGATGACGTTACAAGCACAATTTATTGCTCAGGAAATATTACTGTACTACACTACGACAATTTATCAAGGTAAATTTTAACCACTGTGTAATTATACTGTTGATACTCCAACCTAAAACTGAGAGTTTCCATCACATGTGAGAGCAGTATCCTGTAACACTTTTCTACAGCTTGGCTGTTAGCGTTGCTTAAAGTTTAACTTTTCCGTTGAATGTATTGTGAGATGAGTGTAACTTCTGACTAGGGAGATTTTTGTTGTCAGTTTACGGACTTCAGAAATAGTTGAATCCGCCAGCTATCTGATTTCTTATATCACGTCTTCAACAAGAAGCAGTTAGCCGCATTCTAATTCATCATACAGGAGAAGTTTATTATTTATTGTATGGCTTACTTAGTATATTATGTAGACTTAATTAAATAGCCCCAGGGAAATATTTTTCTCTATTTCAGATGATCCGAATTCAACACTAGGCGCATACGCAGATTCATACTGTGAGGCTATGAATTCTAAATGTAGGTGTTGATTTCACTTAAAAATTATTTTGAAGTTGTCTCTTGGCTTTAGACTGTTCTATAATGATCGGTGTTCACTTCCTCCTACTACTCATATCGCTTGCGTTGATTCGTAGAAGGCTAATCACCAAATTCAATCACTGACAATACTGAGTAGCTTTTAAAAATCTCTTTTGCAACTGTACGTCTCCACTGAATTTCGAGGAAACATATTTCTCATGTCAGCAGATGTATGCAATGTCACCTGAATGTAACAACGTGCAAATCTTTATTGCAAAGTAGAGCAAGAAACTGGTGCTTCGACGTGAGTGATATTGCTTCAACTATTTCAGGAAACTTGTTAATTTCTTGAGAGAGTAGTTTGTTTGCACGTGGATATTACAGACTGAGATGAGCTGAATACCAGTTGGATGCTAATGTTGATGAGACTCCAAGGACTACTCACTTAGTACTGTTTACTAGTAGATTGTGCGAAAAATATATATAGGTTTATCTGTAGGTGTGTCGATAATGCACAGAAGCCAGCCACACTTCATGAATAATTAGTTACACGAAGACAGAAGGTGAACATTTAGTCTATCAGAACTTTTGGTCAATCATATAAGAATCTACATACTACATACTTATTTCCACCGTTTGTTCGTTTAGTTCTTATGACTGAACTTCAGACATACGTTGATCCCCAGAATGCGGAAGAAACAATAAAGCCCGGTGAGTAATTTTATCAAGATATCTGCATGGCTGCAAATAAATTCGAGCCATAAATATGTGTTCTGGTCCTTTTCCGATCAATGGGTTATGTTGTATTTCATGCAATCTTATGAATCAGAGATGCACAGTTGTGATCCCTTTGAGGATGACTAAGTATCTCGTTAGTTTGTCATCAAGTGACAAAGATGGAATGTACCTTCCGGTCTATGTATGATAAAATCCATGATACGAGAATAAGGCTGACTGGTTGTGATGGCTGAAATAATTCATGTTTAAAGTGTGACACGAAACATTTCGGATCAATAGAGACTCCTTCACCTTCCTACTCATACTGCTAAGCGAATTATCACTGCTTTTTGGTGATGTGAAGCATATAACTGAAAGCCAAAGTCCCACTGACTGGCTCCACAACTGCCCAATTAACTTCCATTTTACGTAGACATAATCTCCAGTATGGCATGACAGCTCACCTCCTCATGTGTCATTCATGTCGTACCAACTGTCAACGGTCTCCCCAACGCATTTATCATCCAATTTCGTTTCCGGTTGCATATTTGTTGGTCAGTAGGTCCAAGATTGATTCATACGTCGACATTGATTTGACATTAGTTTTGCAGACCCAGATCTCGTTCCTTATAAACCCATTTACAGATGTGAAAGCGATGGAATTCTGTCTTGCATTGTGGACCACAACTGACTGCGATATTCCCACGCCTGCTGCTATGTGTAATTGAAACAATGCTGCCTGGATAAGTATGAGAAATGACTTTTTTCGCGTATGTGCCGTTGGCTGGTAAGTTGTGCTCATCACCTCTCTTTTCTCTACTGACCTGAAGATGTATCTTCTCCGGTTGCTTCTTCTCCCAACGTGTTCGTCTACACCTGCATATCTGCGAGTTTATGTGACATTAGAGAAAAACCATCGGTGAAATTCAAACCTCCTTGAGTTGGCTTTTTGAAACAACGTTTGACCATCCTCTTGTTGTTCATAGTCTGTTACACGACTCAGTCAACCGCTACCAGAAATACCATCGGCGTACAGCATCACTGAGCGTTCCGTTGTGGATCTCTCGACATTTGCCATATTCATGTAGCTGTACGTTGCACTGCACTCCGTAGTTTGGAATACTTCCGAAGGTCTTTTCAAAGTCCATGAAGTTGAGGGAGATATTTAAATATAACCCTGTACTCTCTTTAATGATGAAGCAAAGTGTTGCGATTTGATCCGTTCATGAATTGACTTTTCTGAGTCCAATTTGTTACTGGGGGTTTAGCATTCGGCCAATCATTTGGATCCTCCAAGATGATACAAGCTAGTATTTTTCCTGGATTAGGTAGAAGCATGATTCTCGTCCTTCTCTTGCAAAGGCAAATGTCGCCATTCTTTGATAGTTTAACAAGGTACTCTGTACTTTTGGCAAGCATGTGACCTACCTTCAACCAAAACACCACGTACTAGTTTTGCAGGTATATCCGTTGATGTACTTCAAAACGAACTCTATTTGCTTCTGTCGCATTTCGGACTTCAGTACTATTAAAGTCTTCGAAATATTTGACTTTGTTGGATGATTGGTGTTCACTGAGACTATTGTTCCTGCTGTTGATGGTATCTCTGAGCAATTCGCATGTGGTTTTTTTCAGAGTTTACGTGATTTTTTTCTTTTCTACTTAGCATCCCTTTGCTGGGCTTCACTGGTTTTATATGATATAGTATTCTTAGGTTTTCTTCCCTGAGAATATTCTCCTTCACTTGCCAATATTTAGCATCTGAAGGTCTTCTCTATTTTACGTCCAGCATGCTGATTCGTCACATTCCTGGCATTGTGATGGAAATATCTGATATTGGTGTGTTTAAGTGATGAAACATGTCATTTTGTGCATGTTATATTGACACCTTAAACCAACAACTAAGTGAAAGCACAAAAGTATGTGAACGATCCGCCGTCCTCACTATTTCCACCTACAACATCTAGACACGAAGGCTAGCCTTCCCTTCTTGTTTGTTCCTATTTTTGCATTTTGATTTTTCCATTTAGTGTTGTCTACTTTACTATTTGCAGTTATCTGTAAAATTCTTCCCTCTCCTGTTGGTCCACGTTACTTTTAGAAGGACGGCACTAAAATCCGATCTGTTTTAATTGTATGTGTGTTGTGTGTTTGCGATTAAATGAAGCCTAATTTAAATCGTTGGTGGTATAGCGGTTAGGACGCTCGCCGACCATGCATATGGTCCGGGGTTCGACCCCCGGCCGGCGCACTCCTTTACCTCACTGAGCCAGAAATAATCCTGGTAAAGAGGAAAGGTTGGGCATGAGGCTAGCAACCCCATCCTGTAAAAAAAAATTAAACACTGCTACAGAAACTTCAAGCCACTAACTTGGAGCCCTATGTTCCACTGGGAACGTGAAGGAAAAATTATTATTTTATTTTATATTATTAATTTAAATCGAACGTCAAAGGAGAAAACAGTGTGGATTGCTTTTGCTGGAAGAAATTAGGACACCAAAGTGTCACTACTATTTGCGAAGTGGAATCACTGCACATAGGCAATACTAATAGGTTATGCATAATGGATCATGATAACGAAACTGCAGTCAGAAAAACTTACAGTGGAAAATAAACGCAATTACATATTTTATGTTGAACACGAACGTCCAAACGAATGACAAGAAAATGAATAAACAAAGTATCAGATGCATGTGTAGAACAACATTCTGGTTTATGAATCGTAAGATGGATACGAATTGTTTCACAGAACTCCTTATTCATTCTATCAAATCTCATATATTCCAGTACCTACTCCTTCAGTAACTTAAACAGTAGTCAGCCTTTCCATCAATGTCATAATCCTTGGAAATAACAGTGATCTGACAGGTATTCATTCAACCATTCTCAATTACCTGATTTTCAAACACGGAAGACTTTCGTCATTGAAAGGTTTCAAAGTAGTGAACGTAGGCATGAAATTCCACCTACTGGTGACTTTCAAGCTGAGTATACTTAAATAAAGGAGTAATAAACTAGATAGGCATAAGTGTGCTGCTGACTGTTCAGGTTTACTCACAGTGCACAACACACAGATGATCTATCTTTTCACAAAAACCTACGACCAATGAATGTTGTTCTAAA
Organism: Trichobilharzia regenti; assembly: GCA_944472135.2. Classification (NCBI taxonomy): domain Eukaryota; kingdom Metazoa; phylum Platyhelminthes; class Trematoda; order Strigeidida; family Schistosomatidae; genus Trichobilharzia; species Trichobilharzia regenti. The sequence goes on along the minus strand of OX235267.1, from coordinate 55,270,268 downwards.
ACGTCTACAACATGCAGGACAAACAACTAGGAAAAGATTAGTTAACTTGAACATGAGAGAGTGCAGAATTACATAGATGAACGGCAAATGGAGAATGAGAAATGGATGCACAGCATCATTTTGCTGGTCAAAATTCTCTCAAAAAAAACCGTTTTGCCTAACATAACGACAAGCACTAATATTTCGTTATTTTCACTTTAAACAGAAATCCTGAGACTTGAACACTTATATCAGACAAGATGGGCGAAGGAATTTCTCGAATGTAAGTCCTGTCATCCACTCACTCAATTCTTCGATGTCCTTGGAATGAACTGCTCGTTGAATAGTAACATGAATTTTCACTGAAATGAATTGCAGTGTCATCGGAGATGACCAAAGAATTCAATTACTAGACGAATAAATTACTAAAAAGAGTATTTTTGAGAGTGGTCTTCAGATGTCAGTAGCACAGAAAATTCTGTCAACAGACATTCTGCAAGATTTTATGGAGATACCTCGAGTTGAGGAATGAACTTAATGCGCACATTCGGCAAAGTATTCCAGTACACATCTTTTCTATACGCATAGCATTAAATATTGATTTATAATATAAACGGTGAATAAATTGGGCCATCTTCAGAACGAATGTCATTGATTAACCTTTCAACATTCTTTTCAATGCAAAAACAATAATGTCAGGCGGATAAGTTTTCTAACGCCTAAAACAAGTTGCTATGTACTTAGTACGAAAACGAACAGCTCCTGTGTTTAGTTTTGATTTGCTGTAATTTTAACATCTGGCAAACCCTGAGTCTACATTTCACGTTTTACTAATGTCCCCTTCTTACCTGCTTCGAAATCCAACTAAATAGCTTTCCAAAATCATCTGCACTTTTACAGCAATCGGTGTGGAAGATAAGAAGCTCGTAAATCTTTATAACGGTGGGTTATTGCATCCTAAAATAATTCACAGTGTGCATGAGACACAAGCATATGGTATTTGAAGACAAAAATACTTTGTTGCTGGTCGTGGAATGAACATCAGCTTTCAATCATTTGGTGTGACCGATGAAACTTAAATGTTCATATTTATTTTTATTTGACAACGCTAACAACTGAAGCCGTTACTACTCATCTATACGAATGCAATCTAGTCCATTTAATGAAGCATTTTAAAATTTGTTGTCAATTCAATCACTAGTGAATCAATTTCATCCATCATCTACCTACTCTAAAATGTCCTCTTCAACATTAGCTTGTTCAATACATACATGATACAGTGAAACAGCATGCATCATTGATAATATTCCGAATATAATTTAGGGTCCACACATATATGAAGTTAATTTACACGACTTGGAGACTTTGATTATATAATTCTATTTTATTTTCATTAAATGTTGAATAGTTGAATCAGTTCACAATTATTCAGTTACATTGTGAAATTACTACTGTTATTCTAACTTTGTCTGCCTTGTCTTAAACTAAAATGATTCTAAGAACTTTCCGCTGTGGAGTATTCGGATTTAGCGAAATCATTTGCCTATTGAATGTGATGCACCACGGTATGCACAACTTAGCAGTGTTATTAAAGCAAGAAATTACTCTGTGGTCAACGCTGTCAAAAGTCTTCCCGAATTCGGTGAAGATGAGGTTAACGGTTGACTGAAATTCAAGGCTATGCTTGATGATGTTTCGCAGTTGTACAGTCAGATCCACACATGATTTGTCTTTTTTCAGTCTAAACTGATCCCACTGGCTACATTAATCTGTGACATCTGTGTATCTTACTGTTCTATTAAGAAATGACTTCCAGGTGATTGTTAAAATTGAATGCTGTTCGTAATATCATCTGCTTATAATTGAACTTAATTTTACACTTTCATATTGTAGCAGTGTAAAAATACACAAATCAGACTGCTAGTTATTTTAGGAATTATATAAGAACCATACAATGCTTCATTTTTCTGTAGATGCATACAGGAAAGCATTGGAAGAAGATACTGATTTTCAGCACAATGTTTCTGGTAAGAATGATAACTAAAAGTTATAATAAAACTTTAAACTTCATTCATTTTGAACTGATGTTTTGTGCCTGGTCATCCTTTCAATCTGCAATCACACTTGCTTTCCAACCATGTCAATCGCACTTCTCCATCAAGACATTTTTCAGTGGAAATCCATGAGGATCAATCTGATTGCCGATAGGACGTTTCTTAACAAAGTAGATGGCTCTCCTATTTGTTCTTTCTTTTGATTTGTTACTAAGATTCACTGTTACGACAGATCGCATCCCAGTGATATTCAGGAGATTTTCAGGTTATTTGTCTATTGACTGATGACATCATATTTTCAGCTGATGACAATTTTCGTAGTTTGTATATGTGCTATCATATTGCTTCTTAGTCTTCCACAGAAAACGTATCATATTTGCAATAAGTTATGTATGGCTTAGGTGGTCAACATTTTGCGAACCGTATGAACAATAATTATATCTAGTGAATTTTTATGTGTTCCTTCAGCTAATAAGGTGCTATACAGTTTGATGAAAATGCATATTTCAGAGAAGTGGGAAAATCGAAAAACTCTGGATATCGCACAAAGTAAATTCCGTTATTATTTGATATTATGTAACAAACTGAATATTTCTCTTCTATAATTAGCTGATGTGCGTAAAGTCACAAAAAATTCTCACTTTTACAAAAAATTTACGACAACACATCTGAACGGCGATATTTCCCTTTTAAACAGCACACCCACGAGTGGGAATTTGGACTAAGCGAGAACGAAAACGTAATACATCACTGACTGATATTTTTAAATCAAACCCAGCATGAATTCGTGGCGTTGTAGGAGAAAACGACATCCTGTAGGAGTGTTCTGAGCAATTCATTGGTTCACCTGACAGACCGTTTTTATTTTGAGGCCTCTTGAATTTTCGCGATTTTCTCATCAGCACTGATATTTGTACTTGATACAGAATGACAAGAATGTCTATGCGCAGACGTGCTATCGAAACAATGTAGAGTAGTTTAGAGAATAAGCGATAGTCCGCAAACACGTACATGTTTTCACTTCTTCATATTTTGTCATTAGAATCCCTAAAAAATTGACTACTTACCACCGGCATGTGGGTAAGAGCGCACTTACTTGATGGTCTGATAGCATTTTCTAATAGAGCTTTACGCTTAGTTAGTAAGTTAACTATGGTGTCATTCGGACTGACGTCAGCTGAATCCATATTTAAATTAACTGATTATGATAATGTTTTAAGATATTTGTGCGTTGAAGTTTCTGTAGCGATTTGGTCAAGTTTCGGGGGTGGATTTGCTAGACCACACCCTAACACTCCTTCTTTATCCGGGCATGGGACCGGCTAGAAAACTAGCGAGCTAGTAATCTTGGCGAGGTAAAACCGGAAATGGAAGCGGCGAGTGGGACAGCCAAGGGTGACATGGAGGAGATCGTGTGAAGAGGAGGTGAAACAGTATGGACTAACATGGATGCAGGTACAGCAGAAGACAGAAGCAAGTGGAGACGTGTAGTTGAAGCCCTATGTTCCACTAGGAAACCAAGGGAACAATAATGATAATAATAATGATAATGCTAGATTTATCGGATGACTGGAAATTAAATGACCATGTGATGTATCAATTGCAGGTAAATTTTTTGCGAAGACATCAGGCAATTTGAAAAAATACAAAGGTTGGTTTTCTTACATTTTGAAATTCATCCATCGTAACTTGTAGACTATGCTGAAATATCTCTCTTGGTTTTGTAAATAGTAGTTCGTCTGATGTCCCTAATATGTCTGTTTACAATTCCACTGAAATGTGGTGAAATGTATTCATAGTAAACCATGTCTAAATATCCCTTGTGACAATGAGGTACAGCGGCTGGTTGATTTTTTGACTCAGTTATCGAGTTGTTTGAATATGTGGAAAAGCTGTCTCCACGAATCCGATCACTATGTCTGCTCGAATTCATAGAGTATCAGCATATTCAGAAATGAAACATAACGTCACAATATCCGTCACACTATCGAACTCCAGATAGGTGGATTTCTATCGGAATTTTATCTACTGAGATATCATCCTGATGAGCAATATGGGATGAAAATTATGACAACGAATACTGTTGTTTGTATTTCCTCGCCAACAAGCACAAAGTTGTTTTATTATTATTAAGTGCAAAGTGTGTGTGTGTGCTTGCCAGCATCCATGCCTTATGTACTATGGTTTACTCATAAATAAATCACATGAATATATTCACGCAATGGATTATCAGTGTAACGGTAGAAGACAAGTGGCTTAGGAAAGGAATGCTTACTTGGGATTTGTGATCACCATGCCAACACCACTAGAAATGTAGCATGTCCTTATAAATCCAACTTGTAACATGAGAAACCATTGACACGATTAATCATTCAATAAATTCACAAACGTTTGTATAAACATTCAATATTCTATGCATACGATTATTGTTCTATAATGGACAAAGTCGAGCCAACATTGAAGTTGAACAAAGATGCAGTATAAATGCAGATTACACCTGGTAAATTCACTTGTTTTTACTGATATCAGTAAACTACTCGTAATGTCATGTGGTAATTTGAACATCATCAACAGGATAACCATGAATTGCGAGAGTCGGAAGCCACTGCGTTATTCTAGGATCAATTCCCGCTGAAGAATACACAATGAAACATTTCATGCTTTTTGGTTTTGTGAAATTATAGTTCAAATTGAAATGATGAAGAATTATTTGAGAGAAGCGAATAAGAAAATGAAAACATTCAAAAGTAAGTTGATTCGATAACTTTGTATTCCACACTACTTTCACGAATAATAAACTGCCAGTATGAAAAGTCACTCGTTATTGTGTTTGCAGTCAGTGGTTACGTGCCCTACTTACTTATGAGTAACACATAAATTAACTAGGTTGTATTAGATATCCTTTTCATCATCAGTATAATAACATCTCATAAATATTACGAAGACTAGTTTTGTCAACCACTGAGTCAGCACTCCTTTCGTGAGGATTGGAGTGGGCCTTTTAAAATTAAAATATTCAGTGTGTTGTGAGAAGAAACGTGTTGAGAAATAATCAAATTATTATGAAAGGCTTTTGGATCGTCAATATATTGCATTCAACATGATGATGGGTATGATTTAATGTTTCTTGAATAAATAAATATCATTCAACATTTCGTGTTTTCTTAGCTGAACTTAAAGTGTTGGAAAAGGCAGCAGTCATCGCATCTAATGCATACAGAAAAACTTCAAGTGAGTGAATGTATTCATCAATTTTATTCGTGTACTTTAAGGTGTGGTGAAATCACGAGTAGGACTGATATGATTAACCACTGGATGAATATGGTAATGTTTATTTGTGAAAAGTAGACGTATTTAATTAATCGTCAACATACAGATACCTAGTAAACATAATTTTACACAACTATCCAGTAATTTCCACTTAACTGTACAAATGACGTGAAGCCAAGTTTGACTTGCACTTTGCTTTACATTAAAAAGTAGACAGAAGAGAAGATCAAGCGTCCGTCTTCTCAAAATATTGGTGTAATAGTTATAATGAAGATGGCATTGACTGTAGAAGTGGAATAGTTTACACTGTAGTAGAATATAATTCAATATTCATAACTGGATGACGTTTATAGACAATTTGTCACTCATAATCATATTATATGATTGCGTCATTATTACTTAGCTTATTCGCGAAATGTGGGCAAGGGAACATCCACAAATGGTGAGCGAACAATTTTACCTTACTTAGAATATTCTGAATTTGAAAATCTATTCATCACTAAGCTCCATGAGATTCATCTTGATTGAAAATAATAAAATTTCTACAACACGAAACTTTTGAACTGCATGTTTAACAGAGAATGACATCATAATTGGATAACGGTAACTAGCTTGAAGATGCAAGCAATCAAACATTTGATTGTTAACAAGTAAACATCGAATAAAGGCTGAACAAATATCAACAACATATAACATGACATTGCAAATTGTCAGTGACTCTTTCCTGAAGATCTGTAGTTTGAAGATCATGTGAAGGTAAAAACTAAAGGCCAACCAGACGATAAGTAAGAGTAGAAACTTACTCACATTGACTTTATTTTCATGAGGTATTTCCCTTCAATACCACCACGTGCGTATGAGACTATGAGTTTTATAACGAGTTATTATTTCTTCCAGACACACTGAATGATGCCAAAATCACAGAAGCCTATGAGAAGGCTCGCTCTGAGTTTGCCGACGGCACAGGTAATTTTACATTGTCTTTTAAAGTCGATCACATTTGATGTTATGCACTTCTGAGGATGAACACATTTCACAGTGAATTTCGTTTTCGTAAGAATCAAAAGTAGCCTGTGTGGCTAATGACGTTTATATTATCAAGTTATCGTATTTGCTTATGCTAAATTAGGCTATATCATTGATAAAATTGGCAGTGATACTTGTCACACTAATATTAGAATCTGCAAATTGCTGGACAGTTGCTGACAGTTAAGTCTGAAATATCTAAGGAGAAAAGCGTCAGAGTTACTGCTCGTGTGGTGATTTTTTTTAAAGTATTAAATACGCAAAATATTCCCGATAAAGCTTTAGTGGCTTCATTAAAGGATCATGGAATAAAGGCATGTTGTTGAGTTCCGAATATCAGTTGCACTCAAACTACTTGACAAGATCGAGTTTACTGAGATTCGAGCTTTGTTTCATATTGTCGCAGCATGACACTGAAAATGCTACTGATACATCACTAACAATCTATTCACTGTTTCAGAGAAACTAAAGGAGAAAATAAAACAACTGGAAATGTGGAGGATTGAATTTTTAAAGTGTAAGTTGAAATGTAAAAATAATTTAGAACTGCCTAGTTCAAACTCCAGAGAATAGAATAAACTGGCTCCTGGTAGAAATGAAAGAAGACGCCGAGCAGTCTTATTGAAGTAAGTTTCTTCTTAGATTCTGACAGTTCTTTAAATTTCTAACTATCTGCACAAGTGAATATGAACTTGAAGTTGGCATATGCCGTTAACTTAAATCAGCTAGATGATTCCTTGAGAAACAAATTGCACTTAACTTGTCTTCATTCGTATTTCCAAATCACTAATCATGATTGATCTTCTGGCTGACCCGTCACTTGATAACTTTCGGTGGCTTTATAAAATATCAGGTTTGTAACAACTGCGGGAACATCGTAAATTCAAATGGTTTGCATAGCTGATTTCGTGTAAGGGGAGCTGGAACTTGGAATCAAACCGATAATGTACACACCTGTCCTGTGTTTTAATCATCACTGAAAGTACTGCGTGTAGATTAGTGTAACCGTTGTTCGGATGAAAACTGTCGACTATAATTTCTTCTATACAAGATGCGTGTCTATTTCCAACTCACTAGTACTTTGCTTCTGATTTTATTTTGTTTCGGCTGAAGGAAAGGGAATTGGATTTCAAGGGAATTCGAGCAATATTGGTGAAGGAAATACATCGTTTGCGTATCTCTTTTTTGTTTTATTAAATATAACGTCTTTCTCCGTATGATCTTGTTTCAGTTGGTGTTTTCTGTCTTTCTAGTAGAGTGACTTATGTGTGAATGAAGTAACTAACTGCAACAAATAAGCTAACCACTTGTGTAAAACTCGTGGATTATTGTTTTGACTGACGAATTGTATTAGGTAGGTGAGATAAAATATCAATGAGGAGAAGTGTTATTATTTGCCGAAGACTACAAAGCACGTATAGGCACAAAGAAATCCAATCACATCAATATTTTCAAGTTATTTGTTACCGACATTCTTCATGAAATACTATACCGAAGGTGACCTGTGAAGATCTAGCCATGTGGAGGTTGATAGCACATGGGTTAGATGTCTACTGGCTATTTAACTAACAACAGTGTACGATATAACATAATATACAATATAAATTCTCAAACACACTATGAGTCATTCGAATGCGGAAATTCGTCATCGATGTTATGAAGACACATCATAGTCTGAGAATGACGAAATTAATATAATAATTAATAATAATTACTATTTTAATATACCATGTAAATAAGTCAAAATTATGTTTTGAGAGATCTTATTCCCACAATATCAGAATGTGTTGAAAATGACATTGAGTATCAAAAAGTTATTCAAATCTCTCAGATGTTTCATGTAGAAAAGAGATTAACCTGAATGTTGTGTACACAGAAATACAGTCGAATTAAGGCAAAACAGTGACATGCAGACTCTGTTAAAAACACGCTTAATGATGTAAAAAGTGTCGTAGATCTGCCCACTATATCACACCCGAGTTGCATAGATGTCGCCTCCTGCAAAAGCGACATATGTAATCGACAACTAGCTGGTGGGCACTTGGATGTCTTAATAGGATTTTCAATCGGGAAACACGATTCTCGTTTCTGTCAGTCAAACTCTCAATACACTTTGACAGAATGATTCTTCTAAAAATCGTTCATGTCACAGGGCATGCTTCAACGAGTTCACACTTGTCTGTCTGACTGTTTGTCTCTCTATCTATCTTTGTGTGTGCGTGTGTGTCTATTTATGTCAGTGGTATGATGAATCTTCTGAATGAATAAATGGATGAATAAAGTGATAATCGGATGATGATTGCACGCATATGTGAATACGTCAATGTTCACATGTGTTCGTAGTCAAGTGATTGTTAAGTGCATGCTTTTCATCATTATCAAATTGCTCATGTAGTAATCTGTGAGAGACTGAGGATAGAGAAAGTGAGCAAGATACAGAGAATATATAGAAAAAGATTCCCATTTAGACATTTAGAAAACAGAAGGACTAAGCGAAGATATACTTACTTTACAATTAGATTTCATAACAACAACAGTGTGAAGACACCAAGAATAGTGGATAGATGTGGTGACAGCAGAAATTGACGATTCATCGTTGACTGAGATTCAGACATCACGAATTTGTAGGAGTACTGTACTACTATAAACGAAGAATAAATACAACAGACAAAAGAGTCTACCTCTTCTGTAGTGAATACTGAAGACTAGTTCGCATAATAGGATGTGGAGAATACAGAAAGAGTGAGATAGACAGAGAACGAGACAGTGAGTGGTCCATTTGTGGGTGGAAATTTGGTGAGAGTGGGTGAATGTGATTCAGTCGCTATTTGCATGTAATTCCATATTAATAATTTAATAATTCCCATTGTAGCATTAAGGACACAATATTCAGCGAAGAGACTCTTTTCAACAACGAATTTATTATCAAACTGTACAATCATATATATATATATATATATATGTTTTTTAAGAAATTATATCCGGTGAGGGAATTAGGTCAAAGGTAGAATACAAGATATAATAATAATAGTAGTATGAAATACAGTTAAAATATTTGTGATTATAATCATGGTTTAATGTCATGTGGCAAAATAAATAATGTCATATATAGAGTAATACATTAGGTGTACAGAATTTGGAAAGGTATAAATAATCATAAGATTAGTAGACGAATATAATATGTTACATCACATGGTGTGAAATTTGATAAGATAGAATTATAAAATAAAAAATATAAAAATTTCCAAATATAAAATTTACAGCTCGATAATAAATTCGATGAAAAGAGTCTCTTCGCTGAGTATTGTGTTCCTAATTCCATATTAGTTTGTTTATTAGATGCATCACACAATGAAACAGTATTATTTACTGGATGATGTTTCGAACAAAATTTATTGTTTGTGTTTGTGCGCGTGTTTGTTTAGCTTGTTAGAGGAATATTCTCTCTACAACTTGTGAACTTCAAATGATGATGAAGTGAAAGTTTTCCCATCAAATTGAGACTACTGAGGATATAATTTACCTGAAAGCCTATTGAGAGGTAATCATGAGAGGAATAGTGTGTGTTCATGCATGCCTGTGTAATTAACATGTGTGAGCCTCGTGTTTTCGTTTTAAGAGAGAGGGACAAAATGGAGTTAGAGATGGATAGACAAACACAGTCAGAGAGAATAGTGTGTGTGAGTTTGTTAGTGATAGAGGGAGAGAATTGTGATAGTTTTTCGCACTGTTATATACTACGCTAAGCCTCTCCTAGAGAGCAGCCCAGGTTGATATGGTACACCGTCAACAACAAAACACACCCATGTTTTCATACATTCATTTTCCTGTTAATAATAACTGGCTTTTTGTGGCGATGTAATTTCGGAACACTGCCTTGCACTATCTATCCTACATCTGCCTCCTACCTTTCTACTCTGATGAATCAATTAATATAAGAAAAAATCCCCATTTAGACATTTAGAAAGCAGGAGGATTAAGCGAAGAAATATTTAGTTTTCAATTAGATCCTCATCTCTGGCTCACTAATATATATCCATAGCATTTTACCAATCAAGAAGTAATATGTTTGTTAACAATAATTAGTCAGTGTCAACATGTCAATAGGTTTCTCTAGAAGAGAAACCTAATGACCTGTAGGCGAATTGCCTAGCATTTTACTATCCCAAATGCGCCTCCTACCTTTCTACTGGGATGAATCAATCAACTTCAGAATGATGCTTATTCATCCATCGTCACCCCATGACATATGATGATGATGTATGCAGTATGTGAGTAAAGTGAGACATAAAGAGAGAAAGAAAGGTGATAATGTTCGAGGATTGTGCATAAGCGAATGTGTCTGTGAAGATGTTCAGAGTTTCATTCGACTAAATGAATGTGATAATATAATTTAGTTTCTTAGTAGTGTACTTTTGATGATACAGATTCATGCATAGGAGTGTTTTGAATTTTCGCTAGCTATCGAGTCAATTTTCTGCTGTCTTACTCTGCTTTTCTGGATTAAGGACCGATTTGTAAACTAATCATTGAAGAAAAAACTCAATCCTTTACACCTCTGTCAACTCAGTGCTTCTTTATACTTCAGAAAATTGGCGCGTCATGTGGTACTGATATTTATCAAAACGGCAGTTGCTTTTGATCACTGCTCATTGAGACATCTGTTGAGAACGCACACTAAACAAAAGAAGTTTGATATATAAGATTCGATAATAAATCAGTCTCCTGTCAATTAGCGATATATCCCTTGCCATGCTTCGCGACGGCTGACTTTTGTTTAATACTTCTTTACTTATTGTTCATGCTCTTATCCGGTCATTCTTTCGTTCATCATTTCTTCAGCCAGGTGTTATGTGATTTAGCTATTAACTTCTGTCACTCCACACCAAAAAGGTTTATTTTAATTACCACACAATGATGCATAATTAACAACTGTATTTGTGTTGTGAAATCTGGATCATTTTCGAATAATTAATAAACAATTATCTGATAAGGAAACCTCGCCTAGTTTTCTAGCTTGCTAGTTTTTTATACGTCACTTCCTTTACTTATTTGGGCTTGCACAGCGCACTGACTCGGTAGGCTGCACTAGATGAAATTAATTTTCCTGGAGGTCCTGACATGTCAGAAAGATTTTTAGGGTAGTGGTTAGATTAAAAGCAATCGTCACCAAAGTCTTAACATTTTTACACTATGCTATAGACAAAGTTGTACTGCTGGGGAATAAGAGGGAGTTCACAACGCATACTCTAATAACTGAAATATAAAACAAATGACTTCAATTCTCGAACAGTGTGAAATTAAACTACATAATAATCCAATCAGTCAAAAAGACAGACAGCTTTTACAATGATTAAAGTGAATATTTATCGGAATAATCTCTCAGAGTACAGCAGCAAATAAATCATGCCACTTTTCATGCGGTATTGATGCAGCACTGGAACAGATAAATATGAGAATTCGAAGCATTGATACACGTCCATCAATTTATAAATTGGAAGGCTCAAATTTAAGTGGATGTTTATCAGTTTATTACTGAGTAAAATGAACTGTAATCAAAGTAAAGAACTGAAGTGATTGTCGAATGAGTTCGCAAAAGAAAGGCTTCGTGGAACACAGGAGACTTAGAATTCAGACATGATTGTGTAATGGTGCTTAACATTCAGAAGCTTTCGTTAATAATTTTCAAGCAACTGTACTTTCATTTGTTTTAACTCAACGTTGAATTATCCCGATTATGTGGTTGGAAAAGGCGGATATAATATATGTAAATAGATTCAAAGTAAACTTTCACTATGCTGATGCAATTTCACAAAATTCAATTTCAAAGTTAATATCTAATGTTTCTAAAAGGAGTGAAAACTCCTACGATCTCAGTAACTTCTGTTTTCTGTCGTGTTCAACACATCATTGATCTAGTAAAGATTTATGCTACTCACATGAATCTACGATCATATAATGAGCTCATTCATTGATATCAAAATCGACATAAAACTCCAACTACTTTGTGGCTTGCAAAGATGATATAGTCTCATACATGGAAAGCACGAACATTTTGCAATTCAGACAAAACTTCAGAAATTATTGGCATCATCCCGAGCCCACGATTCCTTACAAGCAGTATCATGTCGGTTCACTGCAGTTCAAGTTGCTTACAATGAGCTATCAATCAACGATGGTAGTGTTAACTAGAAAAGTCCCCATAACTTCAATCACCATCAGGTGTGATATGAGTAAGGGTAAGATTCTGTATGGCTGGCGGAAAAGTGATACGCTTTTCATAGCAACTATTGATCTAGATAAGAAATATTTGGCTTTCCATCAAGACCTCTATGAGAATGTATGCAATTTTCCTTGAAATTGGTATAAATCGTATTTTGACGTTAGTCAATAACTGCGAACAATTTGAGCATAGAAGCAGAAGTGAAAATAATAACTGGTCTCCAGATGGCTTGATGCGCGGTGATTATCAACAAACTATTATTTTACGTAAACAAAATCAGGATAGTATGAGCTCATTTTTCATTATCTACCGGATTCTTCTCAACTCCCTACACCATACACAATTCAAACATGCAAATTACGAAAACGATTTCAGCTTTCACCTTTCCATACTGACGAGGAAATAATCAGCAGAACTATATGTGTATTGTGAATTTGAACTAAAGCATCTGGTTTATATAATGGGATTTAAGATGATCGACCATTTGTAAGATAATATACGATTCACTGGTTCCTTTCTTATCCCTTCAGGATTAATTCTCCTTCCTTACCCAATGCTACACTACTTAATACTAGTAAGTAGCATGAATATAATCCTACAATTCCGAAGTATTTGTCGTTAGCTGTTGACGTATAAAGTCCTTATCAAAATTATCAAAACACTTAGCTCTAATATTATGCCCCATTAGAAATCGTTCAAACTCTAGACTCACTAATTCATATGAGATGAAAAATAAACTAAACGACATTCAACTAGAGAATGATGAAAAAATGGCTAGTTTTGATATAACTAGTCTTTACACGAATATTCCGGTCAATATGGCCTTAGAAGCAGTTAAAAAAGAACTAACTGCGGATCATGAACTGAATCATAGGACAAAGCTGCCCACTGAACAAATTATGTTGGGGTTTCAGTTATGCCCCACATCTACTATCTTTAAGTTCCATGCAAAATATATAGACAAACAGAGGGTGTAGCGATTGGATCACCTGTATACCTTATTGTAGCAGACATATTTATGGACAGCTGGGAAAGTAGTGCTCTTAATACGTTTAATCCTACTTCAAGAATATGGTGGAGATATGTGGATGACACTTTCACGGTGTTAAAAACAGAACATATCTCTAGTTTCCTGACACATATAAACTCACAAGTAGAAGGAATTAAATTCACATTTGAATCAGAAAATGAACTAGGAGAATTAGCTATGTTAAATTGTAAAATAAAACGAATAGAAGAAGGCAAACTACACACTAGTGTTTATAGAAAACCAACTCATTCTAATAGATACGTAGACTTTAGTTCACCTCATCCGTTAACTGTTAAGGCAGGCTTAGTTAAGTGTTTAACAAACCGAGCAGTAGCAATAAGTAGCACAAGAAAAGACCTAAATAATGAACTAAAACAGATAGAAGAGGCTTCGGTGTTAAATAACTATCCTTTAGAATTCATTGGGAAGATATAGAAAGGTCAGGCGAAAAATAAAAATAATTGTGAAACTAGTAATAATAAAATAGATAAGAGAGAATATAAGTCATCTACAGTTATGCCATATAAAGAGGAGACATCTGAGACCCTACGTAGGATTCTAAATAAACCAGGAATTAGGGTGGCATCTAAACCTACAAACTCATTCAGAGACAAGCTCTGTAGGCTAAAAGACCCTGTGGACCCAATTAGTTAAAATGACATAATTTACAAACTACCCTGCAATGATTGTGAGGTCAACTACATAGGTCAAACTAGTAGGTCAGGGGTAGTCAGATTAACAGAACATAAGAATCTAGATAAGGTAAGAATGGTTGACCCTGAAAAGATAAGTAATTTAGAAAAAAGCTCAGCTATTGTGCTTCACGCATTAACAAAATCCACACAATGGGTTGGGGTAGGGTTAAAATTCCAAAAAGTAATATAGGTAGGTGGGGAGAGAGTCTCATTACGGAATCCTTATTCATCGAGTCTTCACCCAACAAATGCAACAGAAGTGACTCAGTGCAAATACCAGAAATATGGAAGATAATATTACCTCAAGTCAAATCAGAAGAAGATAATAAACAATCTTAAAATTCTGTTTCAATTCAAGTACATCAAAACATTCTGACAAGTAACTTATTATGACGATAAAAATACACTCGTATAAAACATTCGTATTTCCCATATAATTGTAATGGGTCAAAAACACTTGTACTATTATTTCTGAATGGACATTATCTGACATTGATTTTTAATCCAATATCTAACCCATTCCACACATGTATATAAATGAAAGAAAAAAGTTGTGTGAGTTACTTGATATGATTATGAGCAATAGTTTGTGCTCGAATCGTCATCAGTTAATATAACTGTACAACACTGTATGTGGTTTATCAAAATAAAATCTTATCCGTGATGTTGACACACACCGACAGCACAGAAAACTGTCCTTGCGGCTTTGTGAGTGACAGAGAAGGAGGATTTTTACGTTTTCTGTGACTGTTTTTAAAATTCGTTAAACCTGTACTTGAAATTAGCCCAACCTGATATGCTACTCTATCAACAACAAAACACACCCATCTTTTCCTACATTCAGTTTCTTATTAATTAAACCTGGCTCTCTGTGCTTGTGAACTGTAAGCAAACTGCCTAACACTATCTATCCTACATCTGCCTCCTACCTTTCTACTCTGATGAATCAATTAATATAAGAAAAAATCCCCATTTAGACATTTAGAAAGCAGGAGGATTAAGCGAAGAAATATTTAGTTTTCAATTAGATCCTCATCTCTGGCTCACTAATATATATCCATAGCATTTTACCAATCAAGAAGTAATATGTTTGTTAACAATAATTAGTCAGTGTCAACATGTCAATAGGGAGTTAATTAGCGAAGAAAATTATTGAGCAAAAATAAAAGGTAGAAATTGTAACAACACGTGGATGGCATATTGCATAATTTTGGAAAAATGGAGAGTAATTAAGGAATAGGTTTGTGCACAGGCTGATTACGTAGCAGACTGTTAAAGGAAATAAAACAATTTGGACAATGATAACATGTAACTAAGGGTGATGTGGTCATTCGAATAAAATAATTTTAAAAGAATAACATGTAATTAAAGATGGAGTAGTCAGTAAAATAGTAAAATAATTTGGACAATTATAATTTTTATAGTTCTCAAAGGTTTAGGGGGAGGGAGGCGAAGTAGTCCGGTTTATACATTCATGGAACAATGGCCAAGGTAAGGAAAGTGGCTGTACACATTCCTACTGAACACACAGTTTTGGGTTCTTCAGGTGGTTCCTATGGCTTCAGTTGTATGTGGTTTACGAAATAATAAGGCAAAATTAAGATAAGTAGGACCACGATAAATGATTTTAAATCCTATATTGACGTCAACCTTAAGCTCAATATCTACAAAGAGATTGCGTTTGTCCCTTGCTTAACCAAGCTCGATGATGTTCGGAAATACGGTGATTAACCTGCCTAATTGTACACTCAATGTAGCTAGCTCCACAGCTGCAGTCAAAATGGTTGTTGCACACAGAAGAGGCAAATTTAGGTTGTTCATCCTTATTTCTCAAACGCTGAATAGAGGTGGATGTGAAGAGACAACGTACATCTGCTGCAAAATAAGCTCTTTTAACTGCATTCTTCACGCGCTGTCTTATTATATTGCTGACATTGTCAGTAAGGAACTGCAGTTTTATGAATAGTGGTTGTTTCGGAACTGTTGAAATACTGACCCTCCTAGGTGCTGAATTCATAATTTTCTCAATGAACTTATCTAAAAATCTTATGCTCCTCATTGAGGCCGTCGTCCGAACAGATTAAACTAGTTCTATGAACTAGACACTTTACCAGGTTACGTTTATATTTCAGTGGTACACAGTTCAAAAAATGAGTGTACTGACCTGTTGTTGTAGGTTTCCTATACACACTCCTTCCTAGTGTGCCATCTTCCTCCCTTGCCATGAAGACGTCTAGGAATGAGATACTGTCATTACTTTCTTTCTCTATGGTAAAGTTTATTGCTGAATGGGCATCATTAAACCTGTCAAGAATGTTCATTACATCATTCTCGTTTTTCATAACAGAAATCTATCATCCATATATCGATAGTAAAAATCCAAATCATTAATTCCCCTTTTCAGTGGTCCATTCTCTCACTTAACGAGGAAAAATCAGCCAGGATTGGACGTAATGAGGAACCCATTGCTACACCATCAGCCTGTCTGTATTATTATAATGTTCACATCAGTAAAGTACTTTCAGGAAGCATTATGTGACGACTGCCCAATGACAGGTCATCAGAATCTCGATAGAAATACAGAAGTATATTCAGTGTGTAATCGCTTTTCAATTCGTTGTGACATTTTAAAATAAAAATAATAATATTCATAAAACAGTAGACACGTCGTAAATATCAGTTTACACTGGGGTCACTGCATGGAACATGGAATATTTTACCAAAATGAGGTAGTGGAGATCCCTTAAAAATTGTAGATTCAACTATCATTTACCTAAATAGCATCTAGTAGACAGTTCCCTCCATCTTAAACAAAATTTGCGATTGTATAAATTTAAACATGCTAGGCGTTACTGGTTAGATTCCATAAATTTACCAAAGTGACTTTTTAATAATGATGTCCACCTGAAGCATCAGTCGAGATCTAGGCATTTGCTTTCCAGTCGACCTCGAGTTCTGAAATAAGACGACATAATCTCGCATAAATTTGGTTTTGCAGGACATAGACCACTGAGAAAATACCTCATGACACGTTTGATCCCACATTCAGAGTAAGGCATAAGTACGTAAACGCCTAATTACCGGTATTAGATAAGAGTATAAAGACGTATTGATCAAACATATTTTCACGATGATACTATCCAAAATTGTATAGAAGATAATAAGGCAAAATGTGAAATCACTAATAGGTGTGGTATTTCTAGTAAGTATATCCATATGGTTGGAAGCATGAGAATGAGACGATTCAAAATACTCATACTACTGTAATACAAATGGTGAATTCCTGAAACGTTGTTCGCGGTATTTGCATGGTGAGAACATAAGTGGCATTTTAATCCACAAGTTCACTCAAACGCAAACTACGCTGATTGAAAATAGTCCGAATCGCTCATCAGAGTACTGAAGAATCCAGGTTTCTGGAGCAATAACTATTTGGCAGACACCATGGAGTTCGCCAGACAGTTGAAAATTTACAGACAGGAATTCAGATACATGAAAAAAGTATGGGGATTAATTTATCAAGAATTAAATGAGAATACTAAAGTGTGAAGCTAAAGTCTCCAGGTAGTGTGGTATTATTTTTGATTGAAGTAAATTTAACGTTGAGTCCTAATGAAAAATTAAGTTTTATTATTATGACTGGCCTGTAAGTAATCGCTAGAGCTTTTAAAAATGTGAGATCAGTTAATCAATTAATCGAGGTGTGCCACGCACTTGAACTATTTAGGTGAATTTCTTTAACTTACGCTGATCGATATGTGTTTCATAGAAACTCTTGAAGCGTAGAAATTCCCTTAGTATAATGTTAAGTATATAGTTGGTTGATTCAATAAATAAGGGGATAATGTTTAAATTATGAAAAAGTATATTTTTCAAGTAACCTTCCCTGGTTAACCAGCTCGCTAGCCTTCTCACTGGTCCCAAGCCCAGGTAAAGTGGGAGGGTTGGGCATTTTGTCAGCAACCACACACCACTAACTAGAACTATCAAGCTGGTTGTGAAAATTCAACGCAAAGAAAAAAATAGAATAAAAATTCGAAGAACGATCTTATTCTTTGCTGGAATGGTAGAGACGAAATGATAAAGGGAGCTGGTGAAAGGCAGTCTTCAGGAAACCACTCAACCGGCTGATGTGTCTTCTCTCTCTCTCAATAAAAGCAAGAATAGGAACGGTAGCGTGGAATGTCGTACAACGTAAGCGGCTGGAAAGGCTGTTCAGATAGACAACGAAATCAGAAGATATAGCATAAAAGTGCTGGTTACCTGCATCAGCAGTTGAAACGGATATGGATTATTCAAATTTTCAACTGCAGGGTCAGTAATCCTACTCCGGTCCCGCCACCCAGACGACAACCACGAGTACACTGAGGATGCAAAAGACTAAATTGATGTCACCAGTGTCGGCCAAAGTTCTAATGCAGTCGGAACCAATTCCAGCCATCCATCATGACAGTAAGATTCAATTCAAAAAATTGAATTATCCAAAGATAAGCACAGTACTACAAACATTGCGGAATAAGAGAATAAGAAAACTTTCACAAACAAATGAAAGCAGGAATGGACAATATCCCGAACGGTGACATTAAAATCCCAAGAGGTGGTATGAACGCAAGCTGAACTGAGAGCAGATAATACAGGAGGAGAACTCATCATAAATCAAGAATCACTCGATTGACGAAATAAGTGAGAAACGAGAATTATTCCAGAACTTCTGCACTTTCAGTGATTTAGTGGTGAGAGAAAGCGTGTACACCACACAAGGATTTACACAAAGCAACAAGGATTTCGCCTGGAGGATACAACATCAACCAGATAGATTCCATCCCAATAGGGTTCAAGGAAGTGAAGACGCAGCCAGCCTGCTGGAAACAAATTCGAGAAGGGGAACAGAACGAGAAACGCCGAGGTGAAGCGCGATATACGTAAGATAAGCCTACTAGAGGGAAGTCATCTGTAAGAGATCCGGGAACGAGGGTTATTCTGTGTAACATGATTCATGAAATCCTAGTCTGATTTTGGGGGTCGGTGTAAGATCAATTCAATCCCCATCCTTGAATCAAGTCAACCTGTCCCGGATCAGCCTAGCGTTGTTGCAACCCAATTATCCATGCCTAACGTGTCTATCCCCCCTTGTTTAGTGAACTGTGTGTATGTGATTTTACCTCAATCCGTTAGTCAGACAGTTGAACTCATGACCCAATCAGAGTATTTCGTGAACTGATATTTTTGCTGACGCATGTCTTACTTTGTACTATTCTGTCGAGTTTATCTTATTTATTGATCTTCGTCTGTCGTTTCCTACCTGGCTGAGTAGCCAATTAAATTCTATCTTTGTGCCTATGCTCTGTCTACCTCTTAACCGCTCTCTGTTCTATGCCCTGCCTTACTTGGGTTCATTCTACTAACTGCTTACCTGAACGGTCGTGTCTGATTCCGGCTAGTTCGCAATTTTGGCTTTAACGTTATTCCGCTCTGGTAGCGGTACCTTGCTTTCTGTTAAGCATTGTGCTTTATACTCTTGAAACCGTTGTTTGTTATATATAATTATTGATTTGTTTACTAATAGTACCGTAGAAACAGTGACCGGCTTCTTGTTTGTTCTGGGCCGGGATAGCCTTTATCTACGCGTGACTTAATTTCAAGCCATATTGCGCTTAAAGTACTTAATGCCAAACAGAAAAGACCGTACTGAACTGGTCAGAACTGAACGTTCATCCAGAAGAAACTGTGGTGAATTGGCAGCACGCAACGTTGTTGAAAATACATTTTCTTTGGAACAATGCAAACCAGATCAGGGAAGTAAATTTTGGAGCAGCAGTTGGAGAGTCGGCAAGTCCCCGTTTGTATAAATGATCATGTTGATAATCTTTCGAACCCCGGCTCTCATGTCAGGAGTTCGAAATCATCATTATCGCGAGTAATTATTGCTAAGTCGTCACTGCTAAGGGCGCAGCTAGAAGAGAAGCAGCTTCGACAGGAGTTAGAGTTAGAGAAAAAGTTGCTAAAGGCTAGACATGATGTCGAAATGGCCAAGCCGCATGTGAAGCTAGCCGCGAACGACGAACGGAACATTGAGGAATATGAAAGAGGCAGTGTCATTGATAACCGGGAGCAACTAGAACGATATGTGAAAGATTGTGCCGGAATGGTTGGTGGGGACGCTGCTGTTACGATCGGGAAGAGCACGGTCGTAGAGAAACTTGACATGCCTAAGATTGAAATGTCCTATTTCGATGGCAACTGTACTGACTACTTGAGATTTACCAAGGAATTCGAATATTATGTCGAGAATGGAGTGAAGGACCCTGGTCAAAGAATATTATATCTGTTGCACTATTGTAAGGACCGAGGTAAAGCAGCCATACATGAATGCGTGATCTTGCGTCCTGAGGGTGCGTATGTGCGAGCTAAGGGTATCTTACAGGATATGTTTGGAGAGATCCACGTCATCGAAAGAAACCTTATTGAAGACATGATTATAAGTTTACGACCTATGGCAGAAATGGAGTAGGTCTATCCCGTCTACCAATACAGCTTCAGAATTGCTGGATTGCTCGAACTGAAATGAACTATTTGTCGGACTTAAATTCCGTAACAACTCTCGAGAGAATAGTACGCATACTGCCGATAGGAGTTCGAAGGATTTGGTCCAGACTAGCAGACGCAAGGAGTCAAGAAGGGCAAGAGCCATCTCTTCAGGATCTTGGCCAGTTTGTTTCTACAGAGGCAAGAGTGGTACGAAACCGATGCGGACACCTCGTTTCAGAGGGCTTTAACCACTCGAACGCCCAAGTTTCACTAAATAGACAGGGTCATCATGGGGGCACATCATTCGCAATACAGGGAAAAAGGACCCCTGCACCCAAGCGACTGTGTATCCTCTTGTCATCATCATCATCATTTTAAGTCGGCGGGGGACCAATCCAGTATACTTTCAAATCTCCACTCTCGATACTCAATTGTTGATAAATAAATAAATAAATACATCCCACATTTCAGACGTCTTCTTCTGCTTCCTAATCGATGAATAATCAGTCGGTGTGTGTGTCGGTGTTCTCGGAATTGTTGGTGGTCGTGTCGACGCCGACAGGTCAACTCTCCCACTGACGGAAACTTGCATGCAGCCATCTTGTTGAAATTTCTCCGTCTTTCAAACTGTCAGCTTGTTAGTCCTTTTGCTAATGAAGAATAAGTGAGTGAATCAGTAGTCAGTAGTTAAGTGTAGAGTCGATTGCGCCATGATTCGCTGAGCTAGCCAACCAGCCAGCCAGCCAGCCAACCAGCTAGGTAGCTGTCTAGTTATTATTCAGATATTGAAACACTCACTCTCTTGGTTATCGGTAATTTAACTGAGTGGCATAATTAGTGAGTCATGCAGTGAGTCAGTTAGTCATTCGGTCTCTCAGTGAACCAGCCTCCAACTCGACCACAACAACAACAAACAAGCTTTCCCACTCATTATCACAAATTCTATATAGTCAAATTATAATGAAATCAGTCGTTGATGGAAATTGTGTTACAGTGATATACCTGAGGACTGAATATTTGAAATTTTAGTAGGCGTTGGTCTCTTGATCTTGGAAATATCTAGTTATTCTTCTGTTTTTTTGCTGTGTTTTTTCGATTTAACTTTAAGTAATATGATTGCTTGAATTCTTTTATTAATTAATAGTTGAGATGAGAGATTGTGTGATTGCCTGACTGACTGAATTAATTAATTGATGAAATAATATTTGTGTGAGTGTTTGGCTGATTGATCCTGGGAATGACTGAATACCTGAGTTTGTGTTTGGATGAACCAGTTTATCGATGGATTGATGAATTGATTGTTGATTATAGGTGGAGAAGGATACTATTTCTGTCAGCCTCCATACGTGTATGTATTCTGGTTATTTTCGGTACACATTTAATTACTACCAGTTTCTCGTTGTTCGTTGGGGATCCAGGATACAGGTTAGATTTAGTTAGTGTACGACTATTGACTAATGCAGCGGGGCGAAATTGGATTAAATCATTTCCCACCGATTTATGTCGACTGAAGCATATTCATATAAAAATATCAATATTATAATTATCCCTTTAGATTCCGCTGAGTGAAAAACGACTAACTCTTGAATGAGCTTGACATGGGTTTCGAACTCTGCAATATTCAGTGTTGAAGCAGTTTATAAAACACTTCGCCGTTAACGCTGTCCAAGGCCTTTCAAAATCAATCAAGTTTTCATTTTTGTGCTGCTTGCCTAAATCACTGTGCTACCTGAATCTCTTACACCCAAATGCCTTAATTCACTTGAAGGTTGCGTGTTTTCAATCTTCCAGTAATAAATAGCACGTGACGTACACGGTCGACACATATGTCCTACTCCCTATGTTCAGTGGATTAGTTTGAATTCACATGGATCAAATGGAATGTGCTCCTTAATCTGAAATTCCCAAATTCATACATACTTCAATTGTCGTCCAGATGAACGACTACCTAGTTGGATGGCATTGTGCAGCTGGCAATCTCTCGCAAACACACGCACCCACGCACTCTCACACACTGTCACGCCTCTACTGCCTCCTCTTCATATCCCTCTTCATTCATCAACAAGCGATTCAACGACTTACTGACTCACTCACTGTCTCTCTCTTTCTCTCTCTCAATCACTACTCATTCACGACCTCATTTAAATCCTGTAAATCCTGTCATCATTCACCCTTCATGCAAGAAGTTGTGAGTGATGAACACGTTTTCAGAGGTGACTTGTGTCGATGTCATGAATTGATTCATGGTATAGTGTTAGTTATTATTATTATGTATGTATTTGAAAAGATGGAAAGAATGAGAATGCAAGTGTATAGCATAGCATGATACGACAGACACATACCAACATTGATGCCTACGCATGTACAAGCAGAGAAACTTGCATCCACATGCGCATGCAAACAACACAGGCACTCACAAACACACACATACATACATACACATACACATTACACACATGCATGCACAGATACAAACTCATCACAGATATCTAAGAGGATGCAGTCAGCCTTATACCTAAACCATCTACCAATTTTGACAGGCAGATTATACTAAGATCCACCAAATTTTTATGTTGGGTTGACTCAAGATGAGTTAATGATTTCGATTCACAAGTATTCTATTATTACACATTGAATTCATACTCATGTCTACACAAAGAGTCAAGCGGATATTTGTATTCACTAATTTGACTCTTTAAATCACTTTCGAGTGATTTTAATTTTCATGACGTCTGACGAGGTTGTTTATGGTTTTGCGATAATTATGCTACACATATATACTACTTAAATATCGTAGTTTTCAGGTTTGTGGAATGAAACACATGTCTCCGCATAATGTAGTATTAAGTATAGTTCACTACGAGGTGAATACTCGAACTATTTCGGAAATGCGCTTGTTGTCGAGAGCCGAAATTCGCTGTTGTCTCAAATTATACCTCATATTGAGTAATAAATTCTAAATCTAACTGTGGCCCTATGGGAAAAGAAAACTTTCTCTTGTAAGTCTCATGTTAAAGGATGGATTTAAGTGAACTTCACTCATCTGTTCATTATTAACCAGATCTCGTGTATCCCTTTGTTCTTGGTGGAACTAATAAACAGAAACCAGGAAAATTACCTACTTCCACTGATTTTGCAGTGAATAACTTTCAGGCTTGATGATATTACAGGTCTCTATGCACAACTTCAGAGTTAAGGACCATTTTATCGATGCGGAATCATCGCTGATAACAGTCATTTCGCTGTAGTGTCAGCTAACACTGTACATACAAGTATTTTATTCGAGTTCTCGATCTAATTTTGCTGCAACAGTGGCTTCGAGGATTTATTTATTTATGAGATATATCACATCTAGACTCACTGAAATACAATATCGGCTAACTGTGCTTACGGCGGATATATTTATCTATAACACCGCTAACTACTTACAATTATCAAAGTAGTACATTGTTTATCTACAATTTGAGTCTACAAAAAAACTTGTATTTGTGCCTACGTTACCATTCATGACATTTTGCACACGAATTGGTAAATTCTGCTAGTGTGACTGGGTTCAGCCATCAATGAATACCATTTTGCCTCACTCGATGATGACCTCAGTCAGTGTACAGAATCAGCTGCAGAAGTTGCGATCTTACTTATCGGTACCATGAGGTTTCGCAATCGCTCAATATTCACCTATATATATATATATTCAGCAACAACAACAGACAACAATCAGGATAAATGGGAGGAACCTGAAAGAAACAACCTCCTTCACCCACCGACATAGGAAGCATCGTTTCAACTACAGGCGGAACTGATGAGGACATCAAAGCCAGAATCTGAAAAGCAAGACAAGCTTTCAATACTCTCAAGTCTGTGTGGAGGTCAACAGCCCTCAGTATGAAAAATAAGATCCCGATTTTCAATTGCAATGTAAAGTCATTGCTACTATACGGATCAGAAACTTGGCGCGTCATAAAAAGCATCTCAAACAAACTCCAGACCTTCATTAACAGTTGTCTTCGCTCAATACTCAAGATCAGATGGCCGGTCAGAAAAGATCAGCAACAGGGATCTCTGGCAATGAGCGAACCAACCAGGAACCTATTGTGAAACAAATAGGCAGGAAGAAATAGAGATGGACTGACCATACGCTGAGGAAATCATCAAGTGACATCACACGACAGGCCATCGCTCGAGTGGAACCCAAAAGGGAAGCGGCGAGTTGGTTGTCAGTGCAAGGGTGAATTGGTGGAGGTCATGCGAGGAGGAGATGAAAGCATGTGGGCGGACTTGGAGCGGGTTGAAAAAGTTGGCAGAAAACAGAAGACAATGGAGGTGCGCTGCTGAAGCCCTATGTTCCTCCAGGAATTAAACGATATAATAATATAATAAATGTATTCATTGACCATCTTGAGATTATATCGTTTGTCAACATAAATACTGCTGAATTGTCATTATTTTTTTAAAATTGTAATCATCAAAGAGACTCAGCATACTGTGTTATTGATGATATTCTAATGATGCTGACGATGATGATGATCAGATACTTAGCAAAAGGGATACAATATTACCAGAAAATATTTTTATTTTCAAGAATGTGGAGTAGGTGAATGCGAATCATACAAAGAAATCGTGTTATTTCATTGATGGAATCATCAATTAATGACTGAGTAGTGAAACAGTTAAATATTTATTTCTACATTTAGTGCTTTTGTTGGGATGTTGATTAATTTCAAAGTAGATTCCATCACAGACCAATAGAATTAAGAGATCACAGGAAACCATTGGAGTTCACAGTGTCACGGTGAAATCAACTCCATTCGAAGACATTGTTGAGTTTAGTGTTATATCAAAAGTTGACAAATCAGGAATCCACGGGTTGGTGAATTCTTAGCCAAATAGCTGAATAGTTAATTAATGTGGCCTCGGTTACGCATTTGATTGCTGCCTAGATAAAAGATGTGTGTGGCTCAAAACAATTTAACCAAGAAGGAAACATCCAACTAGATCTACATGGATTTATCACTGCTATTCCTAGGTGACGGAATCCCCACAGAGATATTGATTTCCTACCAAAGACATATAAGCCTAGAATTTTCGAACAAACTATTTACCGAATGGTGAATGGTTAAAATGAAAACTCACCGCTTACAATTTTATTAAATAACGCCATATTGTGGAAGAATCTTCCTTCATTCTTTGAACGATTAACAGCCTACGGGAAAGATTTTCTCACCAAATTGTCAAAATTCGTTATTTCGTATTTGTGGAAGGAAGGATTAGGGTAAAAATTTACGCAGAATAGTGTTCGTATTATTTCTCAATCCTACCTCGTGAATATGCCTAATGTGACGAAAACATGCGTTCACATGTCGGGTTGTCGAACTTTAGTTTGTAGATCGTTGATTTCATTGTAGTTTTGGGGGTGGGGAGTAGTGAGCGGACAAACATACAGTCGATGCTTGTGTTCTATTTGCAAACAAGGCATAGTATAACTTTTTACACTCAATTCAAATTGTCATACAGTTGTAATGTTCCTGTTTATTTTGTAAGGGATTAACAGTTTAGATTTGAGGATTTTACACTGAATTCTTCAGAGTCAGCAACTCCTGGTTGTAGAACAATGAATCACAGTCTTTCAAGGTGAGGATCTTCAAAATAAACTAATAAGGTATTCCTGTTTTTCTATTCAGAAAACCATGTTATTAGAGTAGGAAAAGTGCAGAACACCGAGGACTCACTGATATCGACAAAAATCATTATTAAATTAGTTCAAATGTGTCAAGAACTGCCCCTGATTGTTGAGAGATAATCACTACGATGATGGAGTTATCATTCAAAAACTGATGAACCATTTGGTGAAATGTATAAGAAATTCATGTGTTCATTGCGAGGAACGCCGACTTGCAAATCACATAGGATTCTATATGTTAACGATGGTTTATTGACAGCTATAAAATGTCCTTTGAGCAAAATCATTTGATGAGGTGAACCCGAATACTCCAGATTGTACACTACTTCTGCCTGACTATTTCAGACCCCGTTGTTTTTCTCGCAACAACATTAATCACCCTTATGCAGTTCAGTTTGACAGTTTAACTGCTTCGTGATTCATTTCGTTGTCATCGTCATTATGATGCATTCTGTAATAACATACTTTTATTTTCTTGATTATATTGTGTACTTATTCTCACTCGTTCAAAATTATCTTACTTCTTTTTTGATTAGCGGTACTCTGACATTATGACACTGATTCGTTTAGACGAAATAGCGTTCATCATATGTTCCGTATATACGCCTAATTTTCGAATTTAGTCATTTCATAAAAGATTGTTCCAAGTTTTACATCTTGAATAAGACCTCATGTTTGAAATTATCGGAGTCGACAGTGATGTTTGTGATCCTGAGTTCCATTCGTCCTGATTCAGTTGCCAGACAACGTGTCGTAGAATTGTCATTTGTCTTTCCTCGCAATCTTCATTACTTCTTTATTCAGTGTACATTTAACTCAGCTTCTCCTTCTTTCGCCAATCTTTACATTGAGTCATTTTCTCTTTCACCAACTCTCTCTCCTCTCTTTAATCAGCTTCCAGTTATCCGCTGAGAGCCATTCCTTGTCGTTTCTCTTCGCTCTTCCTAGAACAGTTGTATACGTATCCTTGAACATCACCTTCAGAGAATTTATTCCAATGTCCTTCCATGCAGGTTTCCTCTGTTATACCATGTAGTGTCTCCGACTCTTCTGTGATCTGATCTGTACTGAAGGTATCGCCTGTAATTTTGTCTTTTAGCTTCTGAATGGTGAACCTGAATCACAGTGGCCTGTCTCCCCTTATTCTGTAGGATTTCAGCTTCGCCTTCAGCCCACATCTTCTCCTTTTCTCGAATTTGTGTCCAGCAGGCTGGCTGAGTCTCCACTTCTTTGAACCCTATTAAGATGGAATCTATCTGGTTTATGATATATCCGTCAGGCGAAATCCATGTTGCTTTGTGTATATCCTTGTGTTTGTACACGCTTCCTCCGATCACTAGATCATTGAAAGCACAGACGTTTGGCAATAATTCTCGTTTCTCATTTATTTCGTCAATCGAGTGACTCTCGATGTGTGATGAGTTCCCTTCCTCTTTTATCTGCCCTCAGTTCAGCTTGCATTTATATCACCCCTTGGGATCTTGATTCCACCGTTCGGCATGTTGTCCAATCGTGTTTTTATTTGTTTGTAAAGGGTTTTCTTCTTCTCTTGTTTCGCGTTGTTTTTAGCTCTGTGCTTAGCTTTGGATAATCATGACCTTTTCTGCCTTTTGCATTGAATCTCACTGTCATGATCCTGGAAAGTATTAGTCGCCACTGTATTAGAGCTTCGGCTGCCACTGGTGACATCATTATAGCCACTTGCTACCTCAGTGTGCTTGTGGTGGTCGTCTGTGTGAAGAGACTGGAATAAAATCACTGAATCAGTAGTTGAAAATTCGAATAATCCACATCAGTTCAAACTACTCTCGCAGTTACCCAGCACCTCTATGCAATAGATTCTCATTCCGTTGGCTACCTGAGCAGCCTACCCAGCCTCGTACGTTGTACGACATTCCACTCTCCCATTCTTATCCTTGCTTTGATCGAGAGAGAGAAGACACATCTTCTGGCTGACGGACTTCTTGAAGACTGACTTTCACCAGCTCTCTGTGTCATTTCGCGAAGCATAAGATCGTCATTTGAATCTTTCACAGTTTTAATAAATTGTCTCTGCGTTGAATTTTCACAACCGGCTTGATAGTTCTAGTTAGTAGTGTGTGGTTGCTGACCAAACGCCCAACCCTCCCTCTTTACATGGGCTTGGAACCAGCGAGAAGGCTAGCCAGCTAGTTAACTAGGGAAGGTTACTTGAAACAGATAACCTTTCATAATTGTAACATTATCCCTTGATTTTTTTAATCAGCCACCTATATACTTAACATTATACTAAGGGAATTTCTACGCTTCAAGAGTTTCTATGAAACACATATCGATCAGCGTAATTTCGAGACTTTCACCTGAATAATTCAAGTGCGTTGCACACCTCGATTAATTGATTAACTGATCTCATATTACTGAAAGCTCTAGGGATTACTTACAAGCCAGTCATAATAAAACTTAATTTTTCATTTGGACTACAATCGCAAATAATATCACACTACCTGGTGACTTTAAAATAAATTATTCGCCATAGTTTCTTTCATATATCTGAGTTCCTGTCTGTAAATTTTCAACTGTCTGGCGAACTCCATGGTGTCTGCCAAATAGTTATTGCTCCAGAAACCTGGATTCTTCAGTACTCTGATGAGCGATTCGGACTATTTTCAATCAGCGTAGTTTGCGTTTGAGTGAACTTGTGGATTAAAATGCCACTTATGTTCTCACCATGCAAATACCGCGAACAACGTTTCAGGAATTCACCATTTGTATTACAGTAGTATGAGTATTTTGAATCGTCTCATTCTCATGCTTCCAACCATATGGATATACTTACTAGAAATACCACACCTATTAGTGATTTCACATTTTGCCTTATTATCTTCTATACAATTTTGGATAGTATCATCGTGAAAATATGTTTGATCAATACGTCTTTATACTCTTATCTAATACCGGTAATTAGGCGTTTACGTACTTATGCCTTACTCTGAATGTGGGATCAAACGTGTCATGAGGTATTTTCTCAGTGGTCTATGTCCTGCAAAACCAAATTTATGCGAGATTATGTCGTCTTATTTCAGAACTCGAGGTCGACTGGAAAGCAAATGCCTAGATCTCGACTGATGCTTCAGGTGGACATCATTATTAAAAAGTCACTTTGGTAAATTTATGGAATCTAACCAGTAACGCCTAGCATGTTTAAATTTATACAATCGCAAATTTTGTTTAAGATGGAGGGAACTGTCTACTAGATGCTATTTAGGTAAATGATAGTTGAATCTACAATTTTTAAGGGATCTCCACTACCTCATTTTGGTAAAATATTCCATGTTCCATGCAGTGACCCCAGTGTAAACTGATATTTACGACGTGTCTACTGTTTTATGAATATTATTATTTTTATTTTAAAATGTCACAACGAATTGAAAAGCGATTACACACTGAATATACTTCTGTATTTCTATCGAGATTCTGATGACCTGTCATTGGGCAGTCGTCACATAATGCTTCCTGAAAGTACTTTACTGATGTGAACATTATAATAATACAGACAGGCTGATGGTGTAGCAATGGGTTCCTCATTACGTCCAATCCTGGCTGATTTTTCCTCGTTAAGTGAGAGAATGGACCACTGAAAAGGGGAATTAATGACTTGGATTTTTACTATCGATACATGGATGATAGATTTCTGTTATGAAAAACGAGAATGATGTAATGAACATTCTTGACAGGTTTAATGATGCCCATTCAGCAATAAACTTTACCATAGAGAAAGAAAGTAATGACAGTATCTCATTCCTAGACGTCTTCATGGCAAGGGAGGAAGATGGCACACTAGGAAGGAGTGTGTATAGGAAACCTACAACAACAGGTCAGTACACTCATTTTTTGAACTGTGTACCACTGAAATATAAACGTAACCTGGTAAAGTGTCTAGTTCATAGAACTAGTTTAATCTGTTCGGACGACGGCCTCAATGAGGAGCATAAGATTATTAGATAAGTTCATTGAGAAAATTATGAATTCAGCACCTAGGAGGGTCAGTATTTCAACAGTTCCGAAACAACCACTATTCATAAAACTGCAGTTCCTTACTGACAATGTCAGCAATATAATAAGACAGCGCGTGAAGAATGCAGTTAAAAGAGCTTATTTTGCAGCAGATGTACGTTGTCTCTTCACATCCACCTCTATTCAGCGTTTGAGAAATAAGGATGAACAACCTAAATTTGCCTCTTCTGTGTGCAACAACCATTTTGACTGCAGCTGTGGAGCTAGCTACATTGAGTGTACAATTAGGCAGGTTAATCACCGTATTTCCGAACATCATCGAGCTTGGTTAAGCAAGGGACAAACGCAATCTCTTTGTAGATATTGAGCTTAAGGTTGACGTCAATATAGGATTTAAAATCATTTATCGTGGTCCTACTTATCTTAATTTTGCCTTATTATTTCGTAAACCACATATAACTGAAGCCATAGGAACCACCTGAAGAACCCAAAACTGTGTGTTCAGTAGGAATGTGTACAGCCACTTTCCTTACCTTGGCCATTGTTCCATGAATGTATAAACCGGACTACTTCGCCTCCCTCCCCCTAAACCTTTGAGAACTATAAAAATTATAATTGTCCAAATTATTTTACTATTTTACTGACTACTCCATCTTTAATTACATGTTATTCTTTTAAAATTATTTTATTCGAATGACCACATCACCCTTAGTTACATGTTATCATTGTCCAAATTGTTTTATTTCCTTTAACAGTCTGCTACGTAATCAGCCTGTGCACAAACCTATTCCTTAATTACTCTCCATTTTTCCAAAATTATGCAATATGCCATCCACGTGTTGTTACAATTTCTACCTTTTATTTTTGCTCAATAATTTTCTTCGCTAATTAACTCCCTATTGACATGTTGACACTGACTAATTATTGTTAACAAACATATTACTTCTTGATTGGTAAAATGCTATGGATATATATTAGTGAGCCAGAGATGAGGATCTAATTGAAAACTAAATATTTCTTCGCTTAATCCTCCTGCTTTCTAAATGTCTAAATGGGGATTTTTCTTATATTAATTGATTCATCAGAGTAGAAAGGTAGGAGGCAGATGTAGGATAGATAGTGTTAGGCAGTTTGCTTACAGTTCACAAGCACAGAGAGCCAGGTTTAATTAATAAGAAACTGAATGTAGGAAAAGATGGGTGTGTTTTGTTGTTGATAGAGTAGCATATCAGGTTGGGCTAATTTCAAGTACAGGTTTAACGAATTTTAAAAACAGTCACAGAAAACGTAAAAATCCTCCTTCTCTGTCACTCACAAAGCCGCAAGGACAGTTTTCTGTGCTGTCGGTGTGTGTCAACATCACGGATAAGATTTTATTTTGATAAACCACATACAGTGTTGTACAGTTATATTAACTGATGACGATTCGAGCACAAACTATTGCTCATAATCATATCAAGTAACTCACACAACTTTTTTCTTTCATTTATATACATGTGTGGAATGGGTTAGATATTGGATTAAAAATCAATGTCAGATAATGTCCATTCAGAAATAATAGTACAAGTGTTTTTGACCCATTACAATTATATGGGAAATACGAATGTTTTATACGAGTGTATTTTTATCGTCATAATAAGTTACTTGTCAGAATGTTTTGATGTACTTGAATTGAAACAGAATTTTAAGATTGTTTATTATCTTCTTCTGATTTGACTTGAGGTAATATTATCTTCCATATTTCTGGTATTTGCACTGAGTCACTTCTGTTGCATTTGTTGGGTGAAGACTCGATGAATAAGGATTCCGTAATGAGACTCTCTCCCCACCTACCTATATTACTTTTTGGAATTTTAACCCTACCCCAACCCATTGTGTGGATTTTGTTAATGCGTGAAGCACAATAGCTGAGCTTTTTTCTAAATTACTTATCTTTTCAGGGTCAACCATTCTTACCTTATCTAGATTCTTATGTTCTGTTAATCTGACTACCCCTGACCTACTAGTTTGACCTATGTAGTTGACCTCACAATCATTGCAGGGTAGTTTGTAAATTATGTCATTTTAACTAATTGGGTCCACAGGGTCTTTTAGCCTACAGAGCTTGTCTCTGAATGAGTTTGTAGGTTTAGATGCCACCCTAATTCCTGGTTTATTTAGAATCCTACGTAGGGTCTCAGATGTCTCCTCTTTATATGGCATAACTGTAGATGACTTATATTCTCTCTTATCTATTTTATTATTACTAGTTTCACAATTATTTTTATTTTTCGCCTGACCTTTCTATATCTTCCCAATGAATTCTAAAGGATAGTTATTTAACACCGAAGCCTCTTCTATCTGTTTTAGTTCATTATTTAGGTCTTTTCTTGTGCTACTTATTGCTACTGCTCGGTTTGTTAAACACTTAACTAAGCCTGCCTTAACAGTTAACGGATGAGGTGAACTAAAGTCTACGTATCTATTAGAATGAGTTGGTTTTCTATAAACACTAGTGTGTAGTTTGCCTTCTTCTATTCGTTTTATTTTACAATTTAACATAGCTAATTCTCCTAGTTCATTTTCTGATTCAAATGTGAATTTAATTCCTTCTACTTGTGAGTTTATATGTGTCAGGAAACTAGAGATATGTTCTGTTTTTAACACCGTGAAAGTGTCATCCACATATCTCCACCATATTCTTGAAGTAGGATTAAACGTATTAAGAGCACTACTTTCCCAGCTGTCCATAAATATGTCTGCTACAATAAGGTATACAGGTGATCCAATCGCTACACCCTCTGTTTGTCTATATATTTTGCATGGAACTTAAAGATAGTAGATGTGGGGCATAACTGAAACCCCAACATAATTTGTTCAGTGGGCAGCTTTGTCCTATGATTCAGTTCATGATCCGCAGTTAGTTCTTTTTTAACTGCTTCTAAGGCCATATTGACCGGAATATTCGTGTAAAGACTAGTTATATCAAAACTAGCCATTTTTTCATCATTCTCTAGTTGAATGTCGTTTAGTTTATTTTTCATCTCATATGAATTAGTGAGTCTAGAGTTTGAACGATTTCTAATGGGGCATAATATTAGAGCTAAGTGTTTTGATAATTTTGATAAGGACTTTATACGTCAACAGCTAACGACAAATACTTCGGAATTGTAGGATTATATTCATGCTACTTACTAGTATTAAGTAGTGTAGCATTGGGTAAGGAAGGAGAATTAATCCTGAAGGGATAAGAAAGGAACCAGTGAATCGTATATTATCTTACAAATGGTCGATCATCTTAAATCCCATTATATAAACCAGATGCTTTAGTTCAAATTCACAATACACATATAGTTCTGCTGATTATTTCCTCGTCAGTATGGAAAGGTGAAAGCTGAAATCGTTTTCGTAATTTGCATGTTTGAATTGTGTATGGTGTAGGGAGTTGAGAAGAATCCGGTAGATAATGAAAAATGAGCTCATACTATCCTGATTTTGTTTACGTAAAATAATAGTTTGTTGATAATCACCGCGCATCAAGCCATCTGGAGACCAGTTATTATTTTCACTTCTGCTTCTATGCTCAAATTGTTCGCAGTTATTGACTAACGTCAAAATACGATTTATACCAATTTCAAGGAAAATTGCATACATTCTCATAGAGGTCTTGATGGAAAGCCAAATATTTCTTATCTAGATCAATAGTTGCTATGAAAAGCGTATCACTTTTCCGCCAGCCATACAGAATCTTACCCTTACTCATATCACACCTGATGGTGATTGAAGTTATGGGGACTTTTCTAGTTAACACTACCATCGTTGATTGATAGCTCATTGTAAGCAACTTGAACTGCAGTGAACCGACATGATACTGCTTGTAAGGAATCGTGGGCTCGGGATGATGCCAATAATTTCTGAAGTTTTGTCTGAATTGCAAAATGTTCGTGCTTTCCATGTATGAGACTATATCATCTTTGCAAGCCACAAAGTAGTTGGAGTTTTATGTCGATTTTGATATCAATGAATGAGCTCATTATATGATCGTAGATTCATGTGAGTAGCATAAATCTTTACTAGATCAATGATGTGTTGAACACGACAGAAAACAGAAGTTACTGAGATCGTAGGAGTTTTCACTCCTTTTAGAAACATTAGATATTAACTTTGAAATTGAATTTTGTGAAATTGCATCAGCATAGTGAAAGTTTACTTTGAATCTATTTACATATATTATATCCGCCTTTTCCAACCACATAATCGGGATAATTCAACGTTGAGTTAAAACAAATGAAAGTACAGTTGCTTGAAAATTATTAACGAAAGCTTCTGAATGTTAAGCACCATTACACAATCATGTCTGAATTCTAAGTCTCCTGTGTTCCACGAAGCCTTTCTTTTGCGAACTCATTCGACAATCACTTCAGTTCTTTACTTTGATTACAGTTCATTTTACTCAGTAATAAACTGATAAACATCCACTTAAATTTGAGCCTTCCAATTTATAAATTGATGGACGTGTATCAATGCTTCGAATTCTCATATTTATCTGTTCCAGTGCTGCATCAATACCGCATGAAAAGTGGCATGATTTATTTGCTGCTGTACTCTGAGAGATTATTCCGATAAATATTCACTTTAATCATTGTAAAAGCTGTCTGTCTTTTTGACTGATTGGATTATTATGTAGTTTAATTTCACACTGTTCGAGAATTGAAGTCATTTGTTTTATATTTCAGTTATTAGAGTATGCGTTGTGAACTCCCTCTTATTCCCCAGCAGTACAACTTTGTCTATAGCATAGTGTAAAAATGTTAAGACTTTGGTGACGATTGCTTTTAATCTAACCACTACCCTAAAAATCTTTCTGACATGTCAGGACCTCCAGGAAAATTAATTTCATCTAGTGCAGCCTACCGAGTCAGTGCGCTGTGCAAGCCCAAATAAGTAAAGGAAGTGACGTATAAAAAACTAGCAAGCTAGAAAACTAGGCGAGGTTTCCTTATCAGATAATTGTTTATTAATTATTCGAAAATGATCCAGATTTCACAACACAAATACAGTTGTTAATTATGCATCATTGTGTGGTAATTAAAATAAACCTTTTTGGTGTGGAGTGACAGAAGTTAATAGCTAAATCACATAACACCTGGCTGAAGAAATGATGAACGAAAGAATGACCGGATAAGAGCATGAACAATAAGTAAAGAAGTATTAAACAAAAGTCAGCCGTCGCGAAGCATGGCAAGGGATATATCGCTAATTGACAGGAGACTGATTTATTATCGAATCTTATATATCAAACTTCTTTTGTTTAGTGTGCGTTCTCAACAGATGTCTCAATGAGCAGTGATCAAAAGCAACTGCCGTTTTGATAAATATCAGTACCACATGACGCGCCAATTTTCTGAAGTATAAAGAAGCACTGAGTTGACAGAGGTGTAAAGGATTGAGTTTTTTCTTCAATGATTAGTTTACAAATCGGTCCTTAATCCAGAAAAGCAGAGTAAGACAGCAGAAAATTGACTCGATAGCTAGCGAAAATTCAAAACACTCCTATGCATGAATCTGTATCATCAAAAGTACACTACTAAGAAACTAAATTATATTATCACATTCATTTAGTCGAATGAAACTCTGAACATCTTCACAGACACATTCGCTTATGCACAATCCTCGAACATTATCACCTTTCTTTCTCTCTTTATGTCTCACTTTACTCACATACTGCATACATCATCATCATATGTCATGGGGTGACGATGGATGAATAAGCATCATTCTGAAGTTGATTGATTCATCCGAGTAGAAAGGTAGGAGGCGCATTTAGGATAGTAAAATGCTAGGCAATTCGCCTACAGGTCATTAGGTTTCTCTTCTAGAGAAACCTAGTTGTTGATAATAGGAAAATGAATGTAGCTAAAGATGTGTGTTGTTGTTGATGGAATAGCGTATCAGGTTGGGCTGCTTTCTAGCGAGGGCTTGGTGTACTTTTCAACAATGCTAGAAACTCTCACAATTATCTCTCTCACCCACGCACACACACATATACTATCTCTCTGTCTTACTCTCTATCCTTCCGTCTCTATATTTCTACCTCACTGTATCTCCGTTAAAAAAAAATCATGATACGCATGTGTCAACTACACGAAAGTAAATAAGCTTGCACTATTCTTTTTATGACTACCTTCCCAAAGGATCCCATGTAAATTCTATCCTCAACAACCTCACTGTGATGAGAAAACGTTCACCCCATCATCAGTTGAAGCTCATATGAAATAGGGGAGACGATATTGTCGTATTTATGTATTTGGCCAAAACAGTGTACATGTATAAGTATAAAACTTGGTCATTGTGGTAGAGTATAACTCCATCATGGATAAGATTTTATTTTGATAAATCACAATTGTACAGTATTGATATTGCTGTACAACACTGCGTGATTTATCAAAATAAAATCTTATCCATAATACAGTGTACATGTATATCTTAGTATTTCTTCGCACTTATTATTGTGTCCTAACGTGACGATCACTTGACATCCAAAACGCAAAACAAAAGTCACTAGAGCAGGAGTACGAACGTGTGCAGCAGGTTAGGTGTGAGGACAAATACTCGCCGAAGACACTGGCTAGCGTTTGCGCTATATCGTGAATTGGCATAAGTTAGAATTCATGGGCTGGTCATTGGAGCGGGTCCCAGTGGCTTAATGGTATACGAGCTCGCCTTGTAACGAGAAGGTTCTGGGTTCGAATCCAGGTGGGTGCGTACTGATGAAGAGTCCCGAACCAGGACTAAACAGCTGTCCAGTACTCCCAGGTTTTCCAATGGTTCTCTAGCTAATGTCAGCTGATGATGAAATCCTGTAAACCAATCAAATCCCTACAAACCAACACGAATGAATTTTGAAAGTTGAACGACTACAATTTATCAATTGTTATCAAGCAATCTTTAGAGTGACACACGAATCAAAGTACATTTACATAATGAAAGTATATTACGATGATGAATAATTAAATGGGTCACTTCAATATCTCCAACACCATAAACACGCCCGTACACACGCATGCAAACACATGCAAACACATACTGGATCACACACTCACCCCCTTTCATGACATTTCTAATTATATAATTGCTTCACTGTCTCTCTCTCTCACACACACACTCCTTTTCTCTCTCTTTCTTCGTTCTCCATGTCCTATTTTGCGAGCTAGTCATCAGTTTTCATTACTGGACAGATAGACGTGTTGGACCGTTGCATGTGCTCTTATCTTATAGGAGTACAGTACTCCTACAATTTCATGAGACCTGAATCTCAACCAGTGATGAATAATGGATTTCTCCAGTCACAATCTCTATCCACTATTCTCAGTGTTATCACAATTTTGCGTAGTTTGTGTCAGTTGACTAAGCGCCTTCACCAAACAGACACCAACGAAATGACACCAATCTCATCTCATGTCATCTCATCTTATTTAATATTCTTCCATCCATCCATGCATGCATCACAGAAGTAAGGAACAAGCATCAACACTGAGACTGACATACGTAGGCATTCATCAATTGAGTAGTGCATCTGCGACAAATCATTTTTAATTCATCATTATTTGTTTACTCCTCAGCTGTGAAGTCATCAATTCTCCCATTACCTTAGCTTTCCCGTCTGATAGATCACAGCACCACCCTGTCAACATGAAGTGGCAGTGAAGTATCAGAATTTAATGAAGTCTCAAATCACATTAACTGTTAGGCAGTCAAAGTGTAACAACAGAAGGCAAGAATCAGGCAACAGATCGTTTATTAAGGAAATCAACACGTATTTATATATTTTCATGTACATTATCATGGCCTATTCAAGCAAACAAACACACTCTTCTGATTGGTTGTTTCTCACAAAAAGTTGACCTTGCCTCTCTTTGTGACTGTCTCTTGAATGTTTGATCATCTATATGTTAACTTTATCTGCCTACGCAAAATCTGCTGTGATTGGTTGTTGAATCAGTCCTTTTCATATTTTCTCACAACCAATATTTGGGACGTAAAAATTGACGTAAATATTATGTCTACCAATTTGGCAAGCAGCCTGCTGTCACCACAATAGTACATTTGAGGACAATAGAGCGTATGCATACATTGTAGCGCAGTACAACTGGATTCCACCATACGAAGCCGAAATTTATTCGATAATACAAGCACACAGTAATTAATTAATTAATACTGTATCACTGTTTGAATAATCACACTAAAAACCCTATCGTGGAATGGTCACAAAATGACTGGCAGAAGTAAATGCTACCTTCAGTCATCACTGAAAATCGTCACTCGACCACCCTTGTCAATGGCTTTTTTCCTCATGAGTTCCCCTTCTTTGTGGTGAGTGTCTAACTACCAGACTGACTGAATAAGTGACTTCCGACTTATATTCACCGTGCCGCATAATTATTCACTGACATGTGATGACATATATACGATTCATACACAATCAGCAATACAGCTACTCAGAAAAAAGCACACCATTTCCACATCACCAGGATAACCAAGGAACACGTCAATATCAAACATCACTACAGAGCATAATCTTCTCTATCACTGTATGTCTCTCAGTGCTTCAGGACATCTGAGAAATGTCATGTTAATTTCGATGATAGGCACGCATTCAGCAATCACTTGACTATGAAGGTATATATTTGTTGACGTATTCACATGTGCCTGCAATCATCATTCGCTTAACACTCACTCATTCATTCATTCATTTATTCGCTAAATTGATCACCAAGCCACTGACACAAACACACATTCAAACACAAAAAAACAGAGAAACGCCTAGACAGACACAAGCAAGAACTCGTCGAAAAATACCCTGTGACATGGCAGATTTTGCAAATATATTCGTATCGAAGTGTTTTGCGATTTTGACCAACAGGGACGAGAGTCGTGTTTGACAGTTAGAAATCCTTTCAACGCATTCATGTGTCAGCCATTTTGTTGTCGATTCTATATGTCGCTTTTGCAGAAAGCGGCATCTATATATCTCGGCTGTATAACGATGGGCAACTCTTTGACGCTTGTTCATAATTTAGAATGTTGTTAACATAGTCTGGATTTCACTGTATTTGCTTTGATTCGACTATATTTAAGTTTATATGACATTCAGGGAGATTTGAACAATTTATTGATACTCAGTGTCATTTTGAACACATCCCAATAATAATGAATTTTAATTACGTGGTAATTAGAGCTCTCAAAACGTAATGTCAACATATTCACATGGAATTGAAGCTTTTAATTCCGTCATTCTCAGAACGTGATATGACTTCATAACATGGATGATGAATTTGCAGCATTCGAATGACGCATAATTCGACTGAAGATATACATTCAATATATTATGTTGTACACTGCTGTTAAGGAAATAACCTATAGACAACCAGCCCACGTACCATCAGTCCCCACTTGGCTAGATATTAGCAAGTCAGCTCTGCCATTGTATTTCTTGGAAATTTGAGTATCAAATAACTTGAAAATATCGAGGAGAAGGGATTCCTTCATGCGTAAACATGCTTCATATTCTTTGACAAATCATTAAACCTCTCCTCATTGACGTTTCCTCTCAGATACTCAAAACACTTCGTCAGTCAAAACAATAATCTTCGAGTTCTGCAGTAGTGGTTAGCCAATTTGTTGCAATGATTCACTTCATTCTCACACAACTCACTCTACGAGGAAGACAGAAAACGCCAGCTGAAACAAGATCTTACGAAGTTAAATGTTATATTTAATTAAGCAAAAAAAGAGTTTAGCAAACAATGTATTCTCTTCACCAATACTGCCTGAATTCACTTAGAATCGAATTCATTTTCCTGCACCTGAAACAAAATGAAACCGGAAACAGAGCGAAACTGAGTTAAAAATAGACACGTATCTTGTACAGCAAAAAATTGTTATCGACAATGTTTTATTAACTGACCAATACACTAGTCCTCAGGCAGTACTTCCAGTGAATATTGAAACAGAGATTAAGTGTGTACATTATCTGGTTGATTCCAAGTGACAATCCCCTTCACAGGAATCAGCAGTGCAAAGTACCATCTGAATGTATGATCTTCTCGACAGTTGTTACAACCGTTTTATTTGGTGCAGCCTCTGACTGTGGTCAAGTGGCAGGTTAGCTAAAAGATCAATCATGACATGCCTGTAAACTGATGAGTAATCAAGAAGTGAGAGTGAATAGAATTTCAGTGTTACTTGTTTCTCAAGAATTCATCTGGTTGATTCATAATCAATTGTTCAGTTAGTTAAATATTTGAAATACGTTGAGGATCTAGGTGGGAACTCACTTCAATAATACTGCTTGGCATCTTCCTTCATTTCATCAAGGAGCCAGTTTATTCCATCTTCTAGGGTTTGAACTAGGTAGTTCTAAATCATTTCAATATTTCAACTTACACTTTAGGAATTCAAACCTAATTTCTTCTAATAGTTTTATATTGTCGCGTAGTTCCTCTGAAACAGTGAACAGATTGTCAGTGATGTATCAGTAGCATTTTCAAATTTATGCTGTGAGAATATTAAACAATGCTCAAATCTCATGATGCTTGATCATGACGATATGACGTGAGTCATGTAGTTTCAATGTATCATACATTTATTCCATGATGCATAGATGAAGTCACTACAGATTTCCTGGAGTAGTTTCGCATGTTTCTTTATGAGCAGTAAACGTGACGCTCTTGCGCATAGATATTTCAGACTTAATTGTCACCTACCGTCCAACAGTTTGCAGATTTTTATATTAATGTGACAAGTAATATTGCTGATTTTATCAATAATACAGCCCAATTTGGTGTGAGTGAATACGATGACTCGATAATATACACATCATTAGCCATAAAGGCTTTTTTGCCTCTTACGAAAGTGAAATTCCCTGAGAAGTGTATTCATCACTAGAACTATGAAATATCACATGAGATCAAGCCAAATAACCATTTAAAATTACTTGTGGCGCTGGCGAAATCAGTACGAGCCTTCTGATACAATTCCTTAATTTTAGCGGCATACTCGTAGTCTGAAAGGAATAATAACTTGTTATCAAACTCACCGTTGCAAACGTACTTGTCATTATTGAAGGAAAATACCTCATACAAATGCATTCAGTATAGAATGAGATTTATGTAAGTAATACGCGCGCTTTGAATTTTCATTTTGGTGAGTAAATTCCTACTTTTAATTGCCGTCTGATTTGTGTGACCTCGTTACCTTCTCCAGGAACAAGTTACTGTCAATACAAAATGTCATGTGTGTTGATATTCGTTCATTCAATGATGGCTTGTTGACGATCAAAACTTTCGTTATTTGTGTCACTGAGGTATTCACGGTGATCCAATTATGATGTCATTCTCTGGTAAACATGAAGTGCTGAAGAAGTGTCATTGTTTTCAATCAAATATGAACTGCATGGAGCTTGATGATGAATGCATTTTTAACTTCAAGCAGGGTAAAATTGTTTGCTCACCACTTGTATATCTTCTATTCTTGGGATTCCGGAAAAAATCTAAGTAACAATGAAACAATCATGGGGTATGATTATGAGAGAACATTTTCCCTAGAAACGTCATCCATTTATAAATACTGTGACAATATGTGTTATATTCACTGAACAAATCTCACATTGAATTAAATTCTTTCACAGTATTACCTAGTCCACTTCTACAGTCAACATCATCTTCACCTGGTCTACTCTTCTGTCTGCTTTCCAATGTAAAGCAAGGTGGAAGTCGATCTTGGCTCCAC
Organism: Trichobilharzia regenti; assembly: GCA_944472135.2. NCBI lineage: Eukaryota > Metazoa > Platyhelminthes > Trematoda > Strigeidida > Schistosomatidae > Trichobilharzia > Trichobilharzia regenti. Next base: position 55,228,021 of record OX235267.1, on the reverse strand, counting down.
GTCATTTGTACAACTGAGTGAATATTATGGAATAGTTGTGAAAAATTGTGTTCGTCAGACGTCTGTGTGTTGATGACTAATTAAACGCTTCTGCTTTTCACACATAATCATCACCAAATTCAACAAATGGTGAATCGTAATAGGCTTGCCATAGCTTTTTTGTACTTTGATTTATACTTGATGAATATATGCACTCACTTAAAGTATCTCTGTATTCATGAGTTGTTCTGACTGCTGCTGTTTCCAGTACTTTAAGCTTAGCTAAAAAACAGGAAGTGTTGAATGATATTTAAAACGTTGATCAAGAAACTGCACTGTCATATTTGTCATCGAACTGAATACAATATATTGACGATACGAAGACATGTCATATTAATTTGATTATTCCTTAACACGCTCTTTCTAATCACATAGTGAAAATATTAGTTTTCAAAAGATTAGTCCACTTCTCACGAAAAGAGTGACGACTCATTGGTGGTAAAAATGCCCTACCGTATATTTCTGAAAAGATTGTACTGGTGGTGAAAACTATATCTAATACAACCTAGTTCATATGTGTTTGTTATTAATGAGTGTATAGGTCACTCAACGACTAACTGTGGACAAGAGAACTAGTGAATTTTCATACTTACTGCTTATTGTTTACGAACGTAATGTGCAACATGAGTTTACAGAATCTTTTTACCTTTGGATGTTTTAACTGCTTCCTTCGCTTCAATAAAATTCTTATTTATCATTTCAGTTTGAACTATAATTTCACAATATCGAAAAGTATGAAGTGTTTCATTGTGCATTCTTCCGCGTGAAATAATCAAATTAGCGCAGTGGCTACTGACTGTCCCAATACCTGGCTATCCTGCTGATAATGTCCAACTTACCGCATGGTGTTTTGAGTAGTTACTGATATCAATAACACAAATGACTTCACTAGGTGTAAGCTGTATTTCTAATGCATCTATGCCCATCTTCAATGTTAAATTGGCTTTCTCCGTTATAGAACAATAATCGTTTCCACAGAATATTAAAATTTTATACAGTAGTTTGTCAAATAATTGAATAAGTAATCTTGTCAGTGGTTTCGTAAGTTACAAATTGTATTTATAAGAACATGCTCCATTTTGAGGGTTGTCTGCATGTTAGGGAATCACATATTTGCTACTGATAAGATTAATAAGTAGAATATGAAGAAACGTTCATCAGAATAAAAAACCATCAAATTGCAGTGGGATGGATTTTAATTCATAGAGAGCAAATGATTCAGCGTTACGATGAAACATGAGAAACCCGAAAGGAACACAAAGAAACGCATTATAAAGTAGAGAAGTAGCATGACACGGAAGATTTGTGCGAATAGTGATATGAAAATAAGGTGTATTTGGCTATGAAGATAAATCAAATTCCGAATAAACGTTCCTTTAACAAATATTTCGTCTTCTACTGTCACACTGATACTTCACTGAGTGTCCCTTATTTCTGGGTAAACCATAGTATGTAAGGCATGGAGTTGAAACACACATATTTCGCACTAAACAGTAATAAAACCACTTTGTAATTGTTGGTGAGAAAATGGTGAAAAACAGTGTTCATTGTCATAATATTCATCATATATTACTCATCTATCTCTAAATAGAGTTCCTATCGAAATCCACCTCTGTCATTAATACATATGCTGATGCATAATGAATTCAGATGCATGAAGACAGCATTTCCACATATTTAAATAACTGGAGAATTGAGTCGAACAATCAACTAGCTGCTGTATGTGATTGTCATAAATATCATCGAATTTCAGTGTAACTGTGAATATGCATATCAATTACTTCAGAGAAACCACTATCAACAAAATTAGAAGACAGTTCAGCACATTTCATGAGCTACAAAAAATGAATTTCAGAAAGAAAAAACCAACCTTCGTCATTCTTCAAACTGTCTGATGTCTCCGCAAAAAAAATACCTGCAATCGATATACCAAACCGTCATTCAACTTCCAGATATACGATGAAAACCAAATATTTCAGAATCAGTTTATTTAAAGATGGATTCGGCTCCCGTTAGTTCAAATAACACCAGCACATTCAAATTCCTTACTGAGTGTAAAGCTTTATGCGAAGTGCTACCAGACCGTTAGTATACTCTCACTCACACACTGATAGGAAGTAGTCGGTTTTCGAGTGATTCTAATGACAAAATATAAGGAAGTAAATATATATGTTTTGCATTTGCCTATTATGGCTTATTCCCAGGACTACTATCCGTTATTTCGATGATTCGTTTACGCAAAGATATTCTCATTATTCTATATCAAGTGTGAATATCGGCGCTGATGATAAAATTGCGGAAATTCAAGACTGTGAACATTCATCAGCGTGGGGAACCAATGAAATAATCAAAAGGCTTCAACTGAATGTCGTTTTCTCTTGCAAAGCCAAAAATTCAAGTGGGATTTAATTTAAGGTTATGAGTAAATGATGTATCACGATTTCTTTCCCTCTGAGTCTCAATTCACAACCATGGTTGTGATGTTCAAGAGGAAATATCACCTTTCCGATGTGTTTTGATAAGTCTTATGTAAAAATGAGAAGTTTTCTGTGGCTTTACGCACTTCGCCTGATCACTGAAGAATTATATTTACTTTCTATATAAAATATATAAATATATATGTATAAAATACCCAAATACCTTTCTAAATAATGGAATCATAAAATTTTTACCTTCTGCAATATTGAGATCTTTTCGATTTTTCCATTTCTTCGATATATGCGTTTTCGTCAGATTGTATAATTGTTTATTAGCTGAAGGAATAAATGAAAAATCACTAGGGGCAATGACTACACATAAGGTTTGTAACATGAATATTACATGATTATCTGAGCTGTGGAATGTTCCTCAAACATGATGACTGTGGTAATTTATCTAGATGTCTTGGGATGACTCAATTTTAGGCATCCGACAGATTACATCATAATATCAAGTTCCAAACAATGAATTCACCTAAGCCATGCAAAACGCACTGCGAATGTGATAAGTTTTCTGTAGAAGTGTAGGAACCAGTTTGACTAACTACATACAAACAATAAAAATTGTCATCAGTTGAGTTGATAATGTCATCAGTAAGTAGGTGAATAAGATGGGTATCTTCTGAATGTCACTGGAACAATGGATCTTAGTAAGAAATCAATATAAGGAACAAATAAGAGAGTGGTCTACTTTGGTGAGAAATGTCCTGACGGTGATCAGATAAATCCTCAATTAATTTCGCTCTACAGTGTTTTGTTAGAGAAGTGCGATTGACATGGTTAAAAAGTAAGTATGATTTCAAATCAAAATGATGAATTTCTACAAAACACCAGTTCAAAATCTTATGTACATTCTTCACAGAACTGGTCGCCTAATTTCAGCGAACCGATGAATTTTAGATTAAGTAGTATTACAACTTTCAATTAAAAAATCAACCATACCAAGGACTTTGTAATCAAAAGCTGTATCTTCTTCCAATGCCTTCCTGTATTCATCTATAGAGAAAGGAGGCATTGTTTGATGGATATTTATTTACTCAAAAAGCTGAAAATCTGCAGCGTATATTTCTGGATTAAGTTCATTTATAATCAGATTAAATTACGTACATTATTATATTTTCGTAACAATGGGACAGTCATTTCTAAATAGAATAGTTAGGCACACCTCTCTCAGCAGATATCGTGGATGAATGTCGCCGCTGAGAACGGTTTTGGTTGAAGATAGACAAATCGTGAACGAATCTCACTGTACAACTGCAAATCATCATCAAACGTAGGCTAGAATGACAGTCAACTGTTTACCCCATCCTCATGGAATTTTCGAGAATTTGACGATGAAGTAACTTCTTTGCATTCTCAACACTGCTAAGTGCTGTATACTCTGATGCAACTCATCCAACAGACATAAGAATATTTCACTTGCGAAACACCTTACAGCGGAAAGTTCATAGGAATCATTTAGGTTAAGACAAGGCCGTCAAATATCACTTATGGTATTCGAACGGTGTTGTTCTGGACTGAACCATTCGAAATATTGTTGGCGTTGAGCAGCTTGATTTATCACCTAGGAAGCCTGAGAACCAATAACAGTAGTAATTTTATGATATAGCTCAATAACTGTGGATTTACTCAACAACTCGACATTTGATGAAAATTAAATACAATTATATAACCAGAGTTTCCAAGTCGTAAAAATTAACTTGAGATATATATGGACTGTAAACTGTATTCGGAATGCTATCAATGATACATGCTGTTTCATTGTATCCTGTATGTATCGAACAAGCTGATGTTGAAGAGGACATTGTTGAGAAAGTAGATAGTAGGGAAATTGTTTCACTACTGAATACCACGTCACTCGTGATTGAATTGACGAGAAATTTTAAAATACTTCATTAACTGCACTTTACTGCATTCCTATAGATGAGCGGTGACGGCTTAATTTGTTAGCGTTGTCAAATAAAAAGGAGGATAGTCAATTATAGTGACATCTGCCACACCAAATGATCGCAAACCCATGTTCATTTCGCAAAAAGTAACAAGGTACTTTTGTCTTCAGATAACAAATAATTTTGTTTCATTCACTCTCTCAATTACTTTAGGATGGAATAACCTACCAATATAAGAATTCACGAGCTTCTCATCCCCTGCACCAGTTGCTGCAAAAAGTAGATAATTTAGAGAAATTGTTTACTTTTACTCAGAAGTATGATAAGAAGAGGACAGTACTAAAACAGGAAACGCATACTAAGTGTTTGTCAGACGTGAAAAGTACAAAAAGACAAAGCTTGAACAGAAGCTATTTGATTCTATACTAAGTGCATAGCGACTTATTCGAGGCGTTACATAACTTATCCGTCTGAATTTATTTTTTCTGCATTGAAAAAAATATTTAAAGGTTAATTTACGGCACTAATTCTACATATGCCTCGACGCAGTCACCTTTAATGCTGGAATTCAGTATTTAATTCTTTGCCTATTGGAAAGATGTGTACTGGAACACTTTGCCAAATGTCCATATGAAATTCATTCCCTAAGTCGGATTCTCTCCATAAATATTTTGCAGACTATTTGTTGAAAGAACTTTCCATGCTACTGAAATCTAGAGAACACTCTATTAAACAATAGTTTTGTGCACTAGTTGAATTGTTTGGTCATCTCTAATGACAATGAAATTCATTTCAATTCACAATCTAGCATATTTTCCTTCAGTGAAAATTCATGTCTCAAATCAACACTAAGTTCATTTCAGGAGCATCAAAGAATCAAGAACATGAACGACAGGACTTACATTCGAGAAATTCCTTCGCCCATTTACTTTGATATAAGTGCTCAAGTCTAAGGATTTCTGTTTAAAGTGAAAAATCACGAAATTAGTGAATGCCATAATTTTGGTTGAAACAGGTTATTTGCTGAGAGAAATTTTACTAGCGAAATGATGCTGTGCATATATTTATATTATTTTCCATTAGCCCTTAACCCTTGCAGTTTTGCATTTTCTCCTGTACAAGTAAACAGAACGCTTACCAGTTATTTTCTTGTCCTAGCATGTTGAAGATGTCCGAGAACAACATGCATTGGTTGTGTTATGCACTGTGAGTAACCTTGAACAGTCAACAACACACTTATGTCTGTCTAGTTTATAACTGCGTTGTCTAGGCATATCCAGCTTCAAGCCACAAGTAGATGAAGTCATCGGCCAATTGACGATGGAAGAATACTGCCGATGATTTCAAAACTAGGATGAAACAGGTGTCCAGTACACCCTACTTTTCGGTAGCTCTCTAACTGATATCAATCCGTGGTCAACTTGTAAAAACATAACTAACCCTTACTGTCAAATCACTGCAATTTTTAGGGTATACATCATGCACAGAAGGGCTGGCTGTTGGTAAAGTTATTGAAGAATCGGGGACAGGAATATATGAGGTTTAACAGAATGAACCAGGAGTATTGTAAACCAATGCATATCCAATTTAAAATTCATAAACTGAAATATCGTTCTACGCATTTATCTAATACTTTGTTCATTCATTTTCCAATGATTCATTTCAATTTGTTTGCTCGAGATAAAACACAGAACTGTGTATACTTTCACTTCTGAGTTTGCTACGACTGCATTTTCGTAATCATGCATTATTTCTTAACCATGTATGAACCTCGCAAGATTACTTGGTTGATAAGCTACTAGCTTTCTAGTTTTCTAGCCGGTCCCAAGCCCGGGTAAAGAGGGAGGGTTGCGGCGTGGTGCTAGCAACTACACCCCGTAAGACAACCAAATCGCTACAGAAACTTTAACGAATAAATATATTGAAAATTCTAGCAATATAAACATTAGCCTTATTTTTCGCTGGAATCGGGGAAGAGAAATGACGCAGGCTGGTGAAAGCCTTCGGGAAGCCAGTCAGCTGATGTGCCTTCTTTCGATGAAAGCAAAAGTAAGGATGGGTACGTGGAATATTCTTAAAATGTAAGAAACTGGGAAAGGCTGTCCAGATAGCCGCTGAAATGAGAAGGTAAAGAATAGAAGTATTGGGAATCTGCGAAAGCAGATGGAATGGAGCTGGATGGTACGAACTACCAACTGAAGAGACAACAGTCTATTCCGGCCACCCAGAGGACAACCACGAGCACACCGAGGGAGTGGCCACCATGATGTCACCAACGGCAGCCAAAGCTCTCATGTAGTGGGAATCAATCTTCTCCAGGATAATGACAGCCAGGTTCAACTGAAAAGGAAGGAATGAAAGTTACAGTCATTCAATGCTATGCGCCTACTAACGTCTCATAACAAGAGAAGAAGGAGGTGTTCTACGGGCGATTACAAACAGTAATGGACAACGTCCCGAATGGCGATATCAAAATCCTGATGGGTGACATGAATGCGAAGCTGGAAGGAGACAACACAGGAAGAGAACTCACCATGGGTCGTGAGGCCCTCGGTGAAATGAACGACAATGGTGAACTCTTCTCAGACCTCTTTGCCTTCAATAATTTGGTGATTGGTGGAGGCGTTTTCGAACACAAGGATATACACAAGACGACATGGATTTCACCAGATGGAAACAGCAGGAACCAAAAAGACTTCATCTCAATTTCAAGAAAGTGGAGACGGAGCTTACTCGACACAAGTTCGAGGAGAGGAGCAGATGTAGGTTCAGACCACTATCTAGTACAAGGGACTTTCAAGGCGAAGCCAAAAGCCTCGAGGATAGCTGAGGATAGGCCACAATGCAAGCTCAACACTCAAAAACTGAAGGAGACAACCAAAAAAGACACTTTCACTGCAACTGTCAAAGCAAAGCAGGGAACACTACGTGACATCACTGAAGAATCATGCGTGAAAGAACATTGGAAGTCTCTGAAGGCGATTCTCAATGAAACGTTTCCAACGGTTCTAGGAAGAAAGAAGAGACAAGACAAGTAATAACTCTCAAAGGACACCTGGAAACTAATAGAAGAGAGAAGAATGGTGAAAGAGAAAATGATTCAATGCAAGGACGGACAGGAGAAGGAGACGATGAGCTCAACTTACAAAGCACTGGACAAAGAAGTAAAGAAAAGTGCTAGGAAGGACAAAAGAGGATTCTACGACAACCTGGCCACTGAAGCTGAGAAGGCGGCAGGCAAAAGAGAGCTGAGGACATTATATCAGATAACCAAATCTCTATCCGTGAAGAAATCAACACAAGTGAAACATATAAAAGACAGCCAAGGGAACTCAATTACCAAGGAAGAAAGACGGATTAAATAATGGGCGGATTACTTCAAAGGACTCTTGAACCGACCATCACCTGCAACCCGTCCAGAAATACTAATAACAGCGCGCACACAACTGCAGGTTGACATCAATCCTCCAACGAGAGCTGAAGTCTTCAATGCAATCAGGCTTCTGAAAGCTGGAAAAGCGGCTGTACAACAACGGCACATGTCCCGTGATCCACAAGGTAAAACTCAGCGAGGCATTTGGAGTAAACACAGGAGTCAGACAAGGGTGCTTATTATCACCAATGATGTCACACAAAATCGAAGACTTAAAAGCGAAAACCGACAAACTGGTAGAAGAAGCAGCCAGCGAAGACAGGACTCCAAGTGAACATAGGCAAGACGGAGGTGATGAAAATAACCAACCAACAAGAACATCAGCAACATCCAGCTTCAATCACCATCAACGGGAGGGATTTGAAAAAGGTTACTCCATTCACTTATCTAGGGAGCATTGTCTCAACTACAGGTAGTCGGAACGGACGAGCATGTCAATTCGAGAATCGGGAAGACGAGAAACACATTCACCAACCTGAAACCAATCTGGAAATCTTCGTCACTCAGCATCAACAACAAAATTCAGTCGGATTTTCAATACAAATATCAAGTCAGTCAGCTCTTCTATACGGATCAGAAACTTGACGGGAGAAAAAGAATATTTCCAACAGTCTGTTGCAGACCTTTCTCAACCAACAACTTTCTTTGCTCTGTACTGAAGATCAGATGGCCGGAAAGAATCACCAACAAAGAACTATGGGAACAAACAAAACAAGAACCAATCGCCCAACAAATATGTAGGAGAAAGTGGAGATGGATCGGACACTCGCTGAGGGGACCGGTGGGTGACATCTCGCGTCAGGCCATTGCTCTAGTGGAACCCGAAAGGTAAGTGGCGAGTGGGACCTCAGTGCAGGGGTTATATGGAGGAGATCGTATGAAGAGGAGTTGAAAGAGTATGGACTAACATAGGTGCAGATGAAAAGTACAGCAGAAGACAGAAGCAAGTGGAGACGTGCAGTTGAAGCCCTATGTTCCACTAGGAACCCAAGAGAGCAATAATAATAATAATGTATAAATAAAGGATGAACAACAGTTTTCGCAAAATCAAATGGTATCATCATTTATTTCGTTGACTTCTCATCAGCTGCATATATTCCTCAGTCAAAGAAATAAACTATGGTACCTCTTGATTCTGCAACAACAGTTTTTCTTGCTTTATTTGAATTAAAGATGATAAAAAAAGTTCAATGATTTCTTCTTGCAGATTGTGGTGACACTTCAGTGTCCTACTTTCTCTTGAGAAAAAGATCCACGTTGTTTCCTTGTTTTGACGCTCTATTTAGCTTATGGTTCATCCACTCACAGACACACAACACACAGTGCCGTGCTTCTACAAGGCACTTGGACCATGGGTGGAGGGAAGAATTATATAGACAACTGGAGGTGATAGTTCACACGACACCAAATAGCAACATCTGAATGCGAATTCATGGGTTTCAGTGATGTGCTTTAAATCACCAGACAGAGATGGCAGTTAGCTCACAAGTAAAGCTAGGAAGGTGGGCGATGCACAATGTTTCATGTCACAACCTAGACAGATGTTATTTCAACCATTAGAATCAGTCAGCGTTGTTCTGATACCATAGATGTTATCACGCATAGACCAAGAGTTAAATTTCATCTTGATCACATAATAAAGAACGCACGAGATACTTAGTCACCCTAAATAGGACCACAATGGTGCATCTTTGATTCATTAGAATGCATGAAATATAACATAACCTATTGATAGAAGAAAGACCTGACCATATATTTATGGCTGATATCTATATGAAAAAGACGTAAAAAGCTGGGAAATTTCTTTTCAACGACTCCTTTCATAAGCTGTAATTATATTAAACGAGGATATCATAGGACCGACAGGAAACTGATATCATTTGACCTCGAATAAAACTAATACGTGGTGTAACCTAGAAGGAGATCAATTTTACCAGTATGCCATTGGTCTTATGATTTTTTCGTTAAATATAGTAACGATTGCATAGCTTTCGAAAACGAATCGTTGAAAAGAAATTTGTCTTCGCTGTTTACGTCTTTTCGTAGGAATGAACATGGGAATAATTCGTTCACTGTTATTTACAGGCAGCCATATGGAGATCTTGATAAAATTACTTACGAAAAAGAGAAGACGTTCAGCGAAGAGACTCTTTTCGGCGAATTCATTCACATAGCTGTACAATCGCATTTATATAATTATTTGAGTGTGTGTGTGTACATGAGGTTTGTCAAAATTAGATAATTGATCAGGTAATAAAAGAGTGATCTAATATAGAAACAAAGTTAATTGGACAGCAACTAAATTAAGATTGAGTTAGTAAGTTAGATGACGTAATTACTTACCAGGTTTTATTATTTCTTCGAAATTCCGGGGACCTTTGTAAGTCTGAATTTCAAGCATGCGAACTAAAACAAACAGGCAGGTGGAAATAAATATGAAGTATGCGGATTAATAACTGCTTGTATAGAAATTCTGACAGATTAAATGTAGACCTGCAGGCAACATGAAATCATGCTTTCTATTTTTAAGCGACGAATTATTCATGTAGTGTGCTTGTCTTCCGTGCATTATTGACGCACCGCCGGATTAATGTAAATATTTATCGCACAATACACTGCTTACCACTGTCAAGGGATTAGGCCTTTTAGCCTCATCAAAAATATCTCTGCAAATGCTATTCAGCTCATCTCAGTCTGTAATATGCACATTCATGCACAATTTTATCTTGAAGTTTGTAACGTTTCCTTGAATAGATGGAGCAATATCACTCAGTTCGAAACACCCGTTTCCTGCTCTACTTCAATATATTGATTTGCAAGTTAATACAATTGGGTGAAAATACATACATCTGCTGACATCAGAAATCTCTCTCTCAGAATTTACACAGCGATGTGGAGTTGTAGAAGACATTTTTAAAAGCTACTCAGTGTTATCAAGGATTGAATTCGTTGATTAGCCGTAAGTAAGATAATGTGAATACTGATCGTTACAGAACAGTCTGAAGTTAACAGACAAACATATAATGATTTCAGGTGAAATAATCACATACATTTATAATCCACAACCTCACGGTATGAATCTGCGTATGCGTTTAGTGCATAACTTCGATTATCTGAAATAGACAAAAATATTTCTCTCGAGCTATTTAATTAACCCTTCGTTTACTAAGTCAAATAAACACACACAAATGAAATTCTCTTGTAAATAAATAAAAAAATAATTGACTTATTCAACTGTTTCTGAGGTCCACAAACTAACAACAAAATCAATCTAATCAAACGTACGATGCCTTCTACTACTGCGAAGTAAAAGCGTTCTTGCTTATTCATTTTTTTATAGTTTGATTTGTAAGGGTTAATTATGTTTTTACGAGTTGATCACGGATGGATGTCAGTTAAAGAACCATTGAAAAGCAGGGAGTACCGGATAACTGTTTCATCCTAGTTTGGGAATCATCATCAGTACGCACCCACTGTGATTCGACCCTAGGACCTTCCGGCTACAAGGCAAGCTGGTATACCATTCAGCCACTGGGACTCTATTAAGTGGCTCATGAATTCTGAGTCCTACCGATTTGTGATTTGGCGCGACCCTGAACAATGGTGTGACACCCATCCTCAATTTTGTGAAAAGATACCTACACCACTGAAAATATTCATTGTGGCATTGATTTTCCTACAGCCGAAAGATGTCGTCCTGCGTAAGTGATATTCTGTATGCTGCAATTTTAACAATTTATCCTACAGTTCGATGGAAATCGAAGCTCCATATTAACAATAGACAATCAGTTAAAAACATCAAAATGTTTTTACAACGAGTATTAACCCAAACGCAGAAAATCTACCGCCAAAGTCCATTGTAAACTAAGGCCTGTTACCACCACCATCAGAAGATCTGGCATACCTCACAGGATACCGTGAACGAAAACTCAACAACAGATGGATCAAAATCATGCTGGAAAACGAAAGGCGGATTGGAAATCCAGCTAACATTCCTCTGCGCCAATTAAGATCAAACATACTTTTTGTAAAGCATAACGGAGATATTACAGAAAACCGTCTCCAATAGCTATTAATAGTCTGTCAGTAAAAAGTCTATTGCATGAAAGAGAACATCGCACTAACAAACTGTGGCAAATTCTTACAGTAAGTAATTTCACCATCTGAAAATAAAATGGAAGACAATGACTCAAATGAGATTCAAATAGTTTCTGTTGAGCAAAAGCACACCAATCATTAACATATAAAAGTTGCATTGAATGATAAATCAAGTTAGTATAAACTTGATTTCTAGGCAGTCCTAGGCCCAGGTGAACAGGTATGGTTGAGCGTGGGGCTGGCAACCCCACACCACTAAATATTTGAAACCACTAGTGAAACTAAAACCTAGGGAAATATATTTAGAAACACAAAAACTTGAAGTAAACATCCTAAACTTTGTCCAAATCGGAGAGCTGAAAGTAGGCGGGCTGGTGAAAGTCAGCCTTCAATGAATCATTCGGCCATCCGATTTGTATTCTCTCGATGAAAGCAGAACAGAGAAAAGTCGGACACACTGTGTGGCATCACTAAGGAAACCTGTGCACAAGAACATTGGTACTCTATGAAAGCTATATTAAAGGAAACGTATACAAATGTCCTAAGAAGAAGGAAGAGATAAGAGAAGGAATGGTTGTAGGCGGATACCTAGAAGCTTATCAAGGAGAGGAGGGTGGTGAAAGAGAAGATAACTCAGTTCAAAGAAGCTCAGTTCACAGCAACGTACAGTTCACTGAATGAAGAAGTGGAGAAGAGTGCTAGAAAAGACAGACGACAATTATACGGCGCACTGGTAACTGAAGCAGAACTAGCAGGCCGGAGGCAAAAGAGACATCAGGGCACTATATCAGATAACGAAGTCGCGATCCGGGAAGAGATCAACACAGATATTGAAACTAACAAGAGATGCTCAAGGGAACCTGATCATCAAGGAGCAGGAACAAATCAAACAATACGCTACTCAGTTTAAAGGACTCTTGAATCAACCCCCACCGGACACTCGCCAGGAAATACCACAGCCACTGACAGCACGCACAGAACTGCCCATCGTTGTACACCACTCCTTCAACAAAATCACCAATCCTGAATGCGATCAGCTACTGAAGTTCGTGAAAGCAGCAGGATCATACGGAATTCCTCCTGAAGCACTGAAGAGGGCTCCAGAGATTACGACAAATGTTACTGCAAAAAGTGTGGAAAGAAGTAAAAGTGCCTGATGATTGAAAGAAGAGAAGCAATTTCAAACTACTTCAACACTATGACGTAGCTTAGGTCTTTGTCAGACTCATTCAACAGCTTGGTTAAGGACAATGCCAAGTGTCAAGTGATTCACAACAAAAACTCAGCGAGGCATCCAAAGGCTGCCTGCCTATTATCACTGATGATATTCTTAATTGTGATGGACTGGATCATGCGTCAGACTGCTGAGGAAGAGAAGTCGGGAATACGTTGGTCTACCGATGAGAAGACTCTAGAAGATCTGGATTTCTCGCGCGGATGATTTATGTTTACTCTCAGACAAACTCGAAGACTTGCAAGCGAAAACCAACAAACTGGCATAAGTGTCAGGCAGCGGAAACAGGACTGCATGTGAATACAGAGAAGACGGGGGTTATAAAGATAATCAACGAACAGCAGTAAAACCAAAAACAAGTACCAATCACCATCAATAGGTGAGATTTAACAGGGGTTGCCTCCTTTACTTATCTAGTAAGCATCGTTTCATTTGGAACGGACGAAGATATCAAAGCCAGAATCGAAAAAGCAAGATATTCCTTCATCAACCTGAACCTAGTTTGGAAATCTTCCGTACTCACCATAAGGAACAAGACTCGCGCTTTCGACGTCAATGTGGAGTTGATCATTGCTTGTCTAGGTGTCAAAACATTTCACTGAGTATAACGAAAAGGATTTCCAACAGGCTTCAGACTTTCATAAACGGCTGCATTCACTGGCTCCGGACTGCAAATCAAATGGTCAGAAATAATAAGCAACACTTAACTCTGGGAACAAACCAACCAAGAACTGATCGTTAAACAAATATGTAGGAGAAGGTGAAGATGGATAAGCTGCACATTAAGAAAGCCACCTATAGACATCGCACATCAGTCCTTCGGGTGGAATCCAAGTAGAAAGCGACGAGTGGGTCGTCAGTATAAGGGTGACACGGAATAGATCGTAAGGGAGATAGATGAGAGAGTTCGGTTAAACGTGGGCCCAACTAAAGAAGACGGTAGAAAACAGAACAAAGTGGAGATGTTTTGTTGAAGCACTATGTTCCACTCGGAACGCCAGATAATAATAAATAAATAAATATTAAAAAGGAAAATGCCCATAGATGAGCGCAATTAATAGACTTCAAATGTGGTGGCTCGCATGAATCACTGGCTTGCATGAAATTCTACTGAACACAACGCATCTTACTTTGTCTAATTCTTATTGTCTTAGCCAACCATTTGTGTACTGGATTCTCAAAACGCACTTAATCATATTTCTAGGTGACTTCCTAACTGCCAGTGGGCTTTTCAAGGACTTGAAGGAAAATATAACTTGATGAATTATTCTATACTTTAGTTTTATCGGCAACACATTACGTGCTATTAAAAATACCAACGTTTACTTCAACCAACAGAAAAGTAGGCTCAGTCTCAACATCTTACACGTCTCCGTGCGTAACAACATTACATGAAGAATCAAAAAAAGCTTCTACAGAACATTCACAACAAATAAGAGAAAAGTGAGTTTTGAGTTGTAAATCAAATCGTTCATTCTCAACGAGAAATAGGTGTGAATATTATACAACGAGATAAATCTATTTAATGATGATAACTAACCGTTTAGAATTTTAGATTAAACCGACCCAGATCATGTGGTTGTTATGTACTGCTGCTGAGTGATTTATTAGAGTTTTCCCCGTCGCCAATTATGTTATGTACAAATAAGACAACGTCTTACCATGATTGATTGTAATGTCATGTGATAACAAGATCATACATTGTTTATTTAGTTAGTGGACAGACAAAAGCATAATGTCAGTTATAATGGAATATCGATCCATATACACATAGCAAAATATAATAGACTGTCAAAAACAAACACACATCATGTGGGTACATATCAATGGAATATTTAAATAATGTAGGACACTGGGCCAATTGGTAAGTCTCAATAAATGAAATAAATTGAGAACCCGTACCAGGAAGAGAGCTTACCGCAACAGCAGTTGGCTATTCTGAAGCACCTTCACGCACACTGACCCTATACTGCACCACTCAATTACACGCTGATCGAAAAAGAAAAGATTTCTCTGGATAACAGATGGAATGAAACAATTCACAAAATCAGATATTGTCACTAAATGATTCAGAGTGCCTATGAGAGAGTCAGTTAAAGAGTGAGTGAGGCATGTGAAGCAAAAGAAGTCTCATTTAGGCTGTGAAGTATGCGAAGAATGGGCACTGGGTTCGACTCAAGATGGGAACACCACCACTCACTGAGAAACGCAGGTACATCAAGATGATGAGTCCAAAATAGCATGAAATGCGCATCCTGGATTCCACTGCTAGCCACCATTCAAAAAGTGTATGCGAAGTATGCTGTTAAAATTCAAAATACCAGAGACAAAATTTAGATACTGCAAAGATTACAACGATCAGAAAAAACAGAGATATTTGATAACATCGAAGTCAAAACATAGATAGATAAGAAAACAAAACACAGCATACAAAATTAATCACAATTTCAACAGATAAAATACGATAAAAACGGAAGTCAAGGAATAACAAGAAAAAAAAACGAAACCAAAAAAGTGACATATGAGAAATCACAAAGTTCCAAAAAAACCAAATAATATAATGGGGAAAAAATATATGCTTGCAAAGAAGCAAGGCCGAGAAAAACAGAGTGGGGTTGAAGCATAATAATCCATAGATTATGAACACTGGGCTGGTGGATTGATAGGAGTGGAGAGGGCGAATATTGAGTGAATAATGAACTCACTCACCTGGTGTTGTCGACTTGAAATGAGGCGTGGTAGTCGATCGTAGATGATGGCCATTGGACTCAGTGGTTTCTGACATAGTTGTGACGGGTTGCGTTTCTGTGGAGGGAGAGAGGGAGAGAGAGTGAAGCAGTGAGACAGAAAAAAGGGAGATACAGACTGGTAGAGGAGAACATATTGATGTGGGTGATGTACAATTGGTGGAAGGGGTTAGCAACATTATCACGGCTGAATGATGAGTGATGTTGACTGAGGATTTTCAGTGAATGTGTTATATTGTGTTGTTTTGTGCATTGTTGGGTTGTTGTGTTTTGTGTGGCCGTGTGTTGTGATGTGGTGTATTGTGTCGGTTCAAGTGTGTCTCCGCGAGCATTTTCATCATTTGAATTCAGCGATTTCGCAGTGTTTGCGTGAATTTGAGTTGGCTGTCATTGCTAGTTGTCTGGTGAGTTGGTTAATTATTTGGTTATGATTATCGGTGTTGTTTGTCTGTTCGTTTGTAGGCTTTTGTGTTTGTTTGTGTAGTAGGCCGAGTAAAGTGGATGGTGGTTGACGCACAATACTGCATAGATTATGAACACTGGGCTGGTGGATTGATAGGAGTGGAGAGGGCGAATATTGAGTGAATAATGAACTCACTCACCTGGTGTTGTCGACTTGAAATGAGGCGTGGTAGTCGATCGTAGATGACGGCCATTGGACTCAGTGGTTTCTGACATAGTTGTGACGGGTTGCGTTTCTGTGGAGGGAGAGAGGGAGAGAGAGTGAAGCAGTGAGACACAAAAAAGGGAGATACAGACTGGTAGAGGAGAACATATTGATGTGGGTGATGTACAATTGGTGGAAGGGGTTAGCAACATTATCACGGCTGAATGATGAGTGATGTTGACTGAGGATTTTCAGTGAATGTGTTATATTGTGTTGTTTTGTGCATTGTTGGGTTGTTGTGTTTTGTGTGGCCGTGTGTTGTGATGTGGTGTATTGTGTCGGTTCAAGTGTGTCTCCGCGAGCATTTTCATCATTTGAATTCAGCGATTTCGCAGTGTTTGCGTGAATTTGAGTTGGCTGTCATTGCTAGTTGTCTGGTGAGTTGGTTAATTATTTGGTTATGATTATCGGTGTTGTTTGTCTGTTCGTTTGTAGGCTTTTGTGTTTGTTTGTGTAGTAGGCCGAGTAAAGTGGATGGTGGTTGACGCACAATACTGCATAGATTATGAACACTGGGCTGGTGGATTGATAGGAGTGGAGAGGGCGAATATTGAGTGAATAATGAACTCACTCACCTGGTGTTGTCGACTTGAAATGAGGCGTGGTAGTCGATCGTAGATGACGGCCATTGGACTCAGTGGTTTCTGACATAGTTGTGACGGGTTGCGTTTCTGTGGAGGGAGAGAGGGAGAGAGAGTGAAGCAGTGAGACAGAAAAAAGGGAGATACAGACTGGTAGAGGAGAACATATTGATGTGGGTGATGTACAATTGGTGGAAGGGGTTAGCAACATTATCACGGCTGAATGATGAGTGATGTTGACTGAGGATTTTCAGTGAATGTGTTATATTGTGTTGTTTTGTGCATTGTTGGGTTGTTGTGTTTTGTGTGGCCGTGTGTTGTGATGTGGTGTATTGTGTCGGTTCAAGTGTGTCTCCGCGAGCATTTTCATCATTTGAATTCAGCGATTTCGCAGTGTTTGCGTGAATTTGAGTTGGCTGTCATTGCTAGTTGTCTGGTGAGTTGGTTAATTATTTGGTTATGATTATCGGTGTTGTTTGTCTGTTCGTTTGTAGGCTTTTGTGTTTGTTTGTGTAGTAGGCCGAGTAAAGTGGATGGTGGTTGACGCACAATACTGCATAGATTATGAACACTGGGCTGGTGGATTGATAGGAGTGGAGAGGGCGAATATTGAGTGAATAATGAACTCACTCACCTGGTGTTGTCGACTTGAAATGAGGCGTGGTAGTCGATCGTAGATGACGGCCATTGGACTCAGTGGTTTCTGACATAGTTGTGACGGGTTGCGTTTCTGTGGAGGGAGAGAGGGAGAGAGAGTGAAGCAGTGAGACACAAAAAAGGGAGATACAGACTGGTAGAGGAGAACATATTGATGTGGGTGATGTACAATTGGTGGAAGGGGTTAGCAACATTATCACGGCTGAATGATGAGTGATGTTGACTGAGGATTTTCAGTGAATGTGTTATATTGTGTTGTTTTGTGCATTGTTGGGTTGTTGTGTTTTGTGTGGCCGTGTGTTGTGATGTGGTGTATTGTGTCGGTTCAAGTGTGTCTCCGCGAGCATTTTCATCATTTGAATTCAGCAATTTCGCAGTGTTTGCGTGAATTTGAGTTGGCTGTCATTGCTAGTTGTCTGGTGAGTTGGTTAATTATTTGGTTATGATTATCGGTGTTGTTTGTCTGTTCGTTTGTAGGCTTTTGTGTTTGTTTGTGTAGTAGGCCGAGTAAAGTGGATGGTGGTTGACGCACAATACTGCATAGATTATGAACACTGGGCTGGTGGATTGATAGGAGTGGAGAGGGCGAATATTGAGTGAATAATGAACTCACTCACCTGGTGTTGTCGACTTGAAATGAGGCGTGGTAGTCGATCGTAGATGACGGCCATTGGACTCAGTGGTTTCTGACATAGTTGTGACGGGTTGCGTTTCTGTGGAGGGAGAGAGGGAGAGAGAGTGAAGCAGTGAGACACAAAAAAGGGAGATACAGACTGGTAGAGGAGAACATATTGATGTGGGTGATGTACAATTGGTGGAAGGGGTTAGCAACATTATCACGGCTGAATGATGAGTGATGTTGACTGAGGATTTTCAGTGAATGTGTTATATTGTGTTGTTTTGTGCATTGTTGGGTTGTTGTGTTTTGTGTGGCCGTGTGTTGTGATGTGGTGTATTGTGTCAGTTCAAGTGTGTCTCCGCGAGCATTTTCATCATTTGAATTCAGCAATTTCGCAGTGTTTGCGTGAATTTGAGTTGGCTGTCATTGCTAGTTGTCTGGTGAGTTGGTTAATTATTTGGTTATGATTATCGGTGTTGTTTGTCTGTTCGTTTGTAGGCTTTTGTGTTTGTTTGTGTAGTAGGCCGAGTAAAGTGGATGGTGGTTGACGCACAATACTGCATAGATTATGAACACTGGGCTGGTGGATTGATAGGAGTGGAGAGGGCGAATATTGAGTGAATAATGAACTCACTCACCTGGTGTTGTCGACTTGAAATGAGGCGTGGTAGTCGATCGTAGATGACGGCCATTGGACTCAGTGGTTTCTGACATAGTTGTGACGGGTTGCGTTTCTGTGGAGGGAGAGAGGGAGAGAGAGTGAAGCAGTGAGACACAAAAAAGGGAGATACAGACTGGTAGAGGAGAACATATTGATGTGGGTGATGTACAATTGGTGGAAGGGGTTAGCAACATTATCACGGCTGAATGATGAGTGATGTTGACTGAGGATTTTCAGTGAATGTGTTATATTGTGTTGTTTTGTGCATTGTTGGGTTGTTGTGTTTTGTGTGGCCGTGTGTTGTGATGTGGTGTATTGTGTCAGTTCAAGTGTGTCTCCGCGAGCATTTTCATCATTTGAATTCAGCGATTTCGCAGTGTTTGCGTGAATTTGAGTTGGCTGTCATTGCTAGTTGTCTGGTGAGTTGGTTAATTATTTGGTTATGATTATCGGTGTTGTTTGTCTGTTCGTTTGTAGGCTTTTGTGTTTGTTTGTGTAGTAGGCCGAGTAAAGTGGATGGTGGTTGACGCACAATACTGCATAGATTATGAACACTGGGCTGGTGGATTGATAGGAGTGGAGAGGGCGAATATTGAGTGAATAATGAACTCACTCACCTGGTGTTGTCGACTTGAAATGAGGCGTGGTAGTCGATCGTAGATGACGGCCATTGGACTCAGTGGTTTCTGACATAGTTGTGACGGGTTGCGTTTCTGTGGAGGGAGAGAGGGAGAGAGAGTGAAGCAGTGAGACAGAAAAAAGGGAGATACAGACTGGTAGAGGAGAACATATTGATGTGGGTGATGTACAATTGGTGGAAGGGGTTAGCAACATTATCACGGCTGAATGATGAGTGATGTTGACTGAGGATTTTCAGTGAATGTGTTATATTGTGTTGTTTTGTGCATTGTTGGGTTGTTGTGTTTTGTGTGGCCGTGTGTTGTGATGTGGTGTATTGTGTCAGTTCAAGTGTGTCTCCGCGAGCATTTTCATCATTTGAATTCAGCGATTTCGCAGTGTTTGCGTGAATTTGAGTTGGCTGTCATTGCTAGTTGTCTGGTGAGTTGGTTAATTATTTGGTTATGATTATCGGTGTTGTTTGTCTGTTCGTTTGTAGGCTTTTGTGTTTGTTTGTGTAGTAGGCCGAGTAAAGTGGATGGTGGTTGACGCACAATACTGCATAGATTATGAACACTGGGCTGGTGGATTGATAGGAGTGGAGAGGGCGAATATTGAGTGAATAATGAACTCACTCACCTGGTGTTGTCGACTTGAAATGAGGCGTGGTAGTCGATCGTAGATGACGGCCATTGGACTCAGTGGTTTCTGACATAGTTGTGACGGGTTGCGTTTCTGTGGAGGGAGAGAGGGAGAGAGAGTGAAGCAGTGAGACACAAAAAAGGGAGATACAGACTGGTAGAGGAGAACATATTGATGTGGGTGATGTACAATTGGTGGAAGGGGTTAGCAACATTATCACGGCTGAATGATGAGTGATGTTGACTGAGGATTTTCAGTGAATGTGTTATATTGTGTTGTTTTGTGCATTGTTGGGTTGTTGTGTTTTGTGTGGCCGTGTGTTGTGATGTGGTGTATTGTGTCAGTTCAAGTGTGTCTCCGCGAGCATTTTCATCATTTGAATTCAGCGATTTCGCAGTGTTTGCGTGAATTTGAGTTGGCTGTCATTGCTAGTTGTCTGGTGAGTTGGTTAATTATTTGGTTATGATTATCGGTGTTGTTTGTCTGTTCGTTTGTAGACTTTTGTGTTTGTTTGTGTAGTAGGCCGAGTAAAGTGGATGGTGGTTGACGCACAATACTGCATAGATTATGAACACTGGGCTGGTGGATTGATAGGAGTGGAGAGGGCGAATATTGAGTGAATAATGAACTCACTCACCTGGTGTTGTCGACTTGAAATGAGGCGTGGTAGTCGATCGTAGATGACGGCCATTGGACTCAGTGGTTTCTGACATAGTTGTGACGGGTTGCGTTTCTGTGGAGGGAGAGAGGGAGAGAGAGTGAAGCAGTGAGACACAAAAAAGGGAGATACAGACTGGTAGAGGAGAACATATTGATGTGGGTGATGTACAATTGGTGGAAGGGGTTAGCAACATTATCACGGCTGAATGATGAGTGATGTTGACTGAGGATTTTCAGTGAATGTGTTATATTGTGTTGTTTTGTGCATTGTTGGGTTGTTGTGTTTTGTGTGGCCGTGTGTTGTGATGTGGTGTATTGTGTCGGTTCAAGTGTGTCTCCGCGAGCATTTTCATCATTTGAATTCAGCAATTTCGCAGTGTTTGCGTGAATTTGAGTTGGCTGTCATTGCTAGTTGTCTGGTGAGTTGGTTAATTATTTGGTTATGATTATCGGTGTTGTTTGTCTGTTCGTTTGTAGGCTTTTGTGTTTGTTTGTGTAGTAGGCCGAGTAAAGTGGATGGTGGTTGACGCACAATACTGCATAGATTATGAACACTGGGCTGGTGGATTGATAGGAGTGGAGAGGGCGAATATTGAGTGAATAATGAACTCACTCACCTGGTGTTGTCGACTTGAAATGAGGCGTGGTAGTCGATCGTAGATGACGGCCATTGGACTCAGTGGTTTCTGACATAGTTGTGACGGGTTGCGTTTCTGTGGAGGGAGAGAGGGAGAGAGAGTGAAGCAGTGAGACACAAAAAAGGGAGATACAGACTGGTAGAGGAGAACATATTGATGTGGGTGATGTACAATTGGTGGAAGGGGTTAGCAACATTATCACGGCTGAATGATGAGTGATGTTGACTGAGGATTTTCAGTGAATGTGTTATATTGTGTTGTTTTGTGCATTGTTGGGTTGTTGTGTTTTGTGTGGCCGTGTGTTGTGATGTGGTGTATTGTGTCAGTTCAAGTGTGTCTCCGCGAGCATTTTCATCATTTGAATTCAGCGATTTCGCAGTGTTTGCGTGAATTTGAGTTGGCTGTCATTGCTAGTTGTCTGGTGAGTTGGTTAATTATTTGGTTATGATTATCGGTGTTGTTTGTCTGTTCGTTTGTAGGCTTTTGTGTTTGTTTGTGTAGTAGGCCGAGTAAAGTGGATGGTGGTTGACGCACAATACTGCATAGATTATGAACACTGGGCTGGTGGATTGATAGGAGTGGAGAGGGCGAATATTGAGTGAATAATGAACTCACTCACCTGGTGTTGTCGACTTGAAATGAGGCGTGGTAGTCGATCGTAGATGACGGCCATTGGACTCAGTGGTTTCTGACATAGTTGTGACGGGTTGCGTTTCTGTGGAGGGAGAGAGGGAGAGAGAGTGAAGCAGTGAGACAGAAAAAAGGGAGATACAGACTGGTAGAGGAGAACATATTGATGTGGGTGATGTACAATTGGTGGAAGGGGTTAGCAACATTATCACGGCTGAATGATGAGTGATGTTGACTGAGGATTTTCAGTGAATGTGTTATATTGTGTTGTTTTGTGCATTGTTGGGTTGTTGTGTTTTGTGTGGCCGTGTGTTGTGATGTGGTGTATTGTGTCGGTTCAAGTGTGTCTCCGCGAGCATTTTCATCATTTGAATTCAGCGATTTCGCAGTGTTTGCGTGAATTTGAGTTGGCTGTCATTGCTAGTTGTCTGGTGAGTTGGTTAATTATTTGGTTATGATTATCGGTGTTGTTTGTCTGTTCGTTTGTAGGCTTTTGTGTTTGTTTGTGTAGTAGGCCGAGTAAAGTGGATGGTGGTTGACGCACAATACTGCATAGATTATGAACACTGGGCTGGTGGATTGATAGGAGTGGAGAGGGCGAATATTGAGTGAATAATGAACTCACTCACCTGGTGTTGTCGACTTGAAATGAGGCGTGGTAGTCGATCGTAGATGACGGCCATTGGACTCAGTGGTTTCTGACATAGTTGTGACGGGTTGCGTTTCTGTGGAGGGAGAGAGGGAGAGAGAGTGAAGCAGTGAGACACAAAAAAGGGAGATACAGACTGGTAGAGGAGAACATATTGATGTGGGTGATGTACAATTGGTGGAAGGGGTTAGCAACATTATCACGGCTGAATGATGAGTGATGTTGACTGAGGATTTTCAGTGAATGTGTTATATTGTGTTGTTTTGTGCATTGTTGGGTTGTTGTGTTTTGTGTGGCCGTGTGTTGTGATGTGGTGTATTGTGTCAGTTCAAGTGTGTCTCCGCGAGCATTTTCATCATTTGAATTCAGCGATTTCGCAGTGTTTGCGTGAATTTGAGTTGGCTGTCATTGCTAGTTGTCTGGTGAGTTGGTTAATTATTTGGTTATGATTATCGGTGTTGTTTGTCTGTTCGTTTGTAGGCTTTTGTGTTTGTTTGTGTAGTAGGCCGAGTAAAGTGGATGGTGGTTGACGCACAATACTGCATAGATTATGAACACTGGGCTGGTGGATTGATAGGAGTGGAGAGGGCGAATATTGAGTGAATAATGAACTCACTCACCTGGTGTTGTCGACTTGAAATGAGGCGTGGTAGTCGATCGTAGATGACGGCCATTGGACTCAGTGGTTTCTGACATAGTTGTGACGGGTTGCGTTTCTGTGGAGGGAGAGAGGGAGAGAGAGTGAAGCAGTGAGACAGAAAAAAGGGAGATACAGACTGGTAGAGGAGAACATATTGATGTGGGTGATGTACAATTGGTGGAAGGGGTTAGCAACATTATCACGGCTGAATGATGAGTGATGTTGACTGAGGATTTTCAGTGAATGTGTTATATTGTGTTGTTTTGTGCATTGTTGGGTTGTTGTGTTTTGTGTGGCCGTGTGTTGTGATGTGGTGTATTGTGTCGGTTCAAGTGTGTCTCCGCGAGCATTTTCATCATTTGAATTCAGCGATTTCGCAGTGTTTGCGTGAATTTGAGTTGGCTGTCATTGCTAGTTGTCTGGTGAGTTGGTTAATTATTTGGTTATGATTATCGGTGTTGTTTGTCTGTTCGTTTGTAGGCTTTTGTGTTTGTTTGTGTAGTAGGCCGAGTAAAGTGGATGGTGGTTGACGCACAATACTGCATAGATTATGAACACTGGGCTGGTGGATTGATAGGAGTGGAGAGGGCGAATATTGAGTGAATAATGAACTCACTCACCTGGTGTTGTCGACTTGAAATGAGGCGTGGTAGTCGATCGTAGATGACGGCCATTGGACTCAGTGGTTTCTGACATAGTTGTGACGGGTTGCGTTTCTGTGGAGGGAGAGAGGGAGAGAGAGTGAAGCAGTGAGACAGAAAATAGGGAGATACAGACTGGTAGAGGAGAACATATTGATGTGGGTGATGTACAATTGGTGGAAGGGGTTAGCAACATTATCACGGCTGAATGATGAGTGATGTTGACTGAGGATTTTCAGTGAATGTGTTATATTGTGTTGTTTTGTGCATTGTTGGGTTGTTGTGTTTTGTGTGGCCGTGTGTTGTGATGTGGTGTATTGTGTCAGTTCAAGTGTGTCTCCGCGAGCATTTTCATCATTTGAATTCAGCGATTTCGCAGTGTTTGCGTGAATTTGAGTTGGCTGTCATTGCTAGTTGTCTGGTGAGTTGGTTAATTATTTGGTTATGATTATCGGTGTTGTTTGTCTGTTCGTTTGTAGGCTTTTGTGTTTGTTTGTGTAGTAGGCCGAGTAAAGTGGATGGTGGTTGACGCACAATACTGCATAGATTATGAACACTGGGCTGGTGGATTGATAGGAGTGGAGAGGGCGAATATTGAGTGAATAATGAACTCACTCACCTGGTGTTGTCGACTTGAAATGAGGCGTGGTAGTCGATCGTAGATGACGGCCATTGGACTCAGTGGTTTCTGACATAGTTGTGACGGGTTGCGTTTCTGTGGAGGGAGAGAGGGAGAGAGAGTGAAGCAGTGAGACACAAAAAAGGGAGATACAGACTGGTAGAGGAGAACATATTGATGTGGGTGATGTACAATTGGTGGAAGGGGTTAGCAACATTATCACGGCTGAATGATGAGTGATGTTGACTGAGGATTTTCAGTGAATGTGTTATATTGTGTTGTTTTGTGCATTGTTGGGTTGTTGTGTTTTGTGTGGCCGTGTGTTGTGATGTGGTGTATTGTGTCGGTTCAAGTGTGTCTCCGCGAGCATTTTCATCATTTGAATTCAGCAATTTCGCAGTGTTTGCGTGAATTTGAGTTGGCTGTCATTGCTAGTTGTCTGGTGAGTTGGTTAATTATTTGGTTATGATTATCGGTGTTGTTTGTCTGTTCGTTTGTAGGCTTTTGTGTTTGTTTGTGTAGTAGGCCGAGTAAAGTGGATGGTGGTTGACGCACAATACTGCATAGATTATGAACACTGGGCTGGTGGATTGATAGGAGTGGAGAGGGCGAATATTGAGTGAATAATGAACTCACTCACCTGGTGTTGTCGACTTGAAATGAGGCGTGGTAGTCGATCGTAGATGACGGCCATTGGACTCAGTGGTTTCTGACATAGTTGTGACGGGTTGCGTTTCTGTGGAGGGAGAGAGGGAGAGAGAGTGAAGCAGTGAGACAGAAAAAAGGGAGATACAGACTGGTAGAGGAGAACATATTGATGTGGGTGATGTACAATTGGTGGAAGGGGTTAGCAACATTATCACGGCTGAATGATGAGTGATGTTGACTGAGGATTTTCAGTGAATGTGTTATATTGTGTTGTTTTGTGCATTGTTGGGTTGTTGTGTTTTGTGTGGCCGTGTGTTGTGATGTGGTGTATTGTGTCGGTTCAAGTGTGTCTCCGCGAGCATTTTCATCATTTGAATTCAGCAATTTCGCAGTGTTTGCGTGAATTTGAGTTGGCTGTCATTGCTAGTTGTCTGGTGAGTTGGTTAATTATTTGGTTATGATTATCGGTGTTGTTTGTCTGTTCGTTTGTAGGCTTTTGTGTTTGTTTGTGTAGTAGGCCGAGTAAAGTGGATGGTGGTTGACGCACAATACTGCATAGATTATGAACACTGGGCTGGTGGATTGATAGGAGTGGAGAGGGCGAATATTGAGTGAATAATGAACTCACTCACCTGGTGTTGTCGACTTGAAATGAGGCGTGGTAGTCGATCGTAGATGACGGCCATTGGACTCAGTGGTTTCTGACATAGTTGTGACGGGTTGCGTTTCTGTGGAGGGAGAGAGGGAGAGAGAGTGAAGCAGTGAGACAGAAAAAAGGGAGATACAGGCTGGTAGAGGTGTAGATATTTGATATGAAACCTAATGCTTGAGTCCATGGTCTTGTGTTTTCTTTATCAGTGTTTATTTGCAGTATTTTGTTGCTAGTCTGATGCTCGACCTTTCTTGATTTCTTCTTCTTGTGTTTTCGCGGCTCTTTTATCCACTTAACTGTTTATTTATGTCACTGCTTAACTTTTCGATTTATCTATCTGAACTTCACCTGTAAAACAGTCTCGCCTGTTGTTCCGCATATGTGAATAATTCTACCAACCAAGAACTCTTTCATCTGTCGAGAATTAAAAAATTCTGACTTTACTCATAATTTGGAGTTTTACTTGAATACTATAAAGTCAATTAAATTACAGTAAATACTATTAAATTTCACAATACTTTCTGTTAATTTGTTTTAGATTGATATTCCCTGTCTCTAGATTATGATTCGGTATTCACAATTGTATTGTAAATGAAGATGATTTCGGAAAGTCTATTGAACACGAAATGCTTAACTACGTATTTAGATGATGAGGTCGAATTGAATTTACTCCGCTGTAAAAGAGCAAGTCGAACTCTTCCAAATATGAATTTCTAGATATTCATGAAATTTATTTAGACTGAGTGAAATAGTTCTAAGCTTAACTGAAATATTCGGATTTCAGTTCGTACATTTGTGATTTTTGATCAATTTGAGTGCAGCACTAACATCTCCGCATATATTTCTTCATAGTATAGGACTTTTCAACAATATTCACCTATGAATTAACTGGATATCTCACCTTTCAGATTATAAGACCGGAGCGTTAATCATTCAATCACTGGCTTGGAATCACCCAGCTCAGGCAATCTTACTTCAGTCAATCCGCTAATATAATCCTCCTATCAACCCATACCTTCACGGGTATTCGCACAAGACCGAAACATCCGTTCAGATGATCAACGACTCTCTCTCTTATTTATATTCATAACTAAATCAAAAACTGAAATTCATCTGTAAATAATTATAGTGATAAGTAATTAACTATTATAAATAAACTTGAGGTTTTGATCAAAAAATAAAACTACAAAAAGGAAAAGCATAATAATTTGATAAGTTATAAAAAAGGATTAACGATCGACTTACTTTCACTAATTGCATTGTTATTTGATAAAAGGAGTAGAAGGCAAAGTGATGCCGTCAGTAGTATATTCCTCATGTTTCGAATTCCCTCAACAGTGTATGTTGCAAGAATTGTCTAATGCAAACTAACTGTATACCTGAGTATCTCACATATTACCTTTTTATAGTTATTAATGAACACACAATATGTATTTTTATGGTGTGCAAATGTGTATTTCATTTTTCTGAGGTCACACACCTAAAGATGCAGCTATATTTAGCAACTAACACATCAGACTCCATAGCATATAAAATCAGTCAATAGAACACTATTTTAAGAAACAAAAAACAACAGTATACTGATTTACGGCCAGTGTTGCTGTTTATGGTAATACTCAATGTGAAGGCGAATCAACCAATCCTTTGTCACAAATTAGACTGATACCTATTTAGAATTTAGTAGATTTTTCAAGAGTTAGTCTGTGGGGAGTATTCTGACTTTCTTCAAGTTTCAACATGGATAAATTATAGTTAGTGGATCACTGAAAACACCAAGGAGTACTGGATATCTTTCCCTTCCTTAGTTTTTTGGACTCATGAGAAGTACTCACCCATTTGAATTGGGACCTAGAATCTTCCGGTAACATGGTAAACTTGTTCACCATTCAGCCACAAAGACTTGATTTAATGACCAATTCAAGAATTCAAAATTCTACCAATTGTTGAATTTGGCACAATTTCCTATGAATTTATACAGTCGATTTCGGTTAGCAGTATTTCGCTGATTGATATCAATCCGTGGTTAATCATCAGGCAAGTCAAATTCTCACACACTATCTCTTGTAAATTATTCGAACTTTCAATGATTACAACCTGAATTTTCCATTCTCATGGTGTGATTTCTGGTGATAACTCTTTATAATTGGAGTCAACTCACTCGGAAGTGAAAGCAATACACTCTGGGAATCACATTGGCTGGTGTCAGTCACGCTGAAATCACCAATTAGTAGTAGTAGAATTCATGGACTTACTGATTGAGTCGGGTTTCAATGGCTGAATGGACCACCTGCTTCCCATGCAGTCGGAAATTACCGCACTCAAACACCCAGTGGTTTCGTGCTTCCGAAGAGTCCAGAGCTAGCCTGAAGCAATAGCTGTTCAATACTGCTTGTTGTTCTTTCACTACTTCTCTGACTTATATCAATCCATCATCAAACTTGAAAATAGTAAATTTTTGTTCTGTTTTATACACACGACAATCACTTCACTTCAAATTTGCGATATACAATCGATCTGCTGAAAAATATAGGTTCAATAGGGATTTAATTTCATTAATATTTGGCTCATTATATGTGTTCATTTCACTCTATTCCATAGGCTGTTTTATCTAGGCTATAACTTCTGTATTCTACTGAGGTGAATTACGAAAATTGACTCACAGTGTAAATAGTGAATTGACCAGTAAGTATTACTGAATCAGAAATATTTCACAAAATTGTCTCACAGTTAGCGTGGAAGCGATCATTTAAAACAGCAATTAGATAATTACACATAGTGCATAAATTTAACGTTGTCTGAGAGTGAATAAGTAATTTATTAGAATTTCTATTAATACAATAACAAAAGGTTCTAACAAATAAATGCATAACTTTGAACGTCATGTTTTATATCTAAACACAGATATGAGGTGTTGCATTTATAGCGGCTTGTAGGCAGATTCCTTTCGATCAACAAGATATACAAGAAGTAATTCACTGATATTTGGTGACTTCAGTAGGCAGTCAAATCCTTAGCTACAGTCCCTAGAACGACTTTTACCGCGGGTCCCATAGTTTTCAATGATTCTATAAATAACGTCAATCGGTGACAAAATCTAACATTAGATTAAATACAATCTGAAACAATTTTGTTGCGTTTATGAATTTTCACAAAAAAATTAGAAAAGGCGATGAATTTGAATTGTCTAATGTATTGACTCAAGAAAGTTTGTGCAGTTTGATAAGACATATAAATATCTAAGAAGCTAATAGGGAAGACATTATAACGTTATAAGGTGAAAGAATTATCATGTCATTGTTCCTTTGACTTACGCGTATAAAACAGGAATTCAAAAGCGTATCTCCACTTCGTCGTACTATCAGCCATAATCTATATGTGGACTCAAGTTTCTTTATTGTCGCACATCCCTCATTCGCATGATCTTCTGCTCGGAACGATCGGAAACAAGCTCAAATCTGTGTATCATTGATTTCTATTTGCAACAGCTAATAATTTCAGCAAGCCAGTGAAAGGACGTATGCAGTAATGAAATGCTATATTTCGTCAGAATTTCTGCTACACATTTGCTGTTATTTTGTAATAGAATGTTTTCACATTGTCGCAGATATAGATAGCAGTTTTCACTTCTATGTAACTATATAGGCCTTATAAAACATCATCATCCATAACGTTGATGACGCTCAATAACCTAATACAAATAAGAATCCGCAAACAAGAGACTAATTGAAATTCGGTCTATCATTTAGGACAGGACTTGAACACAGATCATATATTAAGATTTCCACAAATCATCGATTTGATTCATGACATGATAATCACTGTTTTGACTAAATATATTCAGAACCACATTCTTCTAATAGTATTCATCTCAAAGACTGAGGAAGGCAAGATTTATAAGCTACTGAATACTGCATAAACCTGTCAATTGAGATCATGATTTCTGTGTGCTTGGGAAAAATATTCATTGAATACCAGTCAGGATTCTGATAGCATCCAGGGAGAATCGTTGCTGAACAAAACTGAGACAGCATGAAATGACAATTGATGAAGATGGAGACAAGAGTGCGGGAAAATAATAATCAACAGTTTGATCTCCGAAATATCAGGATAAAGTGATAAGGTGAGATTAGTTGTGGCGTGCGCCTGACCTCAAAAAATAGCCAAGTAAGTACTATGGGCGAAAAAATAAAAATACAGCACCTGCAGAAAACCTAAGAATATCTGTAACGAACAGAACATTCAGTGTATGAACATTGTCAGAGTAAAAGATCACCGATACAAAACGTGAAATCCGTAGAAAACAAGGTATGTCTCAAAAGTTTATTGAGATGCGATTACATGCCGTAAGAATTCAATCATCAGCCACTGATCAGACATCAATAAACAGCGTGAGGAATTGCTCAGCAGGCATTAACACAACAACAAAGTGATCTATTGAACAAGCTTTGCCCATCCACTTGAAATATTGAAAATCCTGGCCGGATTCAGAAACATTCTTTGAAAGTCGATGATCAGATAGAAGTGAAATGATAAGAAGCGTAGTCATGCAGAATCAACTAACTGCATAACACAAACAGAACAGTCAAACTGTGCAAAGATTGGTGCAACATTACGGTCCAAATACATCTCAAGCCTCTTCCAATTCAATGTGACAGGATAAAAAAGTATCATGAAAAATCTAGAATGAATTCTGACTATCTCAATTGATGCAGTTTCACAACTGCACAGATCAATTTCCCCTCCTTAAGTAACTCTCCGACTACAAACAGAAACGCATACCAGAGAAAACGACAGCATAAAAAACATGACGTTTATTCTGTGGTATCTTTTGTGTTGCATATTATAAAATTATTCTTATTTAATTATCTTTAAATAAGTGATGCTTCTTTTCTCTAAATTAAGTTATGCAAGGAATGCGATAGTGAGGTGATCCTCTGCTACTCTTGTCAGGTTAATGTTTCTTTGTTTATTTGTTTGACTGTTATGCTGGAGTTTTTGTGTTTGTTTTTCTCTTCTAAGTGCTTTTCATAGTCAGTTGCGTGTGTCCCTTACTCATTCAGCATTCAGTGCATTCCTGTCAGTCTAATTAGTCTTCTAGTAAGTGAGAATGTAAAAATACTTTCACTGATTCACATTACAACTATCTTGAATCTATTTTACATAAGAAGGAGTGTTAATGAATGGGGAGGCATTCCTAGCGCTTATTGTATTCATGGAATGGACTCTTTCCAACGAAGTCATTATCAAGCTGTATAATCGTATGTTTATGGTTGTTTGGCATTTTCATGTATAGGATAGCCATCCTTTCGTTGTCCAAGTTTTAGATTTTCGTGAATTAGTCTGCGTGTTTAGTTATGAGGGTCACTGTTTGAGTTTATTAAGTCTAATGTTATTTGCCGATGAAATATTTATTTTTAAGTTTTTTTCAATAGTTCCTACAGAAATACGTTTTGATTTTTTTTCATAATTTCACTGGAAACATGGTCAAATCAAGAAGCTTATCATAGTTTTTAAACTGCTTAATTATGGATATATTTATTTCGATCTACTCCGCAAAGCACAGCAATTTTTATGGAAGTTAAATTATTTAACAAACTGATTCGCCTACGACATTTTTCATTAAACATTAAGTGTTTCACCAGTTTACTCACAGCGGATGGCTTAACCTGGGAATATTGTTCACATGTCGCAGCTAGAGGTTTTACAAGTTGGAAGTGACCTTTCGACACTAGAATCACTTTAGAGGTCGTAATATTTTATTAGTTGTTCATTTTTTCACCATCACAGATTTTGACTGGATCACTAAAGCTATCAGAATAACCATATTGATAAGCATTTTTAGAACTACGCCTTAATTTCTTACTGTTACAAAGACATGCGTAAGATCACCAGCTATCAGTTATAAATGTGAATTTTTTTCACGGTGTAATTACACAGTGTGGCCTGACGTTTTTTGAACTTGACTGCGTTTAGGAAAACGCAATATTTAAAAAGAATTTAACTAACCCCATCGTGATCAATGAACACAAAGTAAATTAATAAGGGAAGGAATGTACACATTCAGTCATATTTAAATAAAGGGATGAAAATGTTTACTGTGCTAACTTCCCATGTGATGAAGCACCTGATCAGAGTAAAAAATCTCGAATACCTTTTTACTATGCGAAATAATTCAGTTCCTGGAAACGCAAAGTCTCTGTTAAAGGATGACATGATGATGCCAGGGGAATTACGTTGC
This sequence comes from Trichobilharzia regenti, assembly GCA_944472135.2. Lineage (NCBI taxonomy): Eukaryota > Metazoa > Platyhelminthes > Trematoda > Strigeidida > Schistosomatidae > Trichobilharzia > Trichobilharzia regenti. Next base: position 55,195,644 of record OX235267.1, on the reverse strand, counting down.
AGAGAAAAACATTCAGCTCTTACTAATCACAATACTGCCTCTTCCACGTCTAGTGGTTGTCGTAATGGCACTAGCATAATTAATAATTCGATAGAGATGTCACTCAGAAGGCACGAGACACATTCACATCTCACTACACAATCAATCATCCATGGGAATTCAAGCTACTTCCGTTGCGTGCAGACATAAGAACTAAAGAGACTGAATAGAGTAGAGTCAAATGTGATAAATGTATTCAGATAATCTAACAATACCGAATCCATTTCCAGCGTACACGAGGAAAGCCTATTCTGATCTTAGTATTTCTGTGGTGTCGTTTTCATCATTCTAATTTGTTACTGGTGTTGTCTTCTGTCCCCCAGCACCATTTTTCTCAGATACAATTGAGAGGCTGCACAGTCACCAGAGTGACTGAAACTCTGATTAGACAGTGCTATGCAACTACACGCCTCAGACAAAACTAGCACTTTTTCAAGTGGAAATATAAATTTGCCACTGTACGTTTTGCACAACAGTCTCTCGTCAGTGGATGACCTTGGTGCCTGTTCGAACAATTTGGGCTACCATATTCCATGTACATTTTGCATCTATTTACTCATATTTATTGGGGTTAACACATCAAATTATGCATTCCAAGCGTATTATTCAATCCCGGGGATTTCGCAGAATTTTAATATTTCTAATAAACTCAAGAAAAAGCACGTGCTTTAAAATCTACATCCATACATTACATACGTCACTGTTCCGGTTATCATTAGTACCAAAAGTCGGTCCCTGGCTAACAAAACTCTGGATTTTCAGTCCCTTTTTTTTGTCCGGAATTTATCACAATACTGATGTTGTCACTCTACAAGAAACCTGGCTCCATAACTCATATAATGACAATATGGTGTCTGATTTTAATGTATTCCGACAAGACCGTGTTTGTTCCAAAAAATGTGGCGGAGGTGTTGCAACTTTTATTCAGTCAAAGTGGTCCATTTCTAACAAAGTTTGTTTCAAATTCTCGAATGATTGCATCACTGTGAGATGTCGCCCGAAACACCTGTCAAAATACAAAATCATTTATATTTCTAATGTTTATGTCTCTCCTGGTTGTACCAAATCGGGTTTTTCTATATTCGCTGATGAATTCACCACTTTTACTGCAGCATGCTTTGAGGAATCTTTATCAATAGTGACTGGTGATTTTTTCTCAAACGATTACTCCTTCCTTATATCACTTGTTCATGACAATATTGTTAACTTCGCTTCCCGTCTTGGTAAAACACTGCATCATACGTGTACTGCCTAAAATATATTCAACATCACACAGAAATGTCTTCTCTCACTTCTACAGTAACTTTCAACGGGCAGGCAACTCACAGGAAAACTCACGCAGGCTCAGATGCATGTTGAAAGACACTAACTGGGACCTACTTACAGAACAAACATTAGATGACACAACCACAAACACCACTGTTTATCTTAAATTCTGTTTCGAAATGTGTTGTCCTAAAGAAACATTATTCATTCGCTTTGACAATTTTCTCAAATAGCCACCTAGAGATAAACAACTGTTGTTAAAAACAAATCATAAGTCAGGTGTAAAAAAGTTAAATACTCTGATAAAATTCGAAATGCAAAGACCGATTTTTCGTATAACAAAAGATTCTTGTCATGTAAAACCCCTTCTAGTTCGCGGAAAATTTTCAAATAAATTACTAGCGGTAAGCAATGAACTTCTGTTCCATCTCTAAATAGGTCTTTAATATGCTGTTCTGTCGTTATCCTTCCTAATGTTACAAATGATATAGACAACAATTTTAATGGTTTTAATACCTTTGATGTGCTCAAACGTCTTCGGTCTCTTAAGCCTTTCCAAATCCTTGGCCTAGATGGTGTACCTCAGGAACTGTGCTGCTGTTTTATGTTACCCTCTTACTAACATTTTTAATGCTTTCTTTTTCCAGTAATGTTCTACCTTTTGCATGGAAAAACATTAAAATTATCACCATAACAAAACTATCTTCTGGTAATGACATTAAATCTAGGCCTAATGAACTTAATTATTTTCTTAATTAAATGAAAAATTACTTTTACTTCGTCTTGAACCTTCATTGAGACCTTTAAATGATCATCAACAGTTTGCATATAAACATGGTAGAAGTGTGGGGTCCTCAAAAACAAACTTATCCAATTTTTACTACTATGTAAGAAATGATCATATTGTACATTACTTTGTTTTATTCAGAATCTCTGTACTTTGAACTTTACCTCGTGGTTTGAATGGGAATATAGTTCTGCCTATAACTCTCCGTCTTCTCCAAAATCTCAACTGCCATCGGCCAATTCTAATCACCTGCCTTCTATCTCAAATTTTCGCAGGAACACCGTGTTTTCTCCCTACATTACCCTGGTGGACCTCTGGCAATATTGATATTGAGAATTAAGATTGGAGCAGTCTTCTCACGATACTTCTGGAGTCTACTACGCTAACTGTGGATTTGGACCTTGTAATAACTCAAGTAACAAATTTTAAAATATTATTTCACTAAGTTTACTGGTTTGGTATTTTTATTTCTCTTCGGATTCGGCATATTAAGTTATCAGAGTCTAAGGTCCGCCACAGAATTACCTTTGATGCTGCGGTAGTCTTGTATCATAATGTTTCTTCTTAAGACAAAGGTGCCAAATATGTTCAAGGTGCTTTCCTAGACTACACATCTACTTTTGACTCTGTACCTAGGGGCCTTTTATTAAATATGCTATCTTTGTCGCAAACAGGATCCTGGGCTAAGACTTGGTTGCATTCCTACTTTTCTCATAGAATGCATTATACTGTATATAATGGCAAATCTTCTTCTACCTCGCCTACAAAAGCCGGTGTTCCACAAGGTGCCGTCCTCTCTCCTTTTTATTTTTCATCTTCCTACACGACCTGCCTCATTTAAACGAAACTTTGTCAAATATGTAGATGATCTGACTGTATCACTGCCTATCACTTCCTAGTCTGACTGCTCGAAACTTAATAGCTTTCCGTTGAAAATCAGCAAGTGGTATAAGTCAAATGGTCTTATGTTAAATCCTTCTAAATGTCAGGCAGTTAACTTTCAAGCATCGTTATGAATTATTTAGTTCGCATGATGCCTGTAGCATAGATTGCACTGAAATTGAAACCAAGTCAAGCATTAAATACCTTGGATTAGTTCTTTCCTCTGAGCTTTCATGGTCATCCCACGTCTTATCTATCCTTGATAAAACCTTTCGTCTTACCTTCTATATTAAAAAGTTAAGACAATCAGGTATCAACCAACCTTTAGTTTTGCAATTTCTAAACTCCTGTATTTTACCTATTTTACTCTATTTCTCTCCATTAACCTTTCCTGGGCTTCTCAAAAAAGACTATATCATATTAAGATGAGTATTAAATGCTGTGAGTAGAGCTTGTGGTCTGCCACTGCATGAGCTCGCCAATACTATAGTCGAGGGGCACATAAACGCCTGTACAAAATGGGCAAAGGCTATACTGTCAGACCCTCTGCATCCCCTTTATTCACACCTGTCCCCTTGTATCTCATCAGGTAGGACGAGAACTCAATATAAAAAGTTATATGCACCAAAATTTATTATTATTAGTTAGAGCAGTCTCATCTGATTACATATTTTCGCACATTTTGTTACTGCATCACAGGGGTAATAATGTGTAATTATTGCGTCTGTTAGCATTCTTCAGTTTGGCTGGCGTTTCTCAGATCCTGTCAACGCAATACAAATCTGATCCCCCAGTAACTTTCACTTTAAATGTAGACTGTTTCTTAATGAGAAAGTTAGTATTTCAGATATTTCAATGATTGTTATCAATAAATGTATCACTAAGAAATTTAACGGCAGTAGACGTTACTGTGTAAGTTAAGATCATATTTGATAAATGTATTTCCTTCTCTGAGGTTCAGAGTATAGTTAAATGCATAGGCCCAAAAATTCCTGCATCTATCTTTGTAACAATACTAACTCGGGCCGGGGATAGTTATGTTTTAAAGCTATTTTAATCGTCTAACTGTAGGTTTCAGCTGCTAGTGTGACTTTTACTTTGATGGTAGATGGGGGGTAATCGAGTCTGCCTTTCTTACGTCGGCTGGACGAAACCATTAAAGTAATAATGATCACGGCCAGTATCACTATATTTCACTCTGAGTCATAGAATATGACAAAGCACAACGCAACATGTAGGTCTTTCATTAGCAAGACTGGTAACCCCGCATAAATCTACTAAGCCTTTTACTCGCTTTTAACCAACGTTGTGAATTAGAGCTCACAAATCTGATTGAATGCGGGTCTTATGCTTATCTTAATGATGCAAAGCGCAGATTACACATGAGAGAAGATGGAGTGAACATTTTGATTTCGGCAATCTCGAAGTTCTTATCTATCGTCAAGGTTTCATGATGTCTGATCGATAAAAATAAGCGTTGAATATGTACATCTTACAGCCTTGTAGAGATATTAATTTCAAACATATCAGTACCACACAAATTCTGAAACAAATTTCAGTGTTTACTTTACAAGCTATTTTCATAACATATATATGAATCAGGATTTTGAAGCTAGACAAGTCGATCTACATGAATATTTCTCATTAATATCCACCCTATTACGAATTGCAGACCTCTGGTAGAATATTCTACTGATAGAAAGGGCTTCACAGCATAATATAACTTGTCTCTAATTTTTTAAAGAAGTTTAAACGTGGACTGAACCCATGCCGATATTAATATCGTTAATGAAATACACAAGTGCAATGTCACTGTTTTATGGCTGCTATTGTAGAAACAATAATCTCACAGCTTTGAAATAATAAGTCCCAGAATGTGTGAAATCTGATGCCTTACTGCCTAAAAATTTTGGTACTTTCTACTAAATAGATATAACATTTGTTCGCTAAAATAAAGTAAATGATGTTCTGTTCATAACATCGGATTAATTTTAGATTGTCACACAATTAAGTGAATGATTTGATACCTGTGAACTATCCAATTGCCCAAACGACCGAATATTCTTTAAAGCGACTTTGTGCATCGGATGGATGGCTGCACGTCTGAACGAAAAGGGGACCTTGACAATCCTTAAATATTGTCAAAACAACGACCAAAGCTCACCAACCTTACGTTGTGTATAGTTGCATAAATGAGTAGACTTCCATAGTGGTAGGATACACTTTTGAACAAATAAACCACTGGCATAAAACTCCATATGCTTAGAAGGATAATAGCCCACATTAATATCAACCGTTCTTGTGTAACTCTGTGGATTCATTTTCCTGTTTGTGTTGTTTTTTTATCGTCTTGACATTTCATGGTAAATTATTCAGAAGTTAAGTTATACTTTCCCCTTTTCATTAAGTGATACTTTCAGATGACAGAATGGAAGAAAGAGTTCAGTTTTTTTGAAATCTGATTTGAAATTCATTGAACGACATTGGAGGAAAGAAGCAGTGACGAGTATTCCACGATTCTGGTTATCTGTCAACACTTGGACGATGGTGATATCGTTATTGTTTTCCAAATCTACGATGGTTGAAATCAATCCAATGTAAGCGGGTTAGTCGCTCATTGTTTGAATTTTGGATGTGCTTTATGTATCAATCATTCGATTCTTCTATAGTATTGTTGATGGTTTTGCAATATATGCATGTATATATAAATCAAAGTTATGCGTATAACACCTATTCATGTGTTGGATGTGTAAACAGTATCTGCCACACATAATAGGGCTTTTAACCCTCACCTGTTGGAAATGAATGAATTTCGCCTAATTTTATGTTTGTTGATCCTGATAAATGCGGTTTCGCTTTTCATCCGAGATTTTATCGAAGCAAACTTTTTTGGTGCTCTACTGTTTATCCCTATTTCGAAAAACAGTTGTCGACGTTCTGATCATGTATTTTGAAGTTGTTCCCAGTGAACTGATCGTTGATTCAGCATACTTTTTCTGATTTGTTGTAGATGTGCTATTCAACTAAACTAAGTAGAGTATCCGCTTAATTGTTAGGAATACTAATCTGCATTGATTATCTTCATGAAAAATAATGCTGAAGTGAATCACAACGACACCTCCAGTTCATGAATAATCGATGTGGAAACAAGATCTTCTTTTAACAGCGATTGATTCGCTCACTCTCCTTGATTCCTGGTGAGTACTTATTTATAAAATACTCTGAAGTACGCCAGTAGTCAAATCGTTTGAACTATCATCTCAGTGATTTCAAGAAATATATTTCTCAGAACACTTATAAATAATAGGGTTTGTGTTGACTGTTATTCTTATTCATGAATTGTAGGAACTTTGCCCAACGCTAATAACAAGAAACAAGGAAATATTGTAACTGTTGTCAGGCGATGAAAATAACAACGTTTAATCCTTTTTACCCTCCACTTATTCATGAATGTCCTGAGGCTTGATACTTTGAGTGATTTCGAACTTTGTGCTCTAAAATTCTTCAAACTGTTTGTCGTTCAGTGGTAGTGTTCAGCGTAGTGACTAATTATTTTAAATATTCACTCAAATAAAAAGTTTTGTTAATTAGAGAGGAGATAAAATGTCTAATTGAAAACAATTGAAATTTAAATAAACTTGGCTGTTTTGCCCACCAGTAGTTTTCATACTGAAACTCTATTTAATTTTAAATAAGGAGTAGAGAAAGTCGCTTCAATTGAAAATATTTATTTCCTGATGCGAATTTAAAACAGCCAATACAAATTAATACCTCAAGATTTAATCAATTCTTCAAATTTCGGTAGAACTCATCAGCTGAATACATACTTACATGGATTACATATGTACAAACATAGCTTTGGAATTATATAAGAAGACATACGACTGATCCGTAAATAAACTAAATTGAGTTAATTATGCAGAAAGACAGGTGCGAATGTTTTCCAGGTCATGTCCATTTTGGCTAAAGGGAAAGGGAGCATGAGAAATTTAAATGAAGATAAAATGGATTACGCTTTATAGACATCATTTAGATAAACAACTAGCCAGTAAAGAATATATCACGAATTGCAAACAGAGTAATATAAACAATAATAGCTATAAAAATGATAACAAGATTAATATTAATGCTGTAGTGAGTTTAGATAATGCTACTGATAAAAGATAATTTTTAATGAATCAAGAATAATAAAAATAAGAGGTAGAATAATAAGTAAAACATATTACCATGGTAGATTCAGATTGCCAACTATCTCCTTTTGTATAGAAAGACCTTGTTTATAAACTCGAATTACACAAGCCTCTGCGATTGCAAGTATCTTCATTTTCCTTTTTCTGCTGACGTAGTTATTGACTTATGTTCATTCAAATCCGAACCTTATAGAATTTTGTTCCCATTACTTTATATTCGCTTGAGATGCTGTTTCGGAATATGATGACTGTACTGCTGAGTCTACTAATGAACTGACTGAAATGTACTCATACTTCCCTACGCGTAGCATGTCAGCGCATACTTGTTTGATCTCATTTATACACAAGTAAGTAAATGATTGGAGTAAAATATAAATAGTAGTCAAATTAAAGTAAGTCGAATAATTTCAATAATTTATGTTGAAACATAAAAGGAGATTTGAAATCTTGTTTCACTTACATTACTCATCACGAAATAAAACAAAATCCCTCCGATAATTACAAAATCCTCCACCGACAAAGACAACAAAACTATGAACACTACTGGTTAATATGCAGACGATGACTGTGAGCAAGTCTTCCGGAATAATGAAGCCCAGTAAAACACAAGAGTCTGATGAGAACATTTTACAACACTGAGAATAACGAATTGCAGAGCACAGTACAATCTGTAGGCAAAACACAGTGAACATTTTCAACAACTGGATGTCTATATATTACCGTTTTTTTCAAAAGATGAATGCCCACATCAATTTCCCTGTGAAATAACATCAATGTGTAGTTCTCATATACCAATCGTTCTAAGCGTTTATGTTGTCAATCTACATGGAATCCAGGATCTAGATTTCACACATTATTGGCTCTGATTAGCGTTGTGAAAACACAACATTTGAAAGATCCATGCATCTTTGAGGTCTCATACTTGCGCAAAGGAAAGGTGTGCAATATGTCTGATTTTGATCCTTCTTCATGTTACAAGTGAGCAAACGATATCTATGTCATCCTGTGTACCCCTATTACATAGTAAATATGGTGTTGAATCTCACTGTGTTTATCAGCTGACACGCATTTGTAGGCACACGCGCATAGAGAGAAACCATCGGTCTGCACAGATCAGGTCTAGAGAAGACACTTTTTGACATCTGCAAAAACAGATAAATTCAACTAATGCAGTACAACTAGTAAGTATGTGCCTTTATTCATCTCTCACTAAGCAAATCTACGAGACAAGTCATTAAATTGTTTTGAATAATGCTTTATAACCCACTCATTAGACAGCTTTGAACATTTATTTATATTCATCTTGTTATGAATGAACTCAATGGCTTTTTTGCTGAGCTTTATTAAATGCTCCACGATATAAATTCAGTCAAAATAAGTACATTCAAAACGTGTTTCTTAGTAAAGTCCTCAGCCGTTCCACACTTCAATTTAGTTACATCATTTAATTTCCAAATTGTTAAATTATCGGCAATCTACGGAATGATAACAAAGATAGTTGGATGAGTTTTTACTTATGTGTTGAAGTAAATTGAAAACCGAAAACATGAAGGTGGAATTCAAAATACGCTGAAAAAATCCTAACTTCCTAACAATATCGGTGGTAAATTTCCCTAATCCAGAATAAGAAATTGATCGGAATAATATCCAATGGAGAAACTTGATAGAGCCACCAGGAGAACTCATTATACTTCAAAACATGTGTTCATAAGCATTACTAAGAGGGTGTTTGAAGATTCTAGGAAAGGTCACCCACTAATCGTGGACACTTCAAACTACGTCTTTCAGTTTTCGAGTGTTTTCGCCGTATCATATAAGTAAGCCGTACGAGAAGTTATTTGGTGAGTGGAATAATGGGTCATTTGAAATTTTGGTTGAAGACAGTTGTATTTAGAGTACCAAAAGTTTCAGCAACAAAGCATCCTGTATTCATGTAATATGACTTTGATACTTTCAAGTCATGCACCAGCAGACAAGCAAAGAGGAAGATGCATGCAACAGTTAGGACTGCTTTTGCGTGGAGAAAAAAATGGTGATCCATATGAATGTACCATAGAAAAATCTCTTAGTTATTAACGGTTATTAATTCAAATATTTTATTCTTTTTTATTTTACCTCACTATTTAAAAGATTTATTACTTTACAACTGTACCTAATCACTGTCAATAAGTTAACTCGCTTCATGATTCTTGTTATTATCATTGATAATACTGTCAACATTATTGAGTTTATTATCCTGTTAAAATTTTATAAAGTCATTACCTTATTTTATTATCGTTTTTTACTCTTCTTACTTTAGTCTTTTTCCGAGTGGATAGCAGAACAAACTCGAAGTGATCTTGTGGAAAAAAATGAAGTGATGAAGGTGATACTCTGGAAAAATTACCATTATTCCTATCATTATCAACCCGATTATCACATCAAACTTGATTTCTAAGAATAGTAATAGACAGAGGACTACAATCAATGGACTAAAATGCAAACAGAAATAAGTTCTAATGAATTCCAAGATACGAAACAGTTATTCATGTATAATCATATATGTACAAGTAATAATTTAAATCAAGAATGAAAATAATTCACTTTGAAGCATATAGTGATATTTGATTTATTGCGGTGAATTTAAAGAACAATGAAGTATTTTTATAGGGAATGGCTGTGTTCAGGTTTGTCGAACTGTTTAGTGTCTATTGGATTTACAGTAAACATCTGGATTTTCATTTTTTGAAGGCCTTGCGGTAAAGTTAGATATGCTGTGGCATTCGGTCAATAGTATTGGATGTTTCACTTTTTTTCCGACAATGCTCAGACTGCAAAATTTCGCTGAGTTGTGTTATACTCAAATATCATATAAATCACTGCTAAACTGACCTATTCACTGTGCATCTACTAATACCCAATAAATAACGAAGAAATTATTCATGCATATAATGATAAGAACACCCTTGAAATAACCAAGCACTATGAAAACGATCGTGAGAGGCATAAATAAAAGATGCTGAATTCAAAATGCTGACATTACTATCAGTTTGAATTTGATGATATGAAGGGATCTGAAGTATTACCAGTGCGATCATAAGGCGTAAACAACATATTCTCTTCGAATAAATTCGCATGAGCCCTCATTTTTCTATATTATTATCGTCCACCCACCAGTGTTTGCATTAAGATGGGCCTAATGAGATATCATGCTTTATGATACTCATATGCTTAAAAGTAATATCGCTACAAAGCGGTTAGATGTAAATTTTCAGCGTTTCACGATATATAAGAACTGCGGGAATGCCTTAATCAAAATAGTCCATCCAAATGCGCCTAAATGTAATGTGCACTGTGACCGATTTCTCATCATGAAGATAAGCACAAGACGTGCATTCAGTGAGATTTTTATTTCTGAGTTGAAATTAGCAGCATAAGGTGAATGCAAGTAGAAAGTCCATGTAGATTTGTGTCGCACTCGTCTGTCTCGCTTTGACGGATGTGTTATATTTCGTTGCGATACATGGAATTCTCTGACTAAGTATAATATAAACACATGAAGTTTGTGATCATGAGTGAATTAATGGTTTGGCCTAGACGAGTTAAAAAGGCAGGCTCGATTACTGCCTATGTAACAGATTATTATCGGAGTAAAAGTTACATTTGCCTCCGGAGCCTATTTTAACACGAATGCAATTGCTCAACAACATGACTTTCGTCGGCCTACATCAGTATTGGTACAGAGATAGACGCAGGAATTTCAGGCCTTACGCATTTGACTATACTCTGAACCTCGGAGAAGTAAATGCATTTATTTGATAAGATCTAAACTCACACAGTTACATCTACTGCCATTGAATTTTGTGGCGATAAGTTTGTTGGTAACAGTAAATCAAATATCTGAAACACCAAATGGCACTTTAGTGAACTGTCTGCGCTTGTAGTGTCCGTGATTGAAGGATCAGCTTTCCCGTTGACAAAATCTGCAAAATGATCGCCAGAATGATATATGCTTACAGGCGCAGTAGTTACACATTATCTCCACTGTGATGATAGACTCAATTGAGGCTAATCGCACAAGAAGTAGTTGCACAAAAAGTATGCTGCCACATCTTGTTGCAATACTTACTCCTAGGATTTATATTTCCACTTGAAAATGCGATAGACTCGTCTGAGTCAAGTAGTTGCATGACACTGCCTGTTTAAATTTACACTCACCCTAGTAGCTGTTCAGCCTTTCACTCGTATCCGAGAACACTGGTGCTGCACAGACAGCAAATAACACGCAATAGTGAAAACGACACCACAAAGATATCAAGATCAGAATGCGCATTGGAAATGGATTTGATATCATAAGATCGTTTCAATGCAATAATCATATTCGATTCCATTCCATTCAGGCTCATCATATTTTATTTCAGGATGCAACAGAAGCGGCTTCACTTCACCTGGATAATTAATTGTAGGGTGAAACTGGAAATGCCTCATAAGTTCTGAATGAAAAAAAGCATCCAAACAGTGGTAAGAAATAATGGTGCCATTACGAAAAATTAACCGTAAAATAGGCAGTGCTGCGATTGAAGAAATTGGAAATTATTTATGAGGCCTTAATTCAGTCACGTATTCTTGCTGTCTCAATTGATACAGTTTCAAAATTGCATACATTAATTTTCCAAACTTCCGTAACTCCCCCACCTATATCCACATTCTCACCCCACCGAACACGACAACATGAAAAAGCACAACGGCCTATAGTTGAAGATGCTGAACTGCCTCATTTCATCCTCTTAGAACAGCAAGATCTGAAACATACATTCACCCGCACAATCCGACTTACCTACCTGCCACCTTCCATTATTCCACTGCAATTAGTACATAGTCAGCTTGCAACTTGATAGTATTTTATGCAAAGCAAAGTGCATTCCATTGTACGCAGGTATTAAAACAAAATGAATTATCGTTCAACCTGTAACTTCAACTAGTATACAGAATTTCATGAAGATATTTCAATTTCTTTACTAATGTTCTTCATCGCTTATTGATAGCCTAATACTACTACTAATATTTCTTTTTCTTCTTTTCTCCGTCTTTATCTGATTGACCTGTATTCCGCGGTATCTTCTCTGTTTCATACTATAAAATTCTTCTCATTTATTTGTCTTTAGTTAAGTCACGTTTATCTTTTCCAAATTAAGTAATGTAAGCAATATGATATTGGGGGGGTCGTTTGCTGTTCTTATCAGGTTGTTTTTTCTTTGTTTGCTTGTTATGTTGACATTTTTGGGTTTGTTTTTCTCTTCTCAATTTATTTCATACTCAGTTGAGTGTGTAGTATGCTCATTCAGCATTTAGTGCATTCCACTCAGTGTTATTAGTCTTCCAGTAGGCCAGAATATAAGAGTACATTCACCAATTGACATTAAAGCCATATGTCATCTGCTAGACATAAGAAAGAGTGTTGAAACATGAGGAGACATTCTTGGCGCCCCAGTATCATAATGCTTACATTACTTAATTTGGAAAAGATAAACGTGACTTAACTAAAGACAAATAAATGAGAAGAATTTTATAGTATGAAACAGAGAAGATACCGCGGAATACAGGTCAATCAGATAAAGACGGAGAAAAGAAGAAAAAGAAATATTAGTAGTAGTATTAGGCTATCAATAAGCGATGAAGAACATTAGTAAAGAAATTGAAATATCTTCATGAAATTCTGTATACTAGTTGAAGTTACAGGTTGAACGATAATTCATTTTGTTTTAATACCTGCGTACAATGGAATGCACTTTGCTTTGCATAAAATACTATCAAGTTGCAAGCTGACTATGTACTAATTGCAGTGGAATAATGGAAGGTGGCAGGTAGGTAAGTCGGATTGTGCGGGTGAATGTATGTTTCAGATCTTGCTGTTCTAAGAGGATGAAATGAGGCAGTTCAGCATCTTCAACTATAGGTAGTCATAGCATATTAGTTTCTTTTGCAGATGTATTACTCAGTCAAATGGTAATTATCTGCTTCTCCCTTAGTCAACTTTGACCTCCGACGGTGATTTTTGCTTTTTATTTAGTTGCAGTATTTTCATTTTTCTCCAAACAATCTTAGCTTCCTGGGTGTTCATATTAGTCCCATACCACAAACTCTCTTTATCACGCACTCTTGACAGTTTGTGATTCTCATAAGATATGTTTATGTTTACACTGATAAATTTTGACATTTGCATGCTGACGTTTTTCTATAATCTCAAGAAATTTCATGAAGGTTCCATTATGCCTAATAATATAAAAACTTCACTTTGAGTTGAAGTTCTCAGTACCAGGTATTGCATACCTCCACATGCATATAAAAACTATGAATCTGAGAAGGATGAATGAGGTGGATATATTCACTCATTATTTTTACACTTCTCTAAGTCTTAACTGAAGTTTCCACGGTTAGATAATGACTGTTTCGTAGGCAACCAGTTCAGTTCTTATCATTTTTCGTCACATTCATTTTCTTGTCATTATTCGAAATCTCAAGTGTTGATTTCTGCATTTGACCTTATACCTTCGAATCTCACGGTTCTATGCTTTATGCCATTTATTACCTGATTTCAACATTGAAAACTGATTATTTTATCATAGAAATACGACCAGAAAAGGAATTTTTTTCACATGTTTCTAGGTTTCTTTTCACGTTATTCACTGGCATAATATTAAACACGGTATATTAAAATGAAATGAAACATATATGAAAGTGCTGTCAGAACACTTTATATCCCCCAACGCTATTTGCATTGTCCATATGAAATGACCATCATCATATTGCAGATAACATGCGTGAGTTGCGTGTAGTAGAATCCTGGTTGTAATGAATCGCAATGTTCGATGCTGACACTGAAGTTTGCAGCGTTTTGATATATATACTTGTAGTTATTTCAGGCTGAATTTCTGCGATTCCATATATTCGCATTTTATTTCTTGTTTAATATCGACTCCGAAATCTGAGTTTCATAGGATATGAAATTACCATACACGCATTATATTCCATGATGATATCACTTACATCTCTAAACCATCTCTATGCATCCATCATACTTGCCGAATTGATGAACATAACGATCGATTGGATGTTTCCTGCAAGCCAGTTACCATCGGCAACAGCACTTATTGACAGCTTTATAAGTTCTGTTTAGCATCGGTTATTCGTGAACGGTATCAGAATATGGACTCATTTTCAATGAATATTTTTACAGGTACTCAGGAATGATGATCTTAATTGGCAGGTTTATCCAAGCATGCATCATCATACTGTCATACATACATAACTCCGTTTCAGGTTTGGGAATTCATTGACGCTGTTTTCTGCTTCTATTTTAGAGTAGTGGTTTTGATCCTGAGTTATATTGTGTACTTCAAATTCATAAATAATTAAAAAATTGCCTTGACACTGACAGTAAGGATATTAAGCGTATCAGAATTGGCTTCATTGCCTCAGGATCATTTTGTGCTTGGTGTGCTACTTGCTTGGAAACCAATTAACTCGAAACAGGAAATACACTCTATTTCAGCATGATTTAAGAAGACATTGAATTTCATTAAACGCTTCCTCGCAATACTCTGCATACAAGGATATAATACAATAAACTAGACTGATAAAAGCATGTAGAGTCACAGGTTGAATATTTTTACTAGTCATGTGCAAAGCGATAAAATTAAGCGAACTATGTATTACGTTTCAATTGTATCACCTGAATGTACGGTTATTTATTAGTGATTGAACGTGAATATATATCAAGTCCTGGAAACTGAATAATATTTTGAATAATGGTAATAATGGCAATGTTAAAACGAGTTAAGTTAGTGCTACTGATATACGCTTATTGTTAATGACACAGTAATACTACTAATTACGAGAGAAAGAATAAAATAATAACAATGTTTACGTAAATAATATCGGTTGATAAGTAAAGCACAACAGGATCAAAATGACCGCCATTTTTTTCTGTTTACAGAGATCGGGTTTACAACTCTAATTTCGTGAGAGATCATCGTCCTGTTAATTTGTCTATCGATAATAATGAATTGCTTGACGACGTAAGTGTCTTGCTCGCAGTCTACAAGATACTTTCATATTAAACAGTTTGATACTTTGACTTCAGCCCTATTCAATTAGTTTGGCAAACACTCCGTCATTTGAGTAGGCAATCTCTTTTGCATTTGGCCAACGCATTTACTTGAACAAACGCGCTCTAAATGATACAGGAAACCTATAGTGTCGAGGATTCGCAATCACTCGTTCTTAGACTGCAGCAGCATCCACTCGGTCATGTCGAAAAACCCGAATTCTGTGGCTCAGTAGGTCCTCCAGAGGACTTCATAAAGTCTTCATTAGACCACATCCTGTACAACATCTGATTTCAAGGGCACATTGATGTGTACAGCTGCTTTTCATTCTATATGGATAATTTACCAAGGCTTAATTCTGCAGAATGTTCGTCAATGAGCTCATTGTGGTTCGCATTTAAAGATAAAATATCTTTCAGAGTCTTTATTTTGTATGCCATAATAGTGCCAGATCAAACTTCTAACAGTCTTCTTATATCGGATTGGTATTATATTACACGTGTTTTGTTGTAAAGTTAGGATCACGATGACATGAGTTTACTTTTACGCATGTGTTTTGTTTTTGATTTTATTTCGCAGACAATCAAAAGAGAAATCGCTAATCTAAGCTGGGTACCAGTTGTCGTATATGCTATCTCAAAATACCATTGTCTAGCTAGTAAATGGTTTGGTAAATTTGATGTGTTCGATTGCTAAACACTGTGCTAGGAGCGACCGTTTTAAAATACATCCTCGAGCATTTTATGGGTTCTTGCGTAAATACGTTTTGAAACATGCGCGATGAAATCCTCAGCGTCTAACGGGATTACACGTAGGCTCAAATTTGTGGCTACGGTTTCGATGAATATAAGTGAATCCTATATCTGGTTAGATAGACGAGTTTGGAAGCAAAATTGAAAAACATTTATGACCGATCTCAGTGAAATGCTTGATGGTAGGTGATACTGGATATCTCTCATGAAGTTCACTTGAAACAGGTGTATTTCTTTCTTCCTCCAGCCACTTAGGAATGTGTTCTGTAGGCTGCCTATTATCCATAGACTTATGATTGCTAATGTAAGTGTAGAACGTGGGTCCTGTGGTAATTCCATATTAGATAAGTTTTGTTTTAAATATCACACAGTGATTCTGTATTAAAAGGTCATTTACTTTGGTTGGGAAAGAGAGAGAGAGTTGAATTACGAAAGCTTTGTTTATCGATTCAACACCGAAAACGTGCAATCGGAATGACGAAACGACTATATCAAAAATAAAGAAAGTCTCAAAGGGAAGTTGGAGAAACAGATGTAGAGAAAAAATTTAGCAGACAGATCGTGAAACCGGAGTTTCACATTCATGGTACACATAAGCAGCCTACGTGGAAAGGACGATTAGTTTAGCAGCTTTTGTCAAAATGAACACTAGTCAAGACTCTATACTATAATGCTAGGAAACTATGATCTACAGAGCGATTAGAGGAAGAAATCATGTTCCTCGGAAAGATGTTGAGAAGCAGCAGTAGCTCTCAACAGTTAATTAACAGACGTCAAGAAAAGAATGAGGTCGTCACTAGCCACAGACTATCTGGCAGCTAAGCTGGTTCTTATTAATCGAACGACTTACTCTTTTGAGGAATCGAAAATCAACAGATATCTTTCTCATGTTAACTCCAACCGCATATACACATTTACGTATAACCGTGGGGGCAGTTATGTTGGAAAAAGAGAAAGAAGGGCATACCCCCAATTTTCTCCACATGTATCAAAAAGCTTATGTCTGAATGAGCCAGATGCTCAGAAGGGTGCTGTCACCAGGCATGTCCTTGATACGGGTCATGACGTGAAGTTGACAAGACCGTTCAAAATTATCAGTAGGTAGAAGAGTTCAATTCTCCTAAAAGTCTGCTGAAGCATTCTCCATCAAGCATCTGAAACCCCATTTGTGTCCAGAAATAGGCTGTTATCTGTCTTTCTTTGCACTGGTAACTGGATATTTTCACCCTCACTTTCATCTGATTACATGGTGCCGAAAGTTTCCATTGCGTATGAACATTATTGTTCGGGAATACGTGTTCATTATTATATATATATATATATATATAATGATTGTGTGCATATATTGATTGCTTTTTGATATAAGGAAAATTCTTGGACATTGTAGTATAGTATATCTCCCTTATGGATAAATTTTCATTTCAATAAAATCACACATTGCTATACAGTTATATTTGCCCTTTCAAGAATAAATTATTCCTCATATTCCGATCAATAAATGGCATGATTATTGTATGATATTGATAATATTATGAGCAATAATTTGTAATTGAAACGTGAAATATTACTCTATTACACTGTGAAGCTTCAAAATAAAATTTTTCGGTATCGATTGACTTTTGCTTAAAGATGAACTCTGTGCGAGTATGTTAAAATTGTTTCTATAAATTTACTTAATAATGACTTTCGGTTGTAAGCAGCCGATGAGAAGCTAAATAAATGAATCACCAATTAATTCTGTAAACCTGCAGTTATTGTTTCCGAATGCGTAAACGCTGCTGGTTAATTCATTATGTACACTATCAGTTGCTTATCATAATTTGCCCTTGGAAAATATAGGAGGTTTAGCTTAGATAAAACAGCCTGTGTAACGAAGTGAGATGAACATATATAATCAGTCAAATGAATATGAAACTAAATAATTTTTGAACCGAAATTTTTCAGTTGATCTGTGATTTGACTTTTCATCCATAATACATCGTACATTTGTAGCGGAATGTTCACCATGCATATAAAATATAACAAAACTTCATGTTTCAAGTTTGACGATGGATTGATATCATTTAGTGAAGCCCTGAAGAACATCAGGCGGTACTGAACAGCTGTTTTGTTGGGGTGGTTTGGAACTCATCGGAAGTACATGATCACTGGTGTTTGAGTGAGGGACTCTCAGATTTTAAAACATGCTTGTAGACCATTCAGCTATTGAGGCCCGACTAAATTTATGAACATTCGAATTCTAACCCTTAAGTGATTAGTGATTGAAATGTGACTGATGCCAGCTAGTGTTATTCAAAGCGAGTATTTGTCTTCATTCTTAGGTTAGCAGACCCACCTACTCAGGTGTTACCACTAGAAATCCCATCGGGCATATCATTTCTGAATTTGGTCGATAGTGAGAATTAGAATAACTTACAGGATTTAGTTTAAAAGAATTTGATTTAATTCATGTTTCACCACAGATTGATATCAATCAGAGAAGCATTGATAGCCAACATCATCGGTAAGTATCTACTCGGTTTCGTGCTAAAATCAGTTGAAGTTAGAATTCATGCAGTGTTCAATGAGTGGGGTCCTTGAAGCTTAATGGTTTACAAGCTTGCTATGTAACCGGGAGATCCTGAATACAAACACAAATGGGGTAGTACCGCCAATGAGTCACAGACTGAGGACAGGAAAGAGATGTCCACTATTCCCTGGTGTTTTCCGATGGTCTGCTAAATTTTCTCTATCCATAGTGAAACTTTAATTAAATCAAATTACTCCCTTCAAATTAACTCTTGAAAAACCTACCAAATTTGAAAAATGTACCAGTCTATTTTGTCAGGAAGGATTGGTTGATTCGTCTTCACATGGATGTTGACCATAGACAACAAGAGTGACCGCAAATCAATATACTGTTGTTGTTCTATTTAACCAATGTACTACTGATTGATTTTATATGCCACGTAGTGTGCTGTGTTACTTGCCAAATATAGCTGCATCTTTAGATAGGTGAAAACAAAAATGAGATACACATGTGTGCACCGTATACATTCATAGTGTGCATTCATGAAGAACTATAAAAAGGCTAAATGTGAGAGATTTAGGCGTAAAATTATTTAACATTAAACAACACGCTTGAGAGGATTTGGACCATGGAAAGTTTATTACTACAGGCAATACTTAGCCTGCTACTCCTATTATCAAACATCAGTGCATTTGATGAATGTAAGTTGATTACTAATCCTGCTTTATAACTTGTCTAAATATTATCCTCATGCTGTTTGTAATTTTATTTTTTTGGATCAAATTCTTCTCAAGTTTATTAACAATAATTAACTACTCATCTCCATAGCCATTTAAAGGTAAATTTAAGTAAAGACTTAGTTATAGCTAGAAATTAGATAGAAAAGCATTGATCAGCTGAACGCGTGTTTCCTTCTGGGTCAAATATCCGTGAAAGCGTTGGTTGATACTAGGACTATATTAGCGGCTTGACTGAAGGAAGAATATCAGTGACGGTATGATAGACACACCAGCCTGGTAAACTGATAGAGTAGAACTCTGATGAAATCAAAGGTGGATAATGTAGAGGAGTCCTGTACTACGGAGAAACATAAGCTTTTGTATAATGCTCTAAACCTATGTTAGTTCTACCCTCAAATTATTCAGAAATCACTAGTATAAGACCCGAAATCTGAATATTTCAGTTTAGCTAATAATTATATTATTTAATGTAAATAAATTCCTTGGATATCTTGAAATGTGTATGTGGAAGAGTTTGATTTTCTCTCCTCATTAAATTATCCACGGCGAAGTAAAATCAATTCTGTCTGATAAGCAAGTCTTTTTCAAAATAACTTCTCTGTATTATGTGCAGTGTGTTGCTGGTGAAATTGATTCACCATTCTTTTCAACTGTCATTTTCTGAAAACCTTCAACTCCCGATATGTATAAAAACAAGCGACAAGCGGTAATAAAGCGGGATTTAATGATTCAGCGAACTTCTCTGGAACTCCAGCTCAGCTGAATACTAATATAATGTATGATTACATTCCGCCAGAGTTACCAAGCATTACACTAAGATTAGGGATAGATATAGGTTTAAAACGATACAGACATTCATAGATAGATGGATTAAAATAAACATAGCTGAATAGGTAGTTGAATAGCAAAACGGATAGCAATGGGCACGAGTTAATGCGGCTCAGTGAACCAGAGTAGAGAGTGTGACAGTGGATTTTATTGTATTGTAGCGCAGTGTAGAAGATTGTAGAGCAGTGTATTTGAATAAATAATGAAATGCCATGTGATTCCATTTGTATATGCTGAGAGAACTTCCTCGCGAATCGAAGGTTATGAAATATCTCTATGTTTTGATTTCAGATTTTTTCTATGACGATCATGGAGAAGGTAATACTGCGGTGTTTTCTAGGTTAACAGCATTCTTCACAGTCTTCATGACATGTTCTTTGCACCAGGCCTATTCCTCACTCACTCGCTCCTTCACTCAGTGACAATAACTAACGTCGATGATTTCGTCGTTTTTTTCATTTCGTCTGGACGCAGTGAATTTGTTGGTGTTTTCTCTGCGTAAACGATTCAGTGGTACGGTTTAGATTCATTATGAATGAAGTTGCTTCAGAATTACCACCCAGTCTCTCAATAAATTCCACTGAGACGTACTCACTTGTCCAGTGTCATATCTTTTTTATATATTGCACATGATCTGTGTCAACTTTATTTAAAAGTGTATGTTTCTGAGTTGTCATAATTAGATAGGTTTTTGTCGTTTTATAATGAGCACACTTATTCCTCAATTGCAATTTACAGTATATTATTAACTTATTGGTTGAGAATTTGTCGAAGAAGAAGAATTTGGTGTTGTCCGATGATTTATGTAGTTATTGTACGCATGGAGACGCGTGATATAACGACGTTGAGTGTGGGTTTCTTCTGGTTACAGTGAATTTCAGTCCTTTTATTAGCACTTCACGCAATGAAGTGACATCTGCAGTATCGAATAATTCATTTAGTTATATTTTCCTCCGTTACCACAAAAGGCACACTGGTAGTCACAAAGTCAACAAAAAATATGCGTGAGAGCATTTTGCGAATCCAGGATATAAGTGATTGGTTAGGACAATAAGAAAGTAATGTGTACTGCGTTGGGTGGAATTTCTGGAAGTCCAGTGATTTATGCGAACCACCACATTTGATGATCGCCATTTATGCTGATCCGTGTGCGATTTCGTTTTTATGCCAACTTGTTTGCTCAATCAGTGCAACTTTTAGATGTTTGTATTGGTGTGCTTATTTTTAACAGCAACCACTTGAATCTCATTTGAGCCATTGTCTTCCATGTTATATTCCGATGGTGCTAACAAGTTTATTACTTACTGTAAGAGTTTCCTACAGCTTTCTACAGCGATCTCATCTGCCAAACAATCGGCATTTTACAGACAGACTACTTATACCTATTGAAGATGGTCTTGTGGATTATCTCCTTATGCTTTACAAAATGTATGTTTGTTCCTAAGTGGTGCCGTCCAATGTAAGCCTTATTTCTGCTTATAAGATTTCCGATCTCCTATCCATTTCCCAGCATGATGTATTCTATCTGTTGTTTAGTTTTCGTTCACAGTGACCTGTCACAACATTTTGTGGCGTACGCATCACATTCCACTTGCGACCTCAATACACCTCAGCATACAATAGCCACAAGTGATAGATTTTCTGCGTTTGTGTGAATAATCGTTGTAAAGACATTCAGATGTATTCAACTGTTTGTCTGTTGTAAATATGAAGCTTTGATTAATGTCAAACTACAACATACATTGTTACCATTGCTGCATTCATTCATGGGGGAATTCCACCGAAATTCATAACAGCAGCGTTGCACTGTTGAAGAATCAATAAAACCATGATTATTTTTGGAGGTGTACGGATCTTATGACGAAATTCAGTAAGCAAAAGCGGTTTAACTTCAAAGCAGATGAATGCATTGTGAGATGAGTGTGACTTCTGATTATGGACACTTTCGGTGTTAGTTTGTGGACCTCGGAAATAGTTGAATCCTCGAGATATCTGATTTCTTATATCACGTCTTCAGCTAGAAGCAATTATTCCGTATTCTAATTCATCATACGGGAGAAATTTATTTTTGTATGGTTTACTTGATAAATTATAAAGTGTTAATTGAATAGCCTGAGGGAAATAATTTTCTCTATTTCAGATGATCTGAATTCAACATTGGATGCATACGCAGGCTCTTACCATCAAGTTTTGAATGATAAATGTACGTGCTTATTTCATTGAAAATTATTTTATGGTTGTCTCTTCACTCTGGACTGTTCTGTAATGATCGGTCTTCACTTCCTCCTACTACTCATACCGCTTGCCTCGGTTCGTAGATGGCTAATCAGAAAACTCAATCACTGACAATACTGAATAGCTTTTTAAAAATTTCATTTTTCAACTCTACGCCTCCATTGAAGTTCGGGGATATATATTTCTGAAGTCAGCAGATGTATGTAATGTCACTTAATTGTAATAACTTGCAAATCCTTAATGTAAAGCAGACCAAGAATACTGATGCTTCGACATGAGTGTTAGTGCTTTATCCATTTCAGGAAACTTGATAATCTCCGGGAAAATATTTCTCATCCATGTGTATATCACAGACGGAGCTGAGTTGAATAGTAATTGGACAGTAATGTCGATGGGACTGAAAAGCTTGATCACTCTGCACTGGTTACCAGTGGATTGTGCGAAAAATATTTACATTTATCTATAGGTGTGTTGACAGTGCACGGATGACAGCCATATTTCATGATTGATTATATACACAAAAACAGAAAGCCTGATTTCATGTTGTTTAGACGTCAACATTAAATCTTTCAGGGTATTTAGTCAACGGATAAATAATCCACATACTTTACACTTATTTCAACCCATTTGTTTGTTTTAGTTTTCATGATTGAGTTACAGACAAACGTAGATCCCTTGAATGCGGAAGAAAAGATAAAACCTGGTGAGCAATTTTATCAAGATTTCTACACAGCTGCCTATAAATATCAGTCGGAAATAGATGGTCAGGTCTTTTTTCAGTCAATAGTTCATGTTATATTTCACGCATTTTGCAGATATTTCTTATTTTTATGAATCAAAGATGAACACTTGTGTTCTCTTTGAGGATGGTAGAGTAACTCGTTTGTTTTTTATCATGTGATGAAAATGGAATGTACCTCCTGGTGTGTGCATTGTACTAGAACAACAGTGACTGATCCTGATGCTTGATATAACGCCTGTCCAGTGTGTAGCACGAAAACTTTTGCAGAGACCCACGCACCACCCTACCCTTACTGCTGCGCGAAATCTCGCTGCTGCTTTGAATTACATCTCTGAAACCTATGATCTCACTTATGGGTGTAGTGGAAGATTCTCTAAGTAAATAGAATATTGATGAGAGCAATTGAGACTGTAAAGGGGGTCTGAGGTTTATGTTGTCTGCTGCTGTCCTAGGTACTCTTAACCTGTTTTTCAGATTGTCATTACCGTTATTCTTTTGAGTACGCGGTGGAAAAAAGGATATCAGCTGCACATCTCAATTACATCCTCCTCTCTAAAGTCCTTTGTGGCTGGCTCCATAACTGTCTAACAAACTCTATTTCCGGCTCACAGAGTCTCCATCACGTCACTATCATACCACACCTTACCTCATCATACCTCCTTCTCGTTCCACTCAATGAAATGGCCTTTGATATCAGTTTGCATTCTTTTCAACGCATGCTCCACCTACCTTCATTTCAGTTGTCACATTTGTTGGGAATAAGGTTCATGATTGGTTTGTCGCCAGACGTCCTTGTCGCTAATATTTTCGCTTCCTTGCCTTCAGTACTAGTGCATCATATTCAGATACCGTCAAAAGTGTTCAGCTGCTTGTTGTTAATGCTTTGTCAACACGATAAGCCTCTGAATCACGTAGAAGCATTGGTTTAACATCAGCCTTTCAGACCAAGAACTTATTCCATATACTGGATGGAATAATCTCGTCTACTGATTTGAAAGCTGTGAAATTCTGTCTTGGCTTTCTGACCTCAACTGGTTGCAACGTCCTCTCCCTTGCCGTCATGTGTAGTTGAAATGATGATGCCCTGATAAGTATAGGAAATGACTCCCTTCACATTTCCGCCGTTAACACTGGTTGGTTGGTAAGTTGAGCTCATCACCTGTTTATGCTCTATGCTCAACTGGAAACGTGTCTTTGTTGGGTGCGTCTTCTCCCAACGTGTTCATCTTCACATGCGGAACTTCGAGTCTGTGTGATATTACACATAAACCGTCGGCTTAGTTCAACCTTTTTTGACTGCTTTTTGCACCAACGTACGACCATCCTACTGCTGCTCACGGTCTTTTACACGATGCAGTCGACCATAACTAGTAGTATCATCGGCAACCAGCCTCACTGAGCTTTCCGTTGTGAATCTCTTTGCGCTTGTCATATTCAATCATTCGTTCGAGGCTCCCTACTCCGTACTTGCAAATGCTGTCCACAGTTTTTCAAAGTCAATGTGTTTGAGGTAGATATTTGGTTAAAATCCTGTGCTCTCTTCTAAAATAAAGTGAGGCTTTGCGATTTGATCTGCATGTGAGTCGCTTTTCGTGAATACAGCTTGTTACTGGGGGATTTAAGTATTCATAGCATCATTCAGGCTCTCCAGTATAAAATAAGCTATTGTTTTGCTTGGATTTGGCAGAAGCATGACTAAAGTCGCTCTTCTTTGCTAGTTTGACAAGGTCGCCTATCCTTCTGATCAGCATGTAACCTTTCTTTATCGAAAGCCTTATGCATCAGTGGCGTGACTATATCTATATTCGTTGGAATTCCATCTGATTCTGCCGCCTTTCAGGCTTACAGTAACATTGTGGTGTTCGAAGTGTCTGCCTTTGTTGAGAGGTCGCGATTCACAGATAGCACTGTGGCTGTTGTTGACGGTATTTCTAGACGATTTGCATTAGGTGGTCTATTTAAGTGTTCAAATCGTTTCTCCACTATTCCAACTGACATCCCTCCACCATGATTTCATTTATGTTGTTTGCTTCTAGGATACTGACGCGGTGAAGTGATGAAGTATTCTGAGGTCTCTTTTAACCTGAAACATATTCTGCTTCATTCGCAAATATGCCCGTCTGATTCTTTCCTCAATTTTATGTTCAGAATGCTTAATCAACCCATTCCCGATATTGAGATGAGGATTATCTGAAATTTGGTGTGTATGACTTCTGACATATGTGTCATTTCGTGTCTGTTTCGCATTGATAACTGCAGTCAACGACTGGTTGAAGGTATAGTATTACGCGAAGGGTCAACCATTCGCTTGTTTTCACTCACAACATCTAGATACACATAAAGTAGCTTTCTCTTCTTGATGGTTCCATTTTCGCATTCTGATGTTGTTATTTGTGTTCGTGTACATTAATACTTGCAGTTGTCTGTAGAATTCTCCCCTCTCGCCTCGGTTCACGTCAATTTTCGAAGGATAGCACCGGAATCCATTTTCTTTTAATTGTGTGTAAGTTGTGTGTCAGTGAGTGAATGGTCCCGTATTCAAACCGGAACGTCTAAAAGAGATTGTCTTTGTTGGAGGAAAGTGGGACACTAAAGTGCTACCGATATCTACAAAGGGAAATCATTGTACTCGGGCGATATTAGAATGTGATGCATAATGGAGCATAATTACGAAAATGCAGTCGAAGTAAACTCACAAGTGAGCACAAACGTGCAAACGCATGACAGGAAAATGAATAAAAAAAGTACTAGACGAATGAGTAGAATAACATTTGAGCATATGAACCGTAAGATGGATATTAATTGGTTTACAGAATTCCTGGTTCATTCTATCAAAACTCATATATCTTAGTGCATACTTCTTCAGTAATATTAACAGTAACTAGCCTTTCCATGCATGGCATATTCCCTGAAAATTGCAAATAGGAAATAAGAAATATACGCTGGTCGAAATTCTCTCAACAAATAACTTGTTTCAACCAACATTGCTGCATGCACTAATTTTGTGTTTTTTCACTTTTAACAGAAATTCTGAGACTTGAACATTTATATCAAAGTAAATGGGCGAAAGAATTTCTGGAATGTAAGTCCTGTCATGCACGAACTAGATTCCATTATGTTCGTGAGTCGAAATGTGTGTTCATTAGATGCATGCGTTTTCACTGAAATTAAACGGAATTGATTATGTTATATATGACCAAACCAAGTTCACATTTAACGGTTTGAATTAAAATGAATCGCAGTGCTATTGGAGATGACCATAGCAATTCAACTAATCCACAAATAAATCATCAAAACCAGTACTTAACCGAGTGTTCTCTAGGTTTCACTATCACAGATAATTCTCTCAGAAAGCAGTCTGCAATATATTATGGAGAAACGAGTTGAGGGATGAATTTCATATACACATTTTGCAAAGTATTCCAGTACACATCTTTCCAATACGCATAGCGTTATATACTGAATTCCAACATAAAATGTAACTATATTTGATCGTGTGTAGAATGAATGCTGTTGATTCACCTTTCAATAGTCTTTTCAAAGCAAAATTAATGTGGTCTGACAGAGGAGCTTTGTGACTCCTCAAATCAGTTGCCTTGCTGTACTTTTCATATCTGACAAACCCTCAGTCAACATTTCATGGTTTATTACTGTCCCATTCTTACTATGCTTCCGAGTATAAGTAAATAATTTCCCAATAATTACCTGTAATTTTACAGCAATCGGTGCAGAAGATAGGAAGCTCGTGAATCTTTATAACGGTAGGTTATTTCATCATAAAATATTAAACAGAGTACACGTAACAAAATGATTTTGTATCTGAAGACAAAACTGTCTTCTTATTGTTTGTGGAATGAACGTCAGCTAGAAATCATTTCGTGTGACAGATGATACAGGAGATGTTCATATTCCTTTATAGTTGACAAGGCTAAGAAATGAAGCCGTTATCGCCCACTTATACGAATGCGATCTAGTCCATTTAATGAAGCATTTTAAAATTGTTCGTCAATTTAATGACTAGTGACGCTGTATTCCATAGTGATACAACTTCCTTCATCAACCACATCCTCCTCAATAAAACAGTGTTACATACATACATGATACAGTGAAACAGCATGCATCATTGATAACATTCCGAAAATAGTCTATAGCTTACACACATCACAAGTTCACTTACATGACTTGGAAACTTTGATTGTGTATTTCTACTTTATTTTCATCAAATGTCGAGTGATCAAATAAATCCACAGTTGTTCAGTCACATTGTGAAGTTAATACTGTTATGTGTTCTCTGCCTTCCTGAATGAAGCATTGAGATCCTCATTACCAACGATGCCTCGAATGGTTTAAACCCGAACAATACCGTTGGGTTACCATAGGTTGTAGTAGACAGCGCTGTAATAACCTGAACTGATTTAATGAACTTTCCGTTGAGAGCTATTTCACTTCCAGCATAATCAAATGCTTGTTGAATGAGATGCATCAAGGTATGTGACAATTAGCAGTGTTGGTAAGGCGAACAATTCACTTCATGGTTCACTCTACCAAAAGTCTTCACAAATTCGATGAGAATGAGTTAAACATTTGACTGCCATTGTACTCCTTTTGATGGTGAATCACATTTAGGCAATCAGATACGCACATGATTTTCCTTTCTTCAACTCAAACCGGCCCCAGCGCCAACAATCATCCTCTATATCTGTTGAGAGTGGTGTATAAAACCGTTCTATCTAGAAATGAATTTCAGATGATTTCAAAGATTTATTACTTTTCGAAATGACATCTGTTTATAAATGAACTCAACTCACATTTTCATACTACCACAGTGTACAAATATACAATGCAGATTCTTGGGTATTTGAGGAATTAAACATGTACCAAACAATGCTTCTCTCTCTGTAGATAAATACAGAAAGGTGTTTGAAGTAGACATTGCTTTTCAGCACAAAGGTTTTGGTATGACTGATTTTACTTAACTAAAATTTGTAATACTACTTAATCTCAAATTAATTAGTTCGTTTTAATTAGTTGATCAGTTCCGTGAAAAATGTACACAGCATTTTCAACTGGTGTTTCACGTCGTCATCTATCGAATTT
This sequence comes from Trichobilharzia regenti, assembly GCA_944472135.2. NCBI lineage: Eukaryota > Metazoa > Platyhelminthes > Trematoda > Strigeidida > Schistosomatidae > Trichobilharzia > Trichobilharzia regenti. The sequence continues at coordinate 55,167,490 of OX235267.1, read as the reverse complement.
ACAATTAGACTTGCCTTTCAGTCATATCAATCACACTTCTATACCACAACATATCACTAAGATTCAGGGTCACAACAAATCACATAACAGTGATGCTCGGAAAATCTCCAGTTTATCTGTTTAATGATAATTGGCATTATCGTTTCAAATGATAATGATTTTCATAGTTTTTATATATGTTAGTCTCATTGCTTCCTACTCTTTCACAGAAAATTGTTTTTATTCACAAGGCCTAATGCATGGCTTAGGTAAATTCACTGGGTGATATATGATATTATGATGAAATTTACCGGATGCCTACAACTGGGCCACTCTAAGACATCTAGATTGATTACCACTGTCATCATGTTGAAGGAATATTTCATAGCTCAAATAATCATATCTTAAAAAGATACCTAGTGAATTTTCATTTATTCTTTCAGCTCATACGGAATTATACAATCTGGTGAAAACCGGTATTTCAAGTAAATGGGAAAACCGAAAAAATCTCGATATTGCAGAAGGTAATATTTGTATGATTCTATTTTCTAGGTAGGCAGTAGGTAATTTAATATTGTATGAGAAATGAAATATTCTTCTGTACTTAGGCGAAGTGCTCACAGCCACAGAAATCTTCACATTCTTGTACAAGTCTTACCGCAATACATCGGAACGGCGATCTGTCGTCTTAAACGGCTCACTCACGTGTATAAATTCTGACTTAGCAAGAAAAAGAATGCAATACATCACCTAATGACAGTCTCAAATTAAATCCCGTATGAATTGGTGGCGTTGCAGGAGATCAGGTCATTCATTGATTTACCTCAGTGGTTTGTATCCAAGACCTTGAGGCCTCTTGAATGTCCGCGGTTTTCTCATCAGCACTGGTATTCACGCTTGGTGGAGAATGATGAGAAAATCTGTGCACTGATGCACTATCTGAAATAGGGGAGAGTAGTTAAGGGAATCAGCGATCGTAGGCGATCACCATAAATGTATTCACTTAGTCATATTGTGTCATTAGAATCCGTCAAAAAACGACTACTTGCCATCAATATGTTAGTGTGAGAACGTATACGAGATGGCTGGGTAACATTTTGTAATAGAAAAGCTAGTTAACTTTAATGGTGTCATTCGAATTGATGACAGCTGAAACCATCTTTGAATAAATTGATTATGATAGGGATGGATTCATGAAATACCTGAAAGTTGAATTACAGTGTTATGTATAAATTGCAGCTAAATTGTTTGCGGAGATATCAGACAATTTGAAGGAAGACGGAGGTTGGTTTACTTTTCCTTTCACGTTCCTCTTCGTAACTTATTAACTGTGCTGAAATATCTCTCGTGATTTTGTGAATAGTTGCTTCTCTGATGTCATTATCATGCACATTCATAATTCCACTATGTAGTGGTATTTATTCGTAATAAACTGCCTGAATATCCTTTATGACAATCAGACTCAGAAACTAGTTGAATGTTCGACTGAATTATCGAGTTGTGTGAATATGTGGAATAGCTGTGTGCACCCATCCGAACAGTCTGTCTGTCCGAATTCATTTAGCATCAGCGCATTTAATACTGATACATAACACACCTGCGTCGCAATATCGAACTGTAGATAGGTGGATTGCGGTCGAGACTCTATTCATTGAAAGATCGTCTTGATGAGAAATATGTGGTGAAACCTCCGAAAATGAACACTGTTGCTCACATTTTATCATCAAAAAGTACAAAGTGTATTGCATGGTTTCATTATTATTTCGTGCGAAGTGTGTGTGTGTGAACATCCATGTCTTACATGCTATAGTTTACTCAGAAATAATGGACAGAAAAATATTCACGCAGTGAAGTAACAGTGTTACGGTAGAAGAAAAGGGATTTAGTAAAGCAACGCTTATTCGGAATTTGGTATCCTCATATTCTCTCATTGTGTTCACCACCATTTGCACAGATTTGCCGTGCTGGACTACTTCTCTCCTTTATATTGTATTTCTTTGTATTCCTAGTAAGTCTCCCATGGCTTACCTAGATGATGAATAATTTGGTTTGTTTCACGTCAAATCTATCTCCCTGCTTTTTGATGCTTTTATTCTGATGAACGTCTCTTCGTATTCTACTTATTAATCTTATCAGTAGGAAACGCCACGTCAGCCCTTAACATGCAGACACTCCTCAAAATGTAGCATGTCTTTATAAATACAATTTGTAGCATGAGAAACCATTGACACGTGTGTTAATCCAATGATTTTACAAATTAGTGTAAACAAAGATTATTATTCTATGCAAACGATTATTGTTCTTTGACGGACAACGTCAAGCCAACATTGAAGATGGGCACAGACGCGGTATAAAAGCAGCTTACACCCAGTGAAGGCATTTGCTATACTGATGTCAGGGACTACTCAAAATATCATGTGGTAAGTTGGACATTATCAATAGGATAACCATGTTTTTTGACAGTCATTAGCCATCGCGTTAATATGATCAGTACACGTTGAAGAATACACAACGAAACATTTCATAATTTGAAATATTGAGAAATTATAGTCCAAATCGAAATGATGAAGAAGGATTTGATGGAATTGGAGAAAGCAGTGATTGCATTCAAAGGTAAAATGTTTCTGTTAATTCATATTGCGTACTACGTTCAAGAATGATAGACTGTTAGTATGAAAACTCATCCCTGCTTGTGTTTATAGTCTGTTGTTAAGTGCCCTATTCGCTCATCACACATAATGACTAAGGTACATTAGATGTCCGTTTCATTGGTAGTACAATAACTTCTCAGAAATATTAGGAAAGCACGTTTAACCACAAATGACTCAGTACTACTTTCGTGAGGAGGGGAATAAACTATTGAAAACGAATATATTCACTATGTGGTGAGAAGGAACTTGTTGAGAAATAATCAAGTTATAAGGGCAGTTTTCCGATTCGTCACTGTATTGTATTCAGCTTGCTGACACTGAATTTTGTTGATTGACGGTTTACATGTCATTCAACACTTCTTGCTTCTGTTTATTTATTATTTCTGCTTCCTTTCGTTCTTAGAGGAACATAGGGCTTCAGCCACACGTCTAGATTCCGTTCGGTTCTCCCTCAATTTTTTCATCTGTTTCCACGTCTGCTAACATGCTTTCATCTCCTCTTCACATGACCTCTTCCATGTCATCGTTGCACTGAAGTCCAACTCGCCTCGGGTTCCACAGGATCAATGGCCCCTCTTTAGATGTCACTTGATGGTTTTCTCAGAGTATGGCCAATACACCTCAATTTATTCCTGTTCATTTGTTGCGCAATCGGTTTCTGGTTGGTTTGCTCGCAGAGATATCTGTCGCTGATTTTAGAGGCCATTTGATTTTGAGTATTGATTAAAGAAAGCTGTTGATGAAGGTCTGTAGTTTGTCTGAGGTGCTCTTTATGACTCGCCAAGTCTCTGATTCATAAAGTAGCACTGAATTCTTATTGAAGTTGAAAATCCAGATCTTACTTTTTTTATTTATTTATTTTATTTTATTTTTGATTACAGCTTGATTCCACAGCGTATTTTTGGTACAAGTATGGAATTTTCAGCGTGGATATCGGTAGCCCAAATTTCGCAGGCCGACCATAGATATCAGGTGTGCGTCGGTAGGGGATCGAACCCTGGACCATGTGCATGGTCGGCGAGAGTCCTAACCACTGTGCCACCGACGTACTTTGCATATTGAGTGCTACTACATCCACAGAGACTTGAGAGTAATGGAAGCTTGCCTTGTTTTCCCGATCCTTGCTCTGATGATGTCTTCATGAGTCTCGTCTGTCGGTAATTTAAACGATGCTTCCCGGGTAGGTAGATAGATTGCTTCCTTCAGATTTCTCCCATTTATGTTGATGTTGGCCAGGAATCTTCATCACCTCTGTTTTCTCTATTTTCACCTGGAGTCCTATCTTCTTTGGATGCTTCTTCTGCCAACTTGTTGCTTTTCACTTGCATATATTCCACTTTGTGATAAATCAGACATATATCATCGGCGAAGTCCAGATACTCCAAGTTTTTGTGTGGGTCTATTTTATGCCTATTTCCTCACTGTCAATCATAATCAGGAAAATCACTGGGGATAGTAGACAGCCTCGCCTCACTCCCGTCCTCACTTAGAAGGATTTTGTAAGTTTCCTGTTGTGAAATACTTAGCATGCAGCATTGTCGTATAAATGTTGGATGAGATGAATAATTGTAGATGGGACCCCGTAGTAGCGAAGTAGTTGCCAAACTACCTCTCGATCGACGCTGTGCTGTCGAAGGCCTTTTCAGAGTCGATGAAGTTGAGATAGAGAGGTGACTGTCATTCTAAGCTTTGTTCAATGATGATTCGTAAAGTGGCGATTTGATCAATACATGACTTGTTTCTCCTGGGTCCAGCTTTTTCTGGTCGAAGTTTTGCATCCAGGGCGTTTTTGTTTCTTTCCAGGATGATGCGGCTTAGTATTTTGCTTGGAATGGACAGGAGCATAATTCCACGCCAGTTTTTGCATTGACTTAAGCCTCCTTTCTTTGGTAGTTTGAATAAGTATCTTTTCTTCCAATCCTCAGGTACTTTACCCTCTTTCCACACCTTCTCCAGCAATGTAGCTATCAATTCCACTGTTGTCTCTGGGCACATTTTCAATGCTTATGCTGAGATTCCATCTGGTCCTGCTGCTTTTTCAGCTTTTAGCATCTCGATTCCATTCAGAACTTCTGATTTCGTCAAGGGGTTTATATTCACTGGTAGTTCTGCTTCCGTCAGTAATATTATTGACCGCGTTGTAAGTCGTGGTCGATTAAGAAGTCTTTTGAAGTGTTCAGCTTAGTGTTTCCTTTGCTCCACCTCTTCGGCAATTGGCTTACTATTTTTCTCCTTCACTGTCCTAATATGTATTGACCTTTTCCCTGATATGAATTTAGTTGTTTGGTCGAGTGTGGCGAGGTCTCTTATGACTGCAGCTTGTTCTACTTCACCTGCAATAACTTCACAATATTTTCTTATGTCCTTTCTGGCACTTGGCTTTACTCATTAGTTCAGTGTATTGTAGCTTGCTTTCAAATCCTGGTTTCGAGGTCGTTTGTTTCACCATCCTTCTCTCTTCTGTTGGTCTTCAAGTGTCCGTAGTGAGCCAGAGTTTGCCCTGACTTCTCTTCCCGTCCACAACTTCCATGCAAGCTAGACTTAACATGCATTTAGGTTTTTCCAGTACTCTTCAACGCTCACCTCTTCGCCAGCGTTGATTTGTGTCTCCACCGTTTGCATTATGTTTGCAGTGAAGATGTCCTTCGTATCCTGGTCCTACAGTTTTTGAGTGTTGAACTTGGCTTGTGGTCTATCTGCAGTTCCTCCTTCTCTGAAAGCTTTAAATTGGATTTGGATTTTCCCTTGAATGTGTTAGTGATCTGAGCCAATATCTGAGTCTCTTCTTACTTTTGTGTCCAGTAGGCTGCGCCTCCAATTCCTTGAGACTGAGATGAAGGCAATTTGGTTTTTGTTCGCCCATCTGGTGACACTCATGTAGCCTTGTGAATATCTTTGTGTTAGTATACCCTGCCACCAATCACTAGTTCATTGGAGGCGCAAAAGTTGGCGAAGAGTCATCCGTTTTCAATCATCTCTTCGTGAGCTTCTCTTTCCTTGATGCGTTTCTTTCTTGTATTGCTTGGTCCTCAAATTGGTGTTCCTGTATCTCATGAGTATTTCAATGTCACCAACTGGAGTATTGTCCATTGTTGCTGAAGTTTCCATTTTAACTCTTCTTTGTTTTTCGAGGTCTGTGTTGTTCGCAGGTGAATCGCATTGTTTAAGTGGCACTTTCCTTCCTTTGAAGTTGAATTTGGCAGTTATCATCCGGGGTGAGATCGCTTCCCATTGCATCAGGGCCTCATTTGCCTTTGATGACATCATGATAGGGACACCCTCGGTGTGCATTTGGTTGTCTTCTCGGTGGCCGGAATAGATCACCAACTCTTCTGTTAACAATTTGGTAAGTCCACTCCCATTCCATCTGCTTTCGAATATTCCCAATTCTTGAATTCCTTATCTTTTCATCCCGTTCGCAATCTGGGCAGCTTTACCAGTCTCGTACACGGTGCGGACATTTCATGTCCCCGCATGGACTTTTTCTTTTGTCGCAAAGAGATTCATTGTTCTGAGGTTTCTGTAGTAACTTTGAATACAGAGTGAGTTTTAAGCCTCATGTTTCAGAAAAGGTTTGCCACGTGAATACATAGTTTACAGTGAAGTGACTTTGTGGTTCGCGCCCATTAGTATTAGGAGAACAAAGAATAAAGCAATCAGGACAGCACCAGCCAAAGGAAAGCAAATTACAGCACGATATGCTTAACAAAGATTATATTCACCGATTGTGTTCGAAAGTCAAATAATTAAATAAATTTCACAACTTCTTGGCTAGAAACGCCAGGAAAATAAGAGTTTTATGTAACTCAGGAAATATATCGTACTAATCAAAAAGCGCGTCAAGGTCGTTTTTTCTTTTGTTTTCTTAGCTGACCTTCAAGGGCTGAGAACGGCAGCGGTCATCGCATCTAATGCATACAGAAATACTTTAAGTGAGTGAATATATTCATCAATTTGATTAGTGTATTTTAAAGCACAATGAAGCCTAATACGATTCACCATTGGATGAACCAAGTGAAGATTATATATGAAAAATAGAAGCGTTTAAGCAATCGTCAACACACAGACACCTGACGAACATAATTTTCCACAAATGTCCAGTAATTTCCACTCAACTTTAGAAATGACGTGAAGCCAAGATCGACTAGAACCTTTCTTTACATTGGAAATTAGATAGAAAAGTAGATCAAGCGTCTATCCTCTCAAAATATTGGTGTAATAATTAAAAAACGATGGCAATGACTGTAGAAGTGGAATGGTTTAAACTGCTGCAGAATATAGTTCGATATTAGATTCTCCGAGTGAATATAACACACATTGTCATAATATTCGTAACTAGATTGCATTTCTAAGGCAATTTATCTCTCATAATCATATCATATGATTGTTTTATTACTACTTATTATTTATTTGCGGCAATTGATGAAGAGAATACCAACAAATGAGAAGGGAACAGTTGTAACATGCTTAAAATATTTGGAGGTTGAAAATATGTTCATCACGAAGCTCTATGCTTATCATCTTTGACTGAATATAATGACATTTCTACAACAAGAAACTTCAGAACTTCATGTTTATCAGAGAATTAGACAACCATGATTGAATGACAGTGAATAGTTTTATTATTTCATTATTTTGCAATTAATGAAAAATTGATCGTCAATAAGCCATCATCGAATAAGGGCGAACAAATATCAACAGAATATTATGTGATATTTTGAACTGACAGTGACTCGTTCTTCTGGATCTCTAGTTTGAAAGCCATGTGAAGTGCAAGACGACAGACAAATCAGACGGTATGTAAAAGTAGGAATTTACTTCCTACCTGAAAATACAATGAGCACACATTCCATACGCATATCTCATTCAACATTGAATGTATTCGCATGAGGTATTTCCCTTCAATTTCGTCAAGTACGTATGCGATTGTGAGTATGACAACAAGTCATTATTCATTTCAGACACACTGAATAATACTGAAATTACAGAAGCGTATCGGACACAGCTCGTTACGATTTTGCTGATGACACAGGTAATTTTAAATAGTTGTTCAATTTAATTACATGTGATATTTCGTAGCTCCAATGACGAATGCACTTCTCAGTGAATTTCATTTTCGTAAAAGAAACAAGAGAAGCCTGTATGGCTAATGACGTGTATATTGCTAAGTCGTCGTATTCATTTATACGGAAATCAAAAAATCATTGGTATAATTAACAGTATTACTCGTCACATTAGAATCAGAATCTGCAAGTTGTTGAAGAGTCAGTGAGAGCTCAGTCTAAAATATCTATGCATGACAGCATCAAATTTACTGCTCATATAGAGTTAATTTCATATTGTCGAGACACGCAAAACTACACCGATAAAGCTTCAGTGACTTCATCCATGCATTATGCAATAAAGCCAAAACAATTTATGATACATGGTACTAATGCATCGTCGATAATCTGTTCACTGTTTTAGTGACACTACGGGACATGATAAAACTATTGGAAATGAAGAGGATTGAATTTTTGAAGTGTAAGTTGAAATATTGAAATGATTTGGAGGTGCCTAGTTCAAACAACAGAATTTAGAATAAAGTGGATCCTGGATGAAATGAAGAAAGATGCCGAGCAGCATTAATGAAGTAAGTTCCTACTCAGATCCTAAGGGTGTTTTAAATTTCAAATAACCTGCATAATTGAATATGAACTTGAAGATTGATTTCTCCATTAGCTGAAATCAGCTGTATGAATGATTGGGAAATAAATAACACTGAACCTCTGTGTTCGCTAACATTTACTTATCAGTTAACAAACAAATGATGTGTGAGCTACTGGGTGTCTGGTCACATGATCACAGTTGACCACTGTACACAATATCAAGGTTGTAACAACTTTTGAGAACATCTTTAATCTAAGTGGGGCTTTGCATATCTGATTGCCTGTGTAGGGAATTGGTAATTGGAATCACCCAGATAATGTACACACTTAATATGTGTTTCAATATTCACTGAGAGTATTGCCTGAAGACTGTTGTGATTGTTAGTTAGATGAAAATTGGGGAAAGTAATTTCTGCTATTCAAGAAACGTGTGTTTTTGAACTCAGTTTCACTCTTTCTCCGGTTTTATTTTGTTTCAGCTGCAGTTCAATTCCAAGTGGAATCCAAGCACTGTTTGTTTTTCTCTTTTTGTTTTTTGATGACTTCGTCAAAAATAAAATTTTCTTCTCTGCAACCGTCATTTTATTAATTTTTTTGTTTAATTAAATATAACATTTTCCTTCGTAAGATTTTGTTTCATTTGGCGTTTTCTGCCTTTGAAGTGGACTGAGTTCCATGTGAATGTTGAAGCTAATTACAACAATTAGGCTCACTGATTGTGCACGACTTTATAATTATTGTTTTCACTGACAAAGTGTATTGTTTAGTCGAGAAGAAATGTCAGTGTGGAGAAGTGTAATTATTCGCCAAAGACTATAAAGCACGTATACGCATCACAATAGGACGTGCAGAATAGAGAAATAGTACGATAGACAAAGAAAAAGAAAGATTGTGAGAGAGAGAGGGGGAAAAGATAAAAAGAGAGAGTTTATAGGAGTGTGAGTGTGAAGAATTGATAGATATAAATACGGTGTGGGTGTGTGATTCAATCTGTGTTCTCATGTCACAACAAGATTTTGAGCAAACAATTGTTTTCGATAACTTCTTCTTCAGGCTCTACAGTTATAAATCCATGAATAATAGAGTGCATATAGCTAATAAAGACAAATAAAAATGATACCAGAAACTGTATTAAGGTGCATGTGTAAGTTGAGATGATAGTCCAGGAAATAACACCTATGACTGAACCTGCTCCACAACAAGTCACAAATAAAGAATCACAATCTGCTCGTCAATAGATATCACACATATTATTGACACATCGAAACATGCCATCTAATCTTACCAAACAAGAATATGAACCCTTAAGAAATTTGAAAAAACAAAAGTATAGTCACAACAAAAGCCGACAAGGGAAACGTCACTGTGATAATGAACAGAACGGATTATGATAAGAAGGCGATTGAACACCTATCTGAAGGACCATACTTACTCATTGAAGAGAAGAAGAAATCCGCCGAATTCAATAAAATGAAACTAAATGCAAACAGATTCCTTCAAGAAATGAAACCCGAAATTGAAAATTCTCTCTGGTTTACACTAAAACCAAAATCTTATATATCTTCAATATTCTACGGTCAACCAAAGACACATAAACCCACAGTTCCATTAAGACCAGTAATAGATTTCAACAACTCATCGACTTACAAACTCTCTAAATACTTACTCTCGATACTACAACCACTACAAAAAGACACTTAAAATATTGTAAGAAATTCATATGATTTCAAATTCCAAATAGAACACCGAGAAACTGATAAAGAAGACATTATGGTAAGCTATGATATTAACTCATTATATACTAGCATCCCTATAACCAAAAGTCTTGATATCATTTCCAGTCTACTAGAATTAGATACAACACTATCACAAACCTGTCCACTGGACACCAGTGAAACAGTTGAGAGCTTAACATTCTGTCTAGAAAGTAATTATTTTACATTTAAAGGGAGTTTATATAGACAGACAAATGGTGTTGCTATGGGTTCACCAGTCTCCCCAATAGTCGCCGATCTTTACATGAATAAATTCGAAAATAACATCTTTTCAAGCATACTCACTCCTAAAATATGGTTAAGATATGTGGATGATACTTTTGTAGTACTAAAACGAGATCTACACAATTCATTCCTGGAGAAAATAAACTGTGTATCTCCCAAAATCCAGTTCACTTCGGAAGCAGAATAAGATGTTGGTGAACTAACATTTCTAGACTTCCTAGTTAAGAGAAAAGAAAACGTACATTTTAGTTTATCCATATTCAGGAAGAAAACCTACTCCAATAAATATTTAGACTTCAAATCATCACACCCTATCTGTGCAAAGATTTGAGTTGTTTCAAGTCTTCTTAGACGAGCACACTCTCTGATAACGGATGAGCAAGAAAAAGAAGAAGAAATATCAAGCATTACTGAAACTCTCAAGCAAAACAACTACCCGATGAACTTCATCAACAAAATCAACACAGAAATTAAGTATGGCCGAAAAGGCATTCCGAAAACATGGACATCAACAGTCGTCATTCCATATAGAGCAGAGACGTCAAACGATATCAGAAGAGTACTCAATCAGCCCAACATTAGAGTTTTCTCCAAAACGTCAGACACACTATGAAACAACCTGGTCCATATAAAAGACCAAATCCCTGAAGATTCTCTATTTAATTGTGTCTATAAAATAAAATGCTTGGAAAGTGATGCGATCTACATCGGAAAAACATCTCGGGAAATCAAAATAAGAAGAAATTATAACCGTAGAGCATCTCTTCGACCACCGAGAAATCCAGTTGAATCAGAAAAACTTGAAAAATCATCAGCCATAGATCTAAACACTATAGAATCAGGCCACAAAATTGATTTTGACAATATTGAAATAATCCAGAAAAACTTCAGAAACCACAAAGAACGTCTAATATCAGAAGCACCTCACGTCAGGTGGAATCCAAATTGCCTGAACAGGAATGATGAACCAAAACAGAATCTGACATGGTTACAACATCTCCCTCCTCCATGAAGTGACGAAATCAACACAAATGTAATACGCAAGTTCACTATGTAAACACACACTACTTTTATAATTCTACACACTGATAAAATCCAACAATCTGCACTTGATTTTGTTATCTTTACCTATTGACCAACTTGACAACGAAAAATGACCCCATACTGACGAACGATGATCAAGTAAGTGAACTTTGTTTTGATATCATAACAGATGTAATATTATAAAAATTATATTTGTAAAATCTCAGCGAGATTGAAATGAGTAATTTGAACGTTTCGTTCGGCAATCTAGTCCGAACTTCTTCAAGGAAACGAAACGTTGGAATTACTCATTTCAATCCCACTGAGATTTTGCAAATGTAATTTTTTTGCAAATGTCTACTTCTCACTCGGCGCCCAAACATTTTAGAACTATTCTGCCAAATCTTAGCGACAGTTCATTTGAGATGTACTATTACCTTTGATATTTGGTTTAGCGATAATCATTGTTATTTTGACTTTCAATATGTCTGTTTAACTTGACCTAACTTGTATATTTTCTCACCCGTTAACTCTTTGTTATATATACGCTGAGATTTTTTAAATTCCGGTTCAAAACTACTTTGATAAAGCTATTACCATTAATTAGCGAAACGTCAGTAAGAAACAATGTCGTTCTGTTTTTCATTCATTGGGAAATACAAAAACCCTTATTATAATGAATATCATATACCTAATGCCCAATTTTTTTTAAACCGCTAAAAGTGAACTTGGTTTGGACATATATGATAGTCCATTAGTTAATATAGTCAACCAAATGTGTATAAGGTGTATAGTCAGAAAAAATGTGATGACGTGTGAATGAACAATTGGGTGATATAGTGTTGTTTTATAGTCAACAGAACACAAGTGTCATTGGGGTGGGGGAAATGCGATAACCACAAAATACATACAAACACACATTAACAAAGGGGACACTGAATGTGAGGGCTGTCCGTTAATGTCTAATCATAAAATAAAGAGACTAAATTTGAAATTGCAATAAAATGTTACAGAATTGGGAGGGTCAGTGTATAATCATAAACGTTGACAAAATTAAGGGCAACAATGAAATAAACTGGGTGGAGAAATGGATAATAAGGACATGATATCACAAAACGGTAACAATGATAATAGTAGCACGAAAAAACTGTGATCCTGGTGACCTTATTGTAAGCCAGGGAGACAAAGAGAGTGAATAAGTTTTTTTCTGTACACATAAGTCTGGCCTCTCTCTATTAATCTCTAAAGCCCCAGCTAAAGCTAGGAGGCGTTATCGTGTGACTTTGGGTAGACTGTTCGGTACTGGATACACAACTGCAAATGACTCATCTACTTTGATGCTGTGTTCGCTATTCACTAGGTGAGACAGAATTGCACAATTTAATGATTTACTTGCTCTTTTCACAAGCCAAACAGGAATATGTTCACGACTGCGTAAAGATGAATTCATTTGGGTACGACCTCTACTAACAAGACACCTATCTCTTGCTACGCTCATTTTCCTATTAAAAACTGGCTTTCTGTGCTTATGACTTGTAAGCACGTTGCATAGCCCTACCACTCCTACATGTGCCGCTTACGATTCTACTCTGAAGACTTAATCGATCTCCGAATGATACTGACTCACCCATCGTCACCTAGTGACATATGATGATGATGGTGATATATGAATAATGTGAGCGAAGTGAAAGAGGAAAATAATAACAGCTTTATTCTAAACAGTATTTGTGGTACAGGTGTGGAATTTTCAGAGTGCATTACAATATATTGCATCTATTTACGTCATAAATTTCATAAGATTTTAAAAGCAAAAAGCAACACAAAAAAAGATAAATAAAAAAATAAAAAGAACAGCGTTGTCTTTACATTTTAAACAATGCACCACAGGATATGAAATATAAAATGCCAACATCTACAGAAATATCATTCATTATTTGTTTACCACCTGTGATTTCCTTTAATAGCTTCCACATATTGGATAGGAATTTACATGAAAGGATCTTCTGGTTATAGAGAGCATTCAATCTTTGTAATTCAAGTTTAATCAAAGTGTTCATTCTCTTAACATCAGATTTATTTTTCATTTTGAACAACCTCTCTTTTTCACGGCGGATCTTTTTTAGTTGAGAAGAGGAGAAGCAGTTAAATTTTAAGAAGAGTTTCTCTTTTGGATAACAAACATCAAGACAAAAATTAAAATAATGTGTTATGTTGGTAATTTTGTTATCAAGAGCTTGTTCAGTAAATAAGTCTCAATTTGTGTCTTTTAACATGGTCCTTAGATTCAGTATGTTGTCATGAGAATAACATCTGTGTTGTGTTTTCTGTATCTACCACTTCAACTGCGCTTTCGGTGGAGCGAGTTATATCGGCCGTTGCTCTAAGATTTCGTGCTCGAGGACATCTCGCAGTATGGCTAAGTAAAGGTGTAGTGAAAACCATCAACAGTTCGATATTGGACCATCTAGTAGAAACCAGTCACAAAGCCTTTAAGCTATCATTTACTGGGTGCATTATAAATTGCCAAAAGGCATCGAAGCACCACATGCTGCAAACAGCGTAGGCTATTGCAATTCGCCCTAAAAAGCCAATGCTCTGAGTGCAGAAGGAGCACGTCCAGCCCCTACTACTGCCCCGGCCTTCAGCAGAGATCGTAAATTCATTAATCTGTAATACTATCTTTCCTGATTTTCTAACATTCAGCTTATTTCATGTCGATGCTAATGAACTGTATTCTATTGATATTACTCATTCCATGTTATTATTGATCCTCATAACACTAAATCATTCATTCGCTATAATGTATATATAAGTGTAGAGCCTGTTGGTGAAGTTATTGAAAATCTTCTTCTTTGTTCAGAACCAATTCTTTCGAAAATTTTGTATGGAATAAAGCTACATGGCTTAAATTTTATGGCAATGTTAGTCAATAATAAGATATGAATCTTGTCACTGCTTTCCAGAGATTTGTGCTAACTAACGCTGAGTATAACACGAAATTTACTGTTGCATGTGACTTTCAACGGGATGTCTGTCATTATGAGAAACAAATTTGCTTCGCTCACTCAAGTGGCGTAGAGATAACTCAACTAAACTCATTTCTCTTAAGAACGGAATACATTGTATTTCTCTATATATGCGACATCAGAAAATAAGTCTATAGGAGATTACTATCGGAATGGAGATCTTAAATATGAACGCTATTCTCATGCGTATCACTTCTTGCTCAATTGTGAATGTGAAGTGATTGTAGTTGTTGACAACGCAGTTTCCCTCCATACTCAATGGACCCTTGAAATTTCATGAGAATAATGAAACACAATTCATTAACCATTTTTAGACGAAATACAACTTCGAAAATGTACATATAGAAAAAGGAATATCAGGTATGATCAACATCTAATTAGAAACAACAATATATCTACGTACATAGATATCTTTCTCCATACATTAAAAATCTTCGTTCATAGTTTGTGCAAAGAGAAATCGACCTCATTTAATTGACATGCCCTTCTATTTCAATTTTCGTTTTTTGTAAAAGCGTTCAAACTTCGCACTATCCAAATACATTTGCGCGTACATGCATGTCTTTCTGTATCCTTATTTTTATCTTAAACTGGTTATTACTATTATTATTTATTTCTTTAACAGTGACAGTTTCCGGTAGTCTCCCCGGACCTCTAGGGAGGGAGCTGTGTGGAGTACGTAACAATGTGATTGCACTTTTTTGCTAGATGTTGAAATTAGAAACATTGGACATGATTTTTGTTTAAAACGATTCATGTTTAAATACATATAACTTCCGATTACAATTCGAAATACACTATACTGTTGGTAGCTTTGCCTTCTCATTGGTCATTACTGTCTACTTGCTTCAGTCATACCGTGTTGTATTTTTTAATTTCCTTCACGTTCCCATCGGAACATAGAGCTTCAAGCTAGTGGCTAGAAGTTTCTGTAGCAGCGTTCAATTTTGCAGGATGGGGTTGCTAGCCTCATGCCCAACCTTTCCTCTTTACCAGCGTTATTTCTGGCTTAGCGAGGTAAAGGAGTGCGTCGACTGGGGATTGAACCCCGGACCATGTGCGTGGTCGGCGAGCGTCCTGATCGCTGTGCCACCGATGCACTACCGTGTTGTATACTTTGGATTTATTGCAGGAATCTATTATCCTTATCCGAAGACAACTCTACAACCGGCACACAGTTTCTATCAATAGACACGATTTCAACAGTGATCACTTCTGTGGATTAGATTATTAATTTGTAGCAGTGTCCTTTAACAGTATATCCAAGTAACCTTTTCAATAATATAACTCATTACTGCATTTTTTATAACATATTGTTACACTATCATCTCATTGATGTGGATGCTTATTCGCTCATTTGTTATGTTATTGAGGTCTCTAGACAGTCCCCTACAGAGGGATGGGCATTCACTTTACAGTGTCAGTTGACTTAGCGCCTTCACCAGACAAATATCAACGAGCTTAGACCCGTTTCATCTCATGTCATCTAATCTGAATTAATATTGTTCCATCCATGCATCAGAGAGCTAACGAACAACCATCCTTAGTGAGACTGACCCACGTAGGCATTCATCGAGCGAGTAATCCATCTGCGACATATCATTTTTAATTCATCAAGATTTGTTTACTCTTCAGTTGCGAAGTCATCAATTTTCCCATTATCTAAGCTTTCTCGTCTGATAGATTGCAACCACGGCCCTGTCAACATGAGGTGATAGTGAAGTATCAGAATACACTGAATTCCCAAATCACATTAACTGTTAAGCAGTCATAGTTCATTTGTAGAAAATAGAACCTACGCATACACTCTGGTACAGTACAACTGGATTTCACCATACAAAGGCATAAATTCGTTCGATGATACAACCACACGATAATTAATTAATTAGTACTGTATCAGTGTTCAATTTCATCACACGAAAGCTCTCCGATCGTGGAACAGTCAGAAAATAACCACTGAATGGCAAAAATAAATGCTACCTTCAGTCAGCACTGAAAATGATCACTCGACCACTCTTGCTATTGACTTTTACCTTCATAAGTTCCTACTCTGTGCGGTGAGTGTCTAACTACCAGACTGCCTGAATCAGTGACGTTTGACTTATATTCACTGTTTCCCATAAATATCCACTGACAGTGGTTACGCGTGTACGATTCATAAACTCAGAAAAAAGCACACCATTTCATCATCACCAGGATAACCAAGGTACAAGTAAATTTCAGTCATCACCATGAAGTATTTTCATCTCTCTCTCTTTCTATCTCTCAGTGTTTCAGAGATAAACATTTGAGTAATTTCATGTTAACTACGATGATAAGCATGCATGCAACAATCACTCGACTATGAGCATATGTATTTCTTGGCGTATTCAAATGTGCCTGCAATCCTCATTCGCTTAACACTCTCTCACTCATTCATTCATTCGGTAAATTGACTACCAAACCACTGACACAAACACACATTCATACACATAGATAAACAGCAAACACCCAGACAGACACAAGCGAGAACTCGCCGAAAAATACCCTGTGATATGGCAGATTTTTGAAAGTATTATCGTGTCGATGTGTTTGCAGATTTTGACTTACAGAGACGAGAGTCGTGTTTTACGATTGAAAATTCTTTCAACGTATTCAGGTGTCCACCATTTTGTTGTCGATTCCAAATGTCGCTTTTGCAGAAGGCGACATCTATACATCTCGGCTGTGATACAATGGGAAACTCTTTGACGCTTATTCATAATTTAGTATGTTGTTAACAGAGCCTACTCTTCACTGTCTTTGCCTTAATTTGACCATATTTAAGCATACTCGACATTCAGATTATTGTATATCCTGCGTGAAACATTTGGGAGATTTCAATAACTGATTGAGACTCAGTGTTATTCTGAACACATACCAATAAAAAGGAATTTTAATTTTGTGGTAATAAGAGCTCGGAAAACATAATGTCGACTTATTCACATGGAATAAAAAACGAAGATTTGAATTCCGTCATTCTCAGAACGTGATATGACTTCACAACATGGATGACGAATTCGCAGCATTCAAATGACACATAATTCGACTGAAGATATCCATGCAATATATTATGCTGTACACTGTGGTTAACGAAATAGCCTATAAACAACCAACTCTTGTGCCATCGATCGCCTCGTGGCTAAGTCTTCACAAGTCAGCTTTGCCATTGTATTTCCTGGAAGTGCGAGTATCAATTAACTTGAAAATATCGGGGTGGAGAGATTTCTTTGTGTTTATAAGTGCTTCGTAGTCTTCGGCAAATAATTTCACTTCTCCTAATTGACATTTTATCTCGGCTACACAATACAATTCATCAGTCAAAACAATAATCCTCAAGTTGTGCTGTTATAAGTAGCCTATTTGTTGCAATTAGTCACTTTATTCTCACACAACTCACTCTACTAGAATAACAGAACACGTCAACTGGAATAAGGCCTTACCAAGGAAAATGTTGTATTTAATTAAACAAAAAAGAGATAAGCAAAAAATGTGTTCCCTTCACCAATGCTTCTCGAATTCCTTTGGAATCGAATTCACTTTTCTGCAGCTGAAACAAAATGAAATCGGAAGCAAAATACAACTGTTTTGAAAATAGGCACGTATCTTGTACAGCAGAAAATAGTGCTGACAATTTTTTTATTTAACCAACAATGAAACTAGTCTTAAGGTAATACTTCCAGTGAGGATTAAAGCACAGAATAGGCGCGTACTTTGTTTGTTTGGTTCCAATTTATAATTCCCCTCACAGAAAATCCGATATGCGAAGCAGCACTTGAATATACGATGTTCTCAATAGTTATAACGGACGCGATATTGCGCACAGGCGACCGACTGTGATCATGTGACAAGTCAGTCAGTAGGGCGTTCATGACGTGCTTGTAAACAGATGAGTAAACAAAAAATGACAACGGACAGAATTTTAGTGTTATTTATTTCACAAGCAGCAATCATCTAGCTGATTTGCGCTAACAGCAAAACCCATCTTCAAGTTCATATTCAATTGTTCAGTTAACTAAAAATTTGAAATACCCTTAGGATCTTAGTTCACACTTACTTTAATAAGACTTCTTGGAGTCTTCCTTCATTTCAGCCAGCAGCCAGTTAATTCTATATTTAGAGGTTTGAACTAGGCAGTTCTAAATCATTTTACTGTTCCAACTTACATTTCAAAAATTCAATCCTCTTCATTTCCAATTGTTTTATTATATAAACTAGTTCTTCTGAAACAGTGAATAGATTGTCAGTGATGTATCAGTAGCATTTTGAATGTAATGCTGCGACAATATGAAATAAATCTCAAATATCATTATGCTCGACCATGTCATCTAGTTTCAATGTAACTATTATTCTGGACTTCACAAATATGTGATCAACTTTTCAGGCTTTATTTTATGATATATTGAGGAAGTTACTGAAGCTTTGTTGGAACAGTTTTGCGTGTTTTGATAATATGAAAATAACACTTTATGGGCAATAGATTTGACGCTTTTGTGCATAGATATTTCAGGCTTAATTCTCACCAACTGTCCAACAATTTGCAGATTCTGATATTAGTGTGACAAGTAATATTGCTAATTCTGTCGATGATATAGCCTAATTTGGTATTAGCGAATATGACAACTTGATAATATACACGTCATTAGTCACACAGACTACTTCTGTTTCATTTAAAAAAAGGAAATTCCCTGGGAAGTGCATTCACCATTAAAACTATAAAATATCATTTGTGATCAAATCAAATAACTATTTAAAATTACTTGTGGCGACTGCGAAGTCAGTACGAGCCTTCCAATACGCTTGTGTAATTTCAGCATCATTCAGTGAGTCTGAAGCGAATGACATCTCGTTATCAAATTCATAGTCGCATAAGTGTTTGGCGATATTGAAGTAAAGTACTTCATACAAATAGATTCAGTGTGGAATGAGATAAGTGTAAGAGATTGGCGTGCTTTGTATTTTCGCTGAGTGTTTAAATTCCTACTTCAACTAATCGTCTAATTGGTCTGTCATCTTTACCTTCACGCGATCTTCAAACTAGAGATCTTCAAGAAAGACCGGCTGCCAATGCGAAATGTCAAGTGATATTTTGCTTATATTTGCTCATAATTTATTCGATGATGGCTTGTTGAAGATCAGGATTTTTATCATTTGCAGTACCGAGCAAGTCATAATGAATCAATTATAATGATCTCATTCTCTGTTATACGTGAAGTTCTGAAATTCCTTATGGTAGAAATTTCATTACTTTCACTCAAAGATGAATAGTTTGGAGCTTAGAGATGAATACATTCCTAACTTCAAAATATTCTAAGCAGGATAAAACTGTTGCTCACCATTTGTGGATGTTGCCTTCCCAACACCTCGCAAATATGCTAAGTAATAATAATACAATTATATGATATGATTATGAGAAACTAATTTTCATAGAAACGTCATCCAGTTATGAATGCTGTGACAATGTGTGTTATATTCACTTGACTAATCTAATATCGAATTATATTCTACCACAGTGAAAACTATACAGTCAATGGCATCGTTACTATAATTACCACACCAACATTTTGAGAAAAAACGGTTGGTTCACTATTCTGTCTGTTTTTCAATGTAAAGCAAAAGGCGAGTCGATCCTTGTTTCATGTTATTCTTACAGTTGAGTGGAAATTACTGGATAGTTGTGGAAAATTACGTTCGTCAGGTTTCTGTGTGTTGACGATTCATTAAACGCATCTACTTTTCATATTTAATCACCACCCTGTTCATGCAATGGTGAATCGTATTTGACCTGTCCATAGCTTCATTGTGCTTAAAAGTACACTAATCAAACTGATGAATATATTAACTCACTTGAAGTAGTTCTGTAAGCATTAGATGCGATGACTGCCGCTGTTTCCAGCACTTTAATGTTAGCTAGGAAAACAAGAAGTGTTGAGTGATATTTTAACCGCTGATCAAGAAATTTGAATGTCATATTCATCACCATACTGAAAAGAATATGCTCACGATCACAGAACGTGTCATAATAATTTGAATAATTGTCAACACGTTTCTTCTCAATTAATATATTAACTTTCAAAAGTCCATTCCACTCCTCACGAAAGTACTATCGACTCTTTGGTGGGAAACTGATCTCCCTAATATTTCTGAGGAGTTATTGTACTGGTGACAAAACGGATATCTAACACACTTTAGATGTTGTGCATGTTACTGATGAGTAAATGGGGCACTTAACGACTGACTATAAACACAATGACGGGTGACTTTTCATACTAACAGTTTATTATACGCTCATGAAGCGTGCAATACAAATTGACAGAATCACTTTACCTCTGGATATGTCCATTGCTTCCTTCGCTTTCGTTAAGTCCTTCTTCACCATTTGAACTATAATTGCACAGTATCGAAAAGTTTGAAATGTTTTTGTGTGTTCTGTAATGTGAAACAGTCATATTAACGCAATGGCTGCTGACTATCACAATACATTGTCAACCGGCTAGTACTGTCTAGCTTACCACGTGATATTTCGAGGTGTTTACTGATATCATTTAAACAAATGCTATCACTAGGTGTTGACTGCATTTATGTCCATTTTCAATGTTGACTTTTTACATTATGGAACAGTAATCGTTTCCATAGAATATTAAACTTGTATACAACAATTTGTCAGATCATTGAATGAATAATTATGTCAGTGGTTTCTCATGTTACAAATTGTATTTACAGGGACATGCTACATTTTTATGAGGGTCTGCATGTTATGAACTAAACAAGAGTGCACTACTGATAAGATTTATCAGTAGAATATACAGAGACGTTCATCGGCATAAAAACATCAAATAGCAGGGAGATAGATTTGACGTCATAGAAAGCAAATGATCCAGCGTTTCGTAAAGACATGGGAGACTTACTAGAAATACGAAGAAATACAATATCAAGGAGAGAAGTAGCATTGCACGGAAGAACTGTGCCAATGGTGGTTTGAAGATAAGGTGTGCATAATTTGGCAATTTGAAGATACCCAATTGCAAATAAATACTTGGTGATGAACAACAGTTTCATCGTCATAAATTTCATCATGTA
Source organism: Trichobilharzia regenti (assembly GCA_944472135.2). NCBI lineage: Eukaryota > Metazoa > Platyhelminthes > Trematoda > Strigeidida > Schistosomatidae > Trichobilharzia > Trichobilharzia regenti. The sequence continues at coordinate 55,146,065 of OX235267.1, read as the reverse complement.
TTACTCATCAAGATGATCTTTTTATGAATAGAATTGTGATCAAAATTCACCTATCTACAGTTCGATATTGTGACGGAGATGTTCTAAGTGTCATTACTGAATGTGCTGATACCCAATTATTTCGGGCAGACATTATGTTCAGAACCGTGGAGACAGCTTTTCCACAAATGCAAATAACTCGATAACTGAGTCAAAAAATCAACTAGCTGTTGTATCTGTTTGTCATATGGGATATTCAGCCATGGTTTACTACGAATAAATATAACCACATTTCGGTAGAACTATGAATATGCTTATTAATCAGATCAGAGGAACTACTATTCACAAAATATGGAGATATATTTCAGAACAGGCTATAAGTTACGAAGGATGAATTTCAAAGTGAAAGAAAACCAACCTTTGTATTTTTTCAAATTGCCTGATGTCTCTGCGAAAAATTTATCTGCAATTAACACATCACACTGTCATTCAACTTCCAGTCGTCAGTTGGATTCAACATCATCATAATTGATTTACTCAAAGATGGATTCCGCTTTGTGTTTGCATACTGTCGTTTATTCTATGAACTACTCTCTGTTATTTGCGTAGCGCATCACCACACAGGTATTCTCATCATTCTCTGATGAGGAGAATACACAAGATCGTGAACATAAATCAGTGAGTGGAACAAATGTGCAGAACACTCTTACAGAAAGTCATTTACTCCTGCAATGACTTAAGTTCATGCGAGATGTGTCACGTTTTCTTTCTCGCTTAGTCAGAATTCACACTCGTGAGTGTGATGTTTAAAAAGAAATATCTCCGTAACGATGTGTTACTGCAAATCTTGTGTAAAAGTGTGACGTTTTCTTTGACATTACGTACTTTGCTTAATTATTGATGGAGAATGTTCGCTTTCTTACAAAATGCTAATTAACCTACTGCCTTTCTAAACAATAGAATCATAAAAATATTACCTTCTACGATATCAAGCATTTTTCGACTTCCCCATTTACTTGAAATACAGGTTTTCACCAGGTTGTATAATCCTTGATGAGCTGAAGGAATGAATGAAAATTCACTAAATGTAATTATAGGATGTGTAAAACATGGATAACAGGATTATTTGAGCTGTGAAAACTTCCTCCAACATAATGACAGTGGTGATTTATCTAGATGCCTTACTATGACAAAACTTTGATTCCGAACAGATCTCGCCATGTATCCACCACTGAATTCCCCTGAGCAATGCATAACGCATTGTAAATTTGGTCAGTTTTCCGTGGAAGAGTGAGAAGCAATATGACTTTACATACGTATATATGTATATATACATGTATATATTCAAACGGTAACAATTATCGTCAGTTAAAAAGATAATGTCCTCAATCAATGGACAAATAACCTGGATATCTTATGAATGTCACCGCGATTTGTCGTGATTTGTAGTTACAGTTTATCTTAGTAATAAATCACTATAGTGAGCAAAAAGGAAAATGGTCTACTTTGATAAGGAATGTCCTTACGGTGCCGAAATGTTTCCTCGGGAATTTTGGAAGAGAAGTGCGATTTAGCATGTTTGAAAAGCAAATGTGATTGTAGATTGAAAGGATCACTTGTCACAAAACACCAGTGCAAAATGTTGTGTACATTTTTCACAGAACTGGTTACTTAATTTCAACTTATAGATGGATTAAGTATTGATACGAATATTAATAAAGAAAGAACACTCATACCAAAAACGTTGTGCTGTAAAGCAGTATCTTCTTCAAATGCCTTCTTGTATTCATCTACAGAGGAAAAAAGCATTGCTTAGTACATATTAAATTCCCTCAATACCCATCCGTCTGCTGTTGTATTTGTACATTGCGATAGCATGAAAAAGCGATTATTTTGTATCTATACACAGATGACATTTCGAAAAGTATTGAATATTCGTAATCATCTGAAAATGATTTAAAAATAGAATAGTGTTGTACACATCTCTCAACAGATATAAGAGGTGAATGTTGCCACTTGGATAGATTTTGGCTGTTGAAAGACAAATAGTGAGTGTATCTGATTGAACAAATGTGAATCATCACCAAACTAAGACTAGAATGGCAATCAACTGCTTACCTCATCCTCATGGAATTTGGAAAGACTTCAGACAGCGTAAGCCACAAAGTCACTTGTTTACTATACCAACACTGCTAAGTGCCACACACCCTGATGCAACCCATTCAACATGCATATGATTATACCAAATGTGAAATACGTCTCAAATGAAAGTTAATTGAACCACTAGAAGTTAAGACAAAGTCGTCTCCTAGCACATGACGTATTCCTATGGTATTTTTCTTGACTGAACCATTCAAAACGTTCTCGAGGGTGAGCAGCTTGATGTTTCATTCAGAAAAGAGCATAATGAATAACAGTAGTAATTTTATACTGCAACTGATTAACGGTGGATTTATTAAACCCCTCGACATTTGATGAAAATAAAGTTGAAATACACAATCAAAGTTTTCAAGTAGTGTAAATTAACTTGAGATATCCATGGACTATAAGTTCTATTCAGAATGCTATCAATAATGCATGCTGTTTGACTTTGTCATGTATGTATATTGAAAAGAACATTGTCTAGGAAGTCGGTGTTGGAGGAAATTGTTTCACTCCGGTATACCACGTCACTCGTGATTGAATGTACGATAAATTTGACTATAAGTCATTGAATGGATTAGATTACATCCATACAGCCTAACTGCAACGACGTTACTTGTTAGCCTTGTCAGATAAAATATATATTGAAATCTCCGGTGACATCTGTTACACAAAGAGATTTGAAGCTGATTTTCATTACACAAAATGTTACAAGACGGCTTTGTCATCAGATACCAAATGATTGTGTCTAATGCACTCTATCTGTTATTTTAAGATGAAATAACCTACCGTAAAAAAGATTCAGGAGCTTCTTATCCTTCACACCGATTGCTGTAAAAGTGTAGATAATTTCATGACTCGAAATCATGGTAAAAACGGGACCGTAAGAAAACGTGAAATGCAGACTGAGGGCTTGTCAGATATAAAGAGTACATCCTGGCAACTTGTTTGAGGCGTTACATAACTTATCTGTCTGACATAATTGTTTCTGCATTGAAAAGAATATTGAAAGGTGAATCAACAGCCTTCATGCTACAAATGGCTTGATGTAGTTTTATTTATTGTTGGAGTTCGTTATTCAATGCTATGCGTATTGGAGAGATGTGTACTGGAGTACTTTGGGAAATGCGCATATGCAGTTCATTTCTCACTTCGAATTTTTTCCTTGAACGTTTGCAGACTGTTTGTCGAGAGAAGTTTCTGTGCTAAGGGCACCTACAGGTTACTCGAAAAACCAGTTTTGATGATTTAAATGCGGTGTAATTTCATTCGGTGATTACCTCCAATGACAATGCGATTCATTTCAATTCATAATCCAGCTTAATTAACTTCAGTGAAAGTTCAAGCCAATATTCAATACACAGTTTCATTCACTAACATCATGGAATCAAGTGCGTTGACTGCAGCACTTACATTCAAGAAATTCCTTCGCCCATTCACTTTGATATAAGTGTTCAAGTCGTAGGATTTCTATTTAAAGTGAAAAAAGACACATAATTAATGCATGCCAAAATGTTGGTTGAAAAGTTTATTTGCTGAGAAAATTTTGACTAGTGAAATGACGCTATCCACATATTTCTTATTCTCCACTTGTCATGAATTTTTCTAATTTTGCATCCTCTACTGCTTAAGTAAATAAAACGCTTTCTAGTTGTTCATTGCTCTTGAATGTTGAAAGTTTTTGTGAAAAGGTGGACCATTTATGTGTTGTGCACTGTTAGTAACGCTGGAGAGTCAACAGGACACTTATGTCTATCTAGTTTATTACTACCCTATCTAGGCATATTCAGCTTCACACCACTAGCAGATGAATAATCTTGTCTATGATCCGTCCTTTGAAACCACTGACTGACGAAAGTCTTGGGTATTTAGGTATCGACTAAATGAGGATGTTTGAATAATTTCACGTCAAGTCATTGCAAATTTCAGGTTATATGTCATGCAGGGAAAGCCTGGCTACTGTTTAAGTAACTAAAGAAGTAGGCGCTGAAATATATGAGGGATAGTAGAATGAACTACAATTTTTTTTCAACGGAGGAATTCTCATCTTAAAATTCATAAACTCAGATACCGCTCTTTACATGCATGTTATACTTTGTTTATTTATTTTGCAATTATTTATTTGAGCTTTAGTGTTCCACATAAAGCATGAAACTGCGCTTCTGATGATCTGCTTCTACTGCATTTTCGCAATCATGCTCCGTTATGCGTTTTCTCTCAACATCGTATGATTACAATGACTTCGAATAAATCAAGAACACCGGATTTTGCAGAATAAAATGGTACCATCATTTATTAGGCTAGCTTTTCATCAGCTACTAACAGTTCAAAGGCAGTGAAATAAATAATAATGAAGTTATTTTATTGTGCAGAAAACGGTAGTTCTTGTTTTATTCAAATTCATTAAAGGAAATAAATGTACAATGATTTCCATAATGCAGATGGTGGTAATACTGAAATGTTCCAGTTTCTTCCAACTAAGTTTTTCCTCGTTTCGATGCTCGATTCAAAAAAGGGTTGATTTAACTCACAGACGTACAGCACAAAATTAAGGCAAATCGGATTCAAGTGCCATGATTCTATAAGTGACATGGACCAAGAGGATAAAGAAGAATTCCACAGAAAACTGAAACCAGTAGTGCACACTACACTGAACAGCGACGTCAGAATGCGAAAATGGAAACGAAAGCTCATAAAAAGACCGTTTGTAGGTCCAGAGGCTGTCAACGAAAGACTTGAGGGCGGTGAACCCTTCATATACTTGTGTGCCTTCACTCGTCTGTTGACTGAAGGTATCAAAATAAGATGCACAAAATGAGATTTGTTGCATCACTTAAAACATCAACAACAGATAATCCTTAACTCAATCTCAGGAATGTGGCGACTGATCAATATGGGCATAAAATCAAGACGATCAGGCGCAACGTATTGGCGAATGTATCGGAATATTTAATTGATTTTATTTTTTGATTACAGCTTGATGCCACGCCGTATTTTCGGTACAAGTATGGAATTTTCAGCATGGATATCGGTAGCCCAAAGTTTGCTGGTCGACCATAGATATCAGGTGTGCGTCGGCAGGGGATCGAACCTCGGACCATGTGCATGGTCGGCGAGAGTCCTAACCACTGTGCCGGGAAGGGAGACCCTAGGATACTTCTTTAGTTTAACACGTAGGTAGCCTAGATGAAAACAACACAGAGGAAACAAATGAGGCATAGCGAAGAGATGCTAGGTAGAAAATAGGAGAAAGGACGTAAAATTTTAAATAGAAGACAACCTGAATATGGGCCGAAAATACCACCAGCAACAGGCTTAGATCTGTCAGTCAAGAGCAGTACTCCAAAAAAACAGAGGTTTCGAATGTCATAATGTTACCGAGATCTGGAAAAGCGACAGACCCAGGTAGAATTCCTTCGAGAGCACCTCATCAGATATACTCGTGCCACTGGTGTAGAATATTTATGTTGGAGAAGGTTACTTTCTGGTGAGAAGATAAATTACCCGTGATGAACTATCAATAAAGTGCTACACATGCCTCTGCAAGAACTGCACGAGAATCATGCTTCTTCTCAATCTAATTACAAAATAAGCTCGTGTCATCCTGTAGAGACTAAATGATGCAATTAATTCAGAATTCCCTCACTAACAAGCTGAGTTTTGGAAAAGCAGTTTACGTACGAACCGTGGCGCTTCGCTTCATTATCGAAGAGAGCACAAAAAACTACGTGAATATGGCAAATATCAAGGGATCCACAATGGAAAGCTCAGAGAGACTGATGTTACCGGTTGTAGTCGACTGGATCTTGTAACACACCGTGAGCAGCAAAAGGAAGATCATACACTGTTGCAAAGTAATTAAAAGTCTTATGTCTAATGTCAAAAAACCTCGACGATCTAAAGGTAAAGACGGACCCATTGGCTAACGAAGCAGTAAGCGAAAACATGTAATCAGGTGAGCATAGGAGAAATAGAGGTGATGAGTACAACCCACATGCCAGCAATAGCAACGGCAAAAATGTGACGGCAGTCATTTCGCTTACTTATTTTGACTACTTGTGGTGGCAGGGAAGATGACTTCGCAGCCAGCTGAGATTTGAAAATCAAAACAGAATCTCACCGCCTCCAAATCAGCAAGCGACGTTATTCTACTCAGTATGAAGAAAGAGATATGAGTCTTTACGCTGAAGTCAAACCAATGTTACTACATGTTTCATCGGCTTATCAAGTTGGCAAAGCATTTAAAAAAGGCAGCTGCAGACATTTGTGAACAGCTTACTTTAATCTCCAGCATCAAAGGCAAATAGGTAAGAAGACATTCACAACATGGCAGTCTGGAGACAAAATAACCTTGAAACGTCTATCCAAAGAAAAAGCCTTTTGGAGTGAAGATGGGTGGCACATGCGTTAAGGAGACCGTTGACTGAGAACACACGCTAGTCTGTTTAGTGAGAAGGGAAACGGACATGAGCTGGTGAGCAATGGCAACATGGTCAAGATTATGCGGGTGAAAAATAAGGGTTAATTATGTAGTTGTCGAGCCAGTCACAAAGGACCGCCAAGAAGAGGATAGTATGTGGATGTGCAACTGAGGTCTTTTCTTCCACTTGGAACTCAGGAGAATAACAATAATAGTAATATGAAGAAGAAGAATTGGAAAAATAATGTGAGACTGACTTAGACAACAGCGGACAACAGTAAGCGTCAGACCACTTTCTAAGCCACAAACGCCTCCATCAGTATTCAATTCAAACAGGGAATCTCCCACTACACCCACGAGTTAGTTCATGGTTTTCAGAGATGTGCTGCAAATCAACAAACAGCAATGAAAATCGCGTAGCAGTAAGGGTAGGACGGTGAGTGAGTCCCGTTTTATTCCGCGTCACACCCTTAACACGTTATTTAATCCATTAAAATTACATGTGTATATCTCTGAATCAAAACAATAAGTAACGTCTACAAAATGTATGAAATACAACATAATCCATTGTTTGATAAAATACCATATAGTTATGGCTGCTATTGGTATGCGACCATGTAGAGATCATCATAAAATTTCTCACCAGTTTTGATTACATCTTCCGCATTCTGGGGATCTACGTATGTCTGCAGTTCAGTCATAAGAACTAAAAGAAACAAACAGGTGAAAACAAATTCTATAACTGTCCAGAAATATTAAATGTCGAACTGTACGCTTTCTGCCCTCGTGTAACTAATTATTCATGAAGTGCGAATGTATCATCTGCATTAACGACACACCTACAGATAAATGTAAATATTTCCCGCACATTGCACTGGTAACTAGTGCCAAGCGATCAAGTCTTTCAACCGTATCAACATTATTGTCTAACCACTATTCAACTCATCTCAGCCTAAAATACCCACATGGATGCAAAATGAGCACCAAAAGATTATCAAGTTTCCTTAAATTAATGAGGCACTATTATTCACGTTGAAGCACCAGTTTCCTGCTGTACTTTACAATAAGAATTTGTAGGTTAATGCAATTAAGTGACATAACATACACCTGCTGACATAAGAAATATGTCTCTTCCCGAACGTCAATGACGACGTGCAGTTGTAAAGGAGATTTTTAAAAGCTACTCAGTATTGTCAGTGATTGAATTTGTTGATTTGCTGTCTACGAATCAAGACAGGTGATATGAGCATTAACTGGAAGTGAACATGGATCGTTTGAGTACAGTCTAAACTCAACAGACAACCATAAAATATTTTTCGGTGAAATAAATACCTACATTTATAATTCAGAGCTTGATGATATGAATTCGCGTATGCGTTAAGTGCATAATTCGTAGCATCTGAAATAAATAGGAATATTTCACTCGAAGCATTTAACTAACTCTTCATAATTTAACAAGTAAAACATACACACAAAAATTAAATTATCTTGTACATAAGAAATCAGATAGCTGGTGTATTCAGCTATTTCTGAAGTCCACAAACTAATAATAAAAATCTTCAAAATGAAAAGTTACAGTAGTCTCACAATGCATTCAACTAATTCGAAGTAAAACTGCTCTTGCTTATACACTTCTCTCATAAGATCCCTACACCTCTTAAAATAATCATGGCGATACTGATTCTTCAACAATACAATGATGTCATTCTGAGTTTCGATGAAATTCGCTCCATGAATGAATGATTTTCAGGATGCAGCCATGTCAGCAACATACGTTATAATCCGACGGAAATCGAAGTTTCGCATTAACATTAGACAGTCAGTTGAATAAATCTAAATGTCTTTACAATTATTATTCACATCACTGCAGAAAATCGACCATCAGAGGCTATCGTTAACTAAGTTATGTTACTGTCACAAGTGTAAGGTAGGGCGTACTGACATTGTGGGGCACTGTGACAGGATACTGTAAACGAAAACTAAACGCTGAAAATTCGACAGTCTATTGGAAGTCCAATAAGCAGAATCTTAAATAACATCCTCCTACACCATTTACGACAGAACATACATTTTGTAAAGCATAAGCTTATAATTGTCTGTCAGCAAAACGCCTAATGCATGGAAGACATCAGTGTAAAAAACTGTAGCAAACGCTTACAGTAATGATAAGACTTATTAGCAGCATCTAAAAATAAAATGAAAGACAACGGCTCAAATGACATTCAAGTATCTGCTATTGAGAAAAACTCACCAGTCATAAATATCAAAACTTGCACTGACTGAGATAACAAGTTGGTATAAGAAGGAAAATGCGCACGGTTCAGCATAAATGGTGATCGTCAAATGTGGCAGCTCGCAAACATCACTGGCCTGACTGAAATTTCACCCAACACAACACAGATAGTTTTATCTAATTCTATTTGCCTTAGCCAATCACTTAGGCCCTTGATCCGAAAAATAATCTCACACATATTCTTAATTGACATTCTCGGAAACGAAGAAAAATACAACTAAAGAGATTATTCCATTCTGCGGATGTAACTGCATTAAAGTGCTATTCGAAGGACTGAAATTTATTTGAGTCAACAGTAACTCATAATTAGTCTCGATATCTCACACGTGTCCATGCGTACACTCATTACACGAACCATCGGAGAAAACTCAATTCCCCTTCGAAGAGTTCACAAATAGTCAGAGAGAAAGTGTTTTCAAATTGTAAATCGATTCGCTCGACCTCAATTAGAAAGAAGCGTGCATATAATTCGAAGAGATAAACTTATCAAATGAGGACAATCGAAAGCTAACAATTCCTAACAATGTTGATTCAGATATTGTGAAATGTTTATTTCATGGGTGACGCTAGTAACGTGAGTACGCTTCAGCACTTGAAACTGTGTTGGAACCAATAAATGCTATGCACTTCTCGAAGGAATTGAAAACAATGTTCAGAACTGGTTCTCTTGTCATATGCAACAGCAGTACGTCAGTTGATTTACTTCCGATTATCGCTTTATATGTAAATTCTGTATGAATACGGAATATTTCGAAACAAATACGCTGAAGATTTCTGCAGCATTTCTTCACAAATTGTCTGAAATGAAGCCTCACGTTTGTTATGTATTATTCTTCAAATATTTCGTAAGTTTCTCGCAGTGATTATTATTTTAAAAATGAGTGTTTCTGTAATAACTTTATACTAACCCATACAAATTAACTAATGTTCTGTTCCGCATGTATTTTCTTTCATCCCATACTTCACACATATTCATAAAAATGCTTTATTGTGAAGGAAAAATATGTGTGCGCTGCAAAGTTTTGATGTGGAACTAAGTAAAACTTGACATATCTCCTCTCTCTGTTTCTTGCGTCTTTAAAATGCATTATTTCCAATTTGAAACTAAAATCCTATAGCTTAATGCAATTGAAAAAGACTAAACACAAGCAACAATTAGTGATAAAGCGGAATCCCCGCTCAACTGACTACTATGCATACAGCGAAAAAGAAATACTACTAGAGGTTACTTCATTTTGGATGAGATTTATTTTGATAAATCACACAGTGTTATACATTAGTATTAACTGATGAAGTTTCGATCACAAACTATTTCTCATAATCATATCAAGTTCGCGAAATGAAATGTTCAAGGTTTTGAAGTTGGATTGCTGGTAGAGATCACAAAACCATATGGAGATGGATGGATTTGAGAAGTTTAAAATACAATAAAAATAGCATGTGTGTAGATAAAGAAATTGTTTGTCACATTTGTGTTGATACTGTCACTTTTAAGGAGAGGAGGTTGGTGGTGTTGTTACCAGGTTAAATTCTGTCTTGGCCTATTATTCCCATTCAGAATATTCACATTCGATTTAATATGAAGTGCTTCTCGTATATAAGATTTCGTTCTGTTATTTAAAATGTTTCCGGATGATTTCAATATTGTCAAAATCAACTTTGTGGCCTGATTTCCTGTATTTTGATTACATTATTATTTTTTGTTTTCATTATTATTTTTGATTACAGCTTGATTCCACACTGTGTTTTTGGTACAAGTATGGAATTTTCAGCATGGGTATCGGTAGCCCAAATTTTGCAGGCCGACCATAGATATTGGGTGTGCGTCGGCAGGAGATCGAACCTCGGACCATGTGCATGGTCGGCGAGAGTCCAAACCACTGTGCCACCGACGCACAGACCTGTCTGACTACTCTTCAAAGTTTTCTAGTTCAGCTAGATGTCTCGATGGCTGGATAGATAATCTACAGTGTCCATTTCTTCGGGTCTTGATTTCTAATGGGAGATTGTCCAGACTTCAATAAATATTATTTTGTAAGCAGAACTCGACTGTGGATTCTCCGGAATTCAGTTTTCACAATGTAAGAATTACCATATGCTGAATGAAGATGACTAAGTTGAGATATTTAAGACAAGTTATCGCTCTTAGGGAAACGTTGGCTAAAAACAAAACCGTTGAATGTTTTGATTCATCGGAAATGACAGAAATGTTATTGTTACTCAATTGGAACTATCTTTTCTTAGCATCATTATTCTTACTCATTTTGCTACTACTATTATTATCAGCTTTGTAATTTCTGACATCTTCTGGATATTTCTCTCCTAACTGATGACTTCTCCTCGTGATGTGACTGAACTGTGATTCACTCAACTTTTAATTTGTATCCCTCATTACCTTTCCACTTCATCCATATGAACATCGCCTGAAATACATTCCGCAATAATCACCAATTACAGTTAATTATTATTTGTCTCTTAATATACCCCTAGTGCTATTTATATTTCGCTGTATGGATAGTAGTCAGTTAAGGATTAATTTTACCGATATTTGATGAATTCATTACATTCTGCCTTAATACCGCCTTTCACTTGACTCAGTCTATCTTGCAACATGAATGTTTCCAAAAAATGACAATTAAAACGAATAGCAAATCATTATAACTGGTAACACACTGCACATAATATAGCGAAAACCGTGGTCAATTTGAGGTGCTTTTGTTGTGATTACACATGTATTAATTTAACCATCCAAGGAGTCTTTTATTTGTCGGGGATTAAAAAACTAATCTAACTCATAGTTTGGAATTTAACTTGAATTGTGTCAAATAATCAAATTACAGGAAATCTAATGGATATTCTAATGTTCAACGAACTTTCACTTTATTTGTTTTAGATCAATATTTTTCCTTACTAGATTGGTAATTCCAAATTCACATTTATTTAGTAAATGAAGAAGGTTTCAAAAAATCTACTAAACACTAATCGCTTATCCATAAATTGAGGAATTGAGATTGAACCGGCTTTACAAGTTTAGCTGGAGAGCAAGTAGATCTCTTCCACATACACATTTTCAGAAATCTAAGGAATTTATAAACTATAAATAAATTTATTCTTAGCTAAACTGAAATATTCAAATTTGTGGCTTATGCTAGCGATTTTCTATTCATTTTAGTGCTGAACTAGCATCTTAACATCCATTTCTCCGTAGTATGGGACTCTTCAACAGTATTTTATTATGGCTTTACTAGAGATCTAATCTTAAAGGTCATGAGGCACTAACATGAAATCTACTGGGTTAAGTATTCTTACTTCTGCGAATCTGTTTATATAGTCTGAATATCAACCAACGCTTTTACTGACATTCGGACTGGAACTAAGCCCCTGTTCATACGATCAATCATTCTCTTTCTTATTTCTATTCATAACTTAATCTTCATTGAAAATAAACTTTAAACATTTAAAGTGACAAGTTATAGAAAAGAATAATAAATCAACTCACATTCACTATTAGCACTGTTATCAGATAATAGGAGTAAAAGACAACATAATGCCTTCAACAGTAAATTTCGCATGATTCAAAATCTCCCGTCAGGGTATGTTGCCAGTGCTTTCTACTGCAAAATAAATTTACGCCTAAATCTCTCACATATATCTTTTATATAGTTACATATAAACACACACTATGTATGTATATGGCGTACATATGTGTATCTCATTTTTGTGTTCGCCTACCTAAAGATGCAGCAATATTTGACCACTAACACAGTATTATACCTAACATATAAAATCAACCAGCAGCACATTGGTCACAGAAAAACAAAGATATATTGATTTATGGTCCCTAATGCTGTCTATGTTCACCATCCATGTGAAGGCGAATTAACCAATCCTTTCTCACGAAAAAGACTCATACCTATTTCAAATTAAATAGCTTCTTCAAGAGTTAGTTTGTAGGCAGTAATTTGATTTACTTTAAGTTTCACCATGTATAGATAACACTTAGCGGACCATTGAAAAACACCATGGAATAATGGACATCTGTTTCCTTTCCGCAGTCTGGGACTCATCGGCAGTACTACGCAATTTGAGTTATTTACCAGGATTTTCTGGTTACACGGCAATCTTGTGGACAATTAAGCCAAAAGGACCCTAGTCAACGACGACTACATGAATTCCATTTTCTACAGACTCGCGATTTTAACACGAATAGATGTTGGCTATCACTGCTTTCCTGACTGATATCAATCTTTTTTGGTGAAACATTGAATTAATCAAATTCTAACAAACTAAATTTTGTAAGTTATTCTGATGCTCACTGGTGACTACCTGCAGAACTAAATTAACTGGTGAGATTTCTTGTAGTAACTCGTAACCGGTGAGGTCTAAAACCCTGAGAGTGAGGACAAATTTTCACCGCAGATGTAGTTGGCTGGTACCAGTAGCAATAAAATCAACAATCTGTAGGTGTTAGAACTCGTGAGCTAGCAGGTATAATTAGGTATTAATGACCTAATTTTGTACAAGTTTTTTTAGAATTAAAAGGTCTTGCACTCAAACACCAGTGGTAACTTACCTCCTATATGTCCCGAACTATGCTGACGAAACAGCTATTCAGTACAGCCTGGTGTCTTTCATAGTTTCTCTAACTGACATCAACCCATCATCAAAGCTGAAACTAGTGAACTTTTGTTTTTTCATATACATGGCAAATATTCAGTTACAAATCTACGATACAGTATGGATGAAAAGTCAAATTACATATCCGTTAAAAACATTTCGGTTCAAAAAGGATTTAATTTCATCATTATTTGACTGATAATATGCGTTCAAGTTGATTTATTTCGCAGGCCTAATACGATTACACCACATATGAAAATTGATGAAGCTAAATATCATAATGCAAATACGAATTCGTAAACAAGAAACTAAATGAAACTTTGTCCATCATCAAGGTCAGTAGTTGAACTGAGTCCATTTCCCCAGAAAATCATGACACATTGGAGATAAAAAAAAATTTGCAACTGGATACAACCTAAGAATCATTGTAACGAAGCGACCTTAAGTGTATGAACACCGTTAGAGGTCCGAGTTAACCGACAGTGAAATTGATACTAGCTCCAAACATATGATTCATGAACAGTTTCATGAGATAAGATTACATGCCGAAAAATTCCATTTCTCAGCAATTGATGGATTACGAATGAATAGCAGTGTGAATTGTTTCGCAGCCATTTAAACAACGATGAAGTCGTCTATTGAACAAGTGTAGCTCATCAAATTAGAATATTAGAAATCTTTTCTGGATTCGAAAGACTTCTTTGAAAAGCCCATGCCCAGGTCGAAGTGAAATGATCAGGACCATATCCAAGCAGTATACAGGTTACTGCTCAGCTCAGACGGATTAGTCAAAGTCTTCAAATCTAGCACGTATTCTGTCGATCTCAATTGATGCAGTTTCACATCTAAATATATTGATTTCCTTTGTTTATGTAACCCCCAACCCACACCCACAATCGCATATCAATGGAAACGACACTGCTTATCGTTGAGGTCGCTAAACTCCCTCATTTCCCCTAATTTCAACAGTAAGTTTCGAAACATACATGCACCCATACACTCTGATTCGCCCACCTGCCACCTTCAATCATTCCATTGAGATCAATGAGTTCTCAGCTTGGAACTTGAAAGTAATTTATGCAGAGCGAAACGCATTATATCTTCCTCAGGTATCAAAATAAAATCAAGTATCATTCTACTAGTAACTTCATAAAACATTGAAATTTATTTTTTAATATTTTTCATTGTTTATTAACAGCCCACTTCTATTATGTTTTCTCATTCGTTTTCTTCTTTTCTTCGTCTTTATCTGCTTGACCTATATTCTGCGGTATCATCTGTGTTGAATACAAAAAACATTCTCATTTAGTTATCTCTAGTTAAGTCACGTTTATTTTGTCTAACTTAGGTTGTGTAAGCAATGTGATACTGAAGTGAACCTTTGTTACTCTTGTTTAGTTAACTTTTCTTTGTTTCTTTGTTATTTTGAAAATATTGTCTTTTATTTTTTCTCTTCTAAACCGACTTTATACTCAGTTGAGTGTGTAGTTTGCTCATTCAGGATTCAGTGCGTTCTAGTCAGTCTAATTAGTCTTTGAGTAAGCCAGAATGAAAGAGTACTTTAATCGATTCACACTATAGCCATCTGTGATATACTCTGAATAAGAAAGAGTGTTCAAAAGTGAGGACACATTCGAGACGCCTTCTGAATTCGGCAAAATACTTTCTCCAACGAATTCATTATCAAACCTTACAATCGTGAATGTATGGTTTTCTTTAGGAATTATATCTGGTGAGGGAAATGAAATAATAATAACAGTATGAAATCAACACGAAATGTTGATGATAACACTCATAGTTAGGTGTCAAGTGGCAAAACAATGATTATCACATAGAGAATAATTAATGAATCGTTTTCCAATTCCGTTGTAAATTTAAACGAAGGATGCGAATTATCACTTTCTTGTAAGGTACAATTGACTTCTTTCCCGCATAAGCCCTGAAAATATGCATCGATAAGCCGCAGCTGTGTGGTTATATAACATTATTCCAGCCTCTACAATACAATGGACTTAGTTCGGTATGTTCATTTAGCCTCCGGTTTTAAATTTTTTCGTTTGCTGTGTGTATGTGTGTGATTTTTCTCCCTTTGTCTTCGTTGGATTTACCCAATTTTTTCTGTTTAAGGAACAGCTATTTTAAGTTTGTTTCCATGCTCTTCCTGATCACATTTGTAGTTCGTTTAAAATAAGAATTTTTTAATTATATTCTAATTATGTGCCATTTTTGCAAATAAGATACTTGTTTACAATATTAACACCTCCTAACTTCCATTTCAATTTAAAAATTATTATTCCACTTTGTTTAATTGTTCATTTTGTACACACCAGTAATTCGTCTTATTCATGTGTGACTTCGTTACCAAGCCTCTCCTAAACCATATCCCGAAAATAATTGTCACCTTTTATGTGAATTCGTAATTGTGTGGAATCGAATAAAATTTGATATAAGTATATATATATAAGTATAAAGTTTGCATTTTTGTAAAACGATGTGTTTAAAAACGACTGCACAGCTTTTGAAAATGAAATCGCCGAAAAAATATCTTTGACTGAATTTCATGTTCTCTACTTTCTGGTGAATTTATTTCACATTCCGGCCCCTAAAGAATATGTTCTCTGGGCCATCCAATTGTCAATTTGCAATTTACGCTCTTCTAAAAAGTGAAATCTCATCACGCTTTTTACCTGGGACACCGAAATTATTCAGATCACAATAAGTGATATGATCTGTTCAGTAAGTTAAACGTCAGTTAGGAAAGCAGCAAAACACGCACAAATACATGACAACACAAACCACTGAATGAAGAGCATGACTATTTGTGGATGCTGCTCAAATCAAATTGCGAATTCGATTTAGACTTCTGTGTGAGTTGACTTATCAAGCAACACAGTTTGCAGTGTAAAGAAATAAGTGAAATATGAGTTGTTTGGGTTAACCACTGACGTCTTGCCTCAATGAGATTGTGGTAGATATCATTATAATTTGAAACTTCCATTTCATTTCAGTTGGTTCTGTTATATCGATTTACTTTGATGGCAGAGGGTTGTGGTCATTACTTAATAGATGTTTGAACAAGTAAAATTTATTACAGTCCTAAATTACCATGTCATAATGAATATCGATCTGAGTGAATATCTTAGTTCCTAGGAAGAGTGAACAAGGTTGACGGTTGTGGGAAGACCGTCTTTTTCAAGATGTCAAGATTCTAAATAGAAGGTAAAAAGTCGTTTTTCGAAGACAAGCACTCTTACTGGGTCAGTGGCATTGCATATAAACCTAGCGTTGTGTCACGTAATGTTAATATAAACAGATATGCAGCCGCCGGGACTGCTGAATTCAAACTTCTAATGACTCGTGATTTCAACGTGACTGGCACTGACATTGACCTGATGGCCACCACTAGTCACAACTTCTCTTGAGAACTCCAACGGACATCTTCCTGGATCAGTCAGTGAAAGGCATCAGATTAACTTTTGAGGCACTCGATATTGTTGACCATGAAGTAATCTTGAAGCAGAATCGATACTACAGAGTGGCTGAAACCTTCAACAACCTTCCTGTATAGCTGGCTACACGGCGATGTCCGCCAAGTGTCATGTGATCCACGATGTCAAACTCAGCGAGGCCTTTGAACTGAAGACAGGAGTACGACAAGGTTAACTGCCTATTATTGCCGACGATATTCCTAACTATGGTGGACTGGGTTATGCTGGAAAATGCGAGGAGTGAGAAGACAGGAGTATGTTGGAACAAAAGGAAGACTGTGGCATATCTGGACTTAACGGATGACTTGTGTCACATTTTACAAAATCTCAAAGACTTACAAGCGAAGACCAATCAAGAAGAAGTAGTGTTGTGAAGGTAAGATAATCGGAATAACGAATCACTTGCACCACCAATGACAACAACAACGATGATAACAACAAGCACCAAGCACCAGTCACTATCAGTCGATGAAATCTGGAAGAATTCAATTCCTTCAACCAATCTGGCTACCCAGTATCGCTTCGATTACGCGAGACAGCATGGATGATATTGTGGAGACCAGGAGGGATTGAAAAGCAAAACAGTCCTTCATCACTCTAAAGTCTGTTCGGAAATCATCTGATCTCAGCCAGTGTAAAGAACGAAATCTGGTGGTCAATCCAAATGACAACTGACTACGAAACAAATATGTCAGAGAAGGTCGAGATGGATGGAACACGCATCTGTGAGGGCGCCATAGAAGGACATCAGTTTCCAAGCCTTCCGAAAAATGTTGCCTCTTTGTCATTATTGAAACCACAACCAACTCGTCGATTCCCATTCCAGTTCCACAGAAAATCAATATAAGATCGCCAAAAAAACTAACATGACAGGTGCCAGCTTATTATTTTTATTATCTGATAAATGATTAGTATCCAGAAGAGAGATAAAAACTCCAGTGACATTTAACTAAAGTGGTTATCATGACTATGGAAGGTATTGATAACTGAATTATTTCAAAAAAACATAGATAGAGTATAAGAGATATTAGTTAAAGCAGTATGAAGGATAATGAATACATTTTGTCTAGACAGAAGCAACTATATGAGTAGGCTGAGGTGATGAACACGTGAATATAACTTGCAACAATAGAGAAGTATTTATAAAAGAAGTGAGTATATTTTTAAAAAAAATTGTATTGATGAATAAAATAAAAATTAACCGACTGACCTAGTTTGTCTGGAAATTTTTGATATAGATAACAAAAGAATAAACAGGAATGTATTTGTGTGGCACTGATTACTTAATGTTTCATATTTTGTAACTGAAATCGAAAGTATATGAGATTAGTTAACACAAATTGTGAGCCATTCTTCTCCTGTGTGAAAGTTCTACACAGAATTACGTTGCTAATACTTCTAGTAAAGACCAGGATTTTTTAGTAATTCATGCTTTCCTAGATAACCTGACATCTACCCAACTCAACGAAAATCTTGCTCCTTCCCTCAGCTGGGCCAGTGTCACTGACATTTAGAGCTGCAGTGCATTGAGTACACACAGTGGTGAACATAAGTTACATGAAGATTGGTGATACATAACTTCAGTGAAATCATTGGTATTAGTGATTGCTCACGTGGGGATTAGGAATTCATTCTGCAATGGAAATCGTTTCGAAGGCTGTTTCATTTAATTTTCTGTTAATACTGCCAACATATGTCAACAATGGCTATCTGAAAAAGGAATTCACAATAGCTGGAGCATGACTTGACCATTCAGCGTCGATGAATACGCTGCGATGTTTCAAGAGGCAGTCGATCAACTCCACAGTCTCATTTTATAACATACTTCATTCCTGAAAATGTAGGAGCTCTTCGGCCTTCTCGTATGAGAGGAACCTGGAGGAAACAACTCCCTTTACCTATCTGGAAAGCATCGTTTCAACTACAGGCGGAGCTGACGAGGATACCAAAGCAAGACAAGCTTTCATTACTCTTAAGTCTGTGTGGAGGTCAACAGCACTCAGCATCGAAAATGAGATCCGGATTTTCAACTCCAATGTGAAGTCAATCAGTGCTACTCTACGATGAGAGACTTGGCTAGCGCGTCATAGAGAGCACCTCAAACAAACTACAGACCTTCATTAACAGTTGTCTTCGCTCGATACTCAAGATCAGATGGCCGGCCAGAAAAGGTCAGCAACATGGATCTCTGGCAATGAGCGAACCAACCAGGAACCGATTGTGAAACAAATAGGCAGGAAGAAATAGAGATGGATTGGCCATACGCTGAGGAAATCATCAAGTGACATCACTAGACAAATCATTGCTCGAGTGGAACCCGAAAGGAAAGCGGTGAGTTGGTTGTTAGTGCAAGGGTGACTTGGAGGATGTCATGTGAACACGAAATGAAAACATGTAGGCGGACTTTCAGCGGGGTGAAAAAGTTGGCAGAAAACTAAAGACAATGGAGACGCGCAGCTGGATCCCTATGTTCCTTTAGGAATTAAAGGATATAATAATAATAACAGTAGAAATTAGTCAAGCCTTCAAAATAATTAAAATGCTACTTCGTTTCGCATGAGCCATTGCTATCAAGAGACTTCGACCAGATCTCTGTACACAGAAAGATAATGTGATTAATCTTTTGCTACCCTGGTAACTATAATTCTATTTCATTTTATTTTTGGTTTGCCTTTTTATCAGTATGCCTGTGTGTTTGTCTTGTTACGAAACATCCTATTCAATTTTGACTTTCAAGTTTCTAAATCTATCTAATTGTCTGTTTAAGTTAACAAATGTGACTTCACTATTCACCCCCACCCTCCTAAACTCTCCACCACAAGATGCGTAAATGTATGCTGTTCTCTGACCCTGAGCTTGTAATATGCCTCTAACCAATCTGTGTTTTCCAAATGAAATTTGAACTCTTAACCCTCTTATCTAATTCCGCTATATATAATTAGTAATTTTTTGACACTGAGTAATCTGTCGACCTACATCAAATTCTTGAATAATGTTCCTTATACCTTCTATCTATAACTCCAAATTATTGTGAAAAAATATGTTCCAAAACTTTTTTAAAACTTATAATTTGATTTTGTTTAGGATATATGAAGTTGATGAGTATCCACGAAATAAATTCTAGATTTTGTTAGGTTTTTGCGCTCGGC
The DNA here is from genome assembly GCA_944472135.2 of Trichobilharzia regenti. Taxonomy (NCBI): domain Eukaryota; kingdom Metazoa; phylum Platyhelminthes; class Trematoda; order Strigeidida; family Schistosomatidae; genus Trichobilharzia; species Trichobilharzia regenti. Next base: position 55,125,977 of record OX235267.1, on the reverse strand, counting down.
CAGTCTGACTGCCCCTTTTCTACCAGTGTTTAAGATAAACTAAATTGTCTACCATACAATAAGAAGGGATGGGATGACAGTTTTAAAGTCTAATGTCACAGGGTGGAGAAACTGATAACAGAAGTTTTGTTTATCGAATCGATTTCAAGTACTCGTAACAGGAATAATTCAACACCTGTACCAGATATCTGGAAAATTCTACTACCCTTGCAAAAAATAGGAGAGAACAAAGAAAACTATAAAACTCAAGTTTCGAAGTCGTGTGCTTGATATGGTTACGAACGATAAATTGTGTACCAAACCTCCTCATCCAGGAAATAATACTGTTTCACCGTGTTATACAGCTAATAAACAAACTAATATGGAATTACTTACTACCACAGTACCCAAATTTTACATATATATTATTAAGTGCCACATTATGTTCAAAAAACCTCGAGAAATCAACACTATTAAGAAACGTCACAGTTTCCTGCGAAAGATTGTCACTCCGTTACTTCCACACAAATCGTCACCTGAAAATACTCTCACGAAATGAAGAGAACAAATGAATGCAACTGGGAAAAAATCTGGAGTACACTTGGAGTCTGGCAACCCGTGACCTCGGCTAAGAAATATTCATTGGTGAAAGTGCTCTCACTTAGGATACCCGACTACCCGCATCACAAATGAAACCACTGGAATCTAGATTTAATTTGAAGAGGTATATTTTAAACTACGTAGTTCTTCGGAAATATTTTTTTTAGCTTCTTGCATGGTAGAACGCAGTTACCGTGGGTAACACTTACGCATGCGATGATAGTCACTACGAATTCTGGACGCTTTTCCGTCTGCCTTGAGTGAAATGACAACAGAAGTCACGCAATTCGAATTTAGTGGGACAGGTGATGGGCTTCAACTACGCATAATAACAAGGTAAAGGGAGGTCCAACTTAGGCATACTAATATCGTCACTTCTGCAACTATAAGAAATGAGAACAATTTCCTACATGCTGCGAAAACAATTTCAAAAAAATGATGGAGAATTTGACAATGCTGAGCGAACGTTTCAGAAGCATAGTTCGAACCATCAGCAAGTTTTCGTTTGAATCCTTAGCGAATATTTGTTTGCGGATGAAAAGTTTTAGGATCCCCCCTACCTATTTTAAGTCAGCCTATATGAAGCTACTTCTCAAGTTGTGATATGCATATGTTAGCCATTCAACTGAATGATAATCCTACTCACTTAAATTTGTCTTAATGCAGCAGAAATATCCAATAATCCAGACCCACGAACAATAACAATATAAAAAACAAAGCAAAATTGAACGAATGAACTCAAGTTGTGCACAGCAGCCATTATTAAAATGACTTCAAAATTCGAGATGGGATGAATCATCACAGTGATGAAAAATATCGTCAGTGCAAACATATAAATAAACTGTTGGGTTCTCTGCAGAGCAATTAGTTATGGAAACTCATATCGTACAACATTTATTCCACTGATGACTTGCAGTGAGGCTAGCAACCCCATCCTATAAAAATTAAACACTGCTACAGAAACTTCAAGCCAATAGCTTGGAGCCCTATGTTCCACTGGGAACGTGAAGGAAAAATTATCATTATTTATTTAATTGATAACGAAAACATATTTCTCTAAATTTTACGACTTCACTATAGTTTAGCTTCACCTTGAATGCCACTACCCTTACCATCAATGTCCTTCACCAACATCAAATGAAAACTGCGTCTGTAACCGACCTATCACAAGATGAGCAATCATAACTGTCCAGTTGCCTGTGCTAATAGTGACCTACGAATTGTATTCACTCACCACCCACAATGTTTCTTATTCGCTGGAGATTGACATATTTTGCTATAAAAGACAAGACAGTTGAGAAGGAAGTCACTCAACAAGATGAAGATTGTCTACTTGATCTGGATCGCGTCGTTGCTTGTCTTTGGAAGTGTTGGTGAGTTATTGTGAACTTGATAATTGCATTTATCGACCGAGTATTTTTTCCAATTTTTTTGAGATACGTATTCGATTTACAGTTGGAAGTGAAATCTTGCGTTGGATATAAATATACTAATTCGATGTCAGCTGGATGGTGGATAATTTGCGAAGCTCACGCTCAAGTTTACCACGAAAGATGACAAATAAACTTGTGGGGAAATCTAAAAGCTTACTTCAAATTGTAGCATGCGCTGGAGATGTTGCCTATGAGGACAATGAAAGCTTGGCAAATAATATACCATCCATTTTAGAGAAGACAACTAAATCAAAATCATCCACCTGAGCTACAAATCTTCTCAATCATGTACATTAACTAGCCGGCTATTTCAGTTGTTCAATGCTATTTTATCACTGTAGAGCAAAATCGAAAAACGGTGGAAATGGATGTGAAATCTTCCTCCATTAGTTGATCGTTCAAACAATATTAGATGTACAAAATTTGAATGTGTGTTAATATTCCGTTGACGGAACCATATTGAGGCAATGTGCACTCAAAATATTCACTTTGTCATTGAAGCCAAATTAAGCGGTGTATATTTATGTGTCATGATACTGAGATTTCCCGAACAGAGTGTATTTGTTAATGAGTGCGCGAAAAGTGAAATTAAGAAATTCAAACATCATTTTCAGTCACAGTTCACTTCCCCCCAACACAAATATACTGAGGTTCATGTTATATATGTCCAAACCATGTTCACTTTTAGAAGTTCGACAAAATTTAGGCATTGAGTATATGACAATATATGGGATGAATCATCACAGTGATGAAAAATATCGTCAGTGCAAACATATAAATAAACTGTTGGGTTCTCTGCAGAGCAATTAGTTATGGAAACTCATATCGTACAACATTTATTCCACTGATGACTTGGAGTAATACGAGAATATAATAAACACGAATGTGATAAGCAATTTCTTCACGTCAATACGCGCTGCTTTTATAATTTTACACGCTTATCAAATCCAACAATCTACACCTGGTTTTGTTATCTTTATTAATTGGGCAATACGACAACGGAAACATCACCTCATGCTGAGGAACCAAGATTAATTTATTTATATAAAGACTGAGGTTTTGTAAATTCTGGTTTTATAATACTTTGATTAGGCTCTTATCATTAAATAGTGAGACGCCAGTAATAACAACATCGTTTTCTTTTTCATAATTAAGAAATACGAAATACTTTTATCATAATACTGAGGTTTATGTTGCGATCGTGTCCCTTGTGGTCTGTCTAACGTACTTTGTGTTTATTTTATTTCCATAGTGGGTCAAACGAAAGAAACGCAAGGAAGCACGAACAGTTATGCCCCCGAAATCCACGTAGTATTATGAATATACTCCAATGAATCAAGTTGATTGCCAACTGAATATAAATGCGCGTGTAGCAGACATTCATTTTGATCTTTTCAGAAAGTGAATGGATATTGAGTGTATATGTGCGTGTGCTTACAAATCCGGCTTCATTTAATTTTATGTCTTGCAGTTTATGAAACGACAGAAGCACTGGGGGTCTTCAGTGGTAGGTGATATTCATAAAGATGTTATATGCTATCAGCCTTAATCAATTACACCACGGAAAATCGTTTGAAATACAATCTCATTATGTTTCGCATTAATTCAGCCTAGATAAGATACACGTGATAGATAGATTCACGTGACGAGTAACAATCTTTGTAATTTTTGTAATGAGAAACTTTAGGAAAAGAGTAAAACTGCAGATTTGTAATATCAGCCAACACTCGCTCCACCAGCTGTTATAGTCCAGGACAAGCTAAAGTTAGTGTACTAAGAGATTTCCGATGACGCGTTACATTAGAAGCATCATTCCCATTAGAAGGTTTAATACAAACAAGTCGCTTGACAAGAACCTGTTACAGATGCAATATATTTGAGCATATTTCATTACCAGTAGTTTTAGATACGTAAAGCATTTATACACCTCTCATGAACTACTCAACATTATCTATTACAGTCAAAATGGCTTGAATACAGACAACAGAATTGAATGGCTAATCTTTTTTGGCATCGGAGTGACTTTGATAATCATTTGAAATGAAGTTATAATTGAAGCAGAAAGAGTTGGTTCAAAGCTGTCAGGAAAGCATGGTTAGAACACCCTATGCAGTTAATCTCACTACTAATACAGTACGAGTCGGACACACTTACTTTCAGACGCTAAGACATCGGAGTGCAGCCTGACTTTTTTAGTCCATTCGCTTTGCAGTACATGATGTGCATGAATTTCTTACTGGTCATCTCGCCTGCAAATATCACTAATCTGCAAATGGTATAAATACCTCCTACAAATTTTTTTCACTACAAAAATATCATCAGTCCTTCCTTTTATATTCCTTTGAAACACTTCAGGCAGGTCGATTATCATGGCGAGGTACCATGATTTGTGTAAGTTGAAGGATTATTATATTATGGCATGTTGGTATGCGAGAGAGTTTTGGAATTTATTGACTGACAGAATAAAACAAATTAGGCATGTGAAACGATAATCGTATTCATATTATTCCACTGCAGCCATAAACTTTTGAGATACGTCTACTGATGAAGCAGAATTCGATGCAACGAATACATGAATAAGATATACAAATGAGAATGAATGTTGACTCGAATTTGTGACAGATTGTGAAAGTAGTAGTCACGCTGTGATTATTCAGCAATATGTGTAGTATCTGTTCAATGTAAACTGAACATGTAGTATTAGAATGTTCAAGCAGCTGATAATGATGCTGACAGTAACGCTAAGTTGTGACTTTGCTCAGATTATCCAGTCCATCCTTTAATATCAAAAACAATATTAAGATTCTGTGAAGATGAAAAGAATCCGGCCAACATAAGTATATTTATTCACTGAATTAATATGTGCTATTTGACTAGTACATCACTTTTGAAACTGGCAACTTTCATGAATCTAACCAAAATGTTTTGCTTGGACATACAGCTACATATTTTCAGAGAGTTTCGGTTAATCCTGGTAAGTCTTTTTACATAGTGTCTGTTTAACACAACTGGTGTGGCATGTCTGCTTATCAATTTCGAAATAATACTTTCGAAGTATAAGTGAAGTGAAAAATCTATTTCAATTTGAAAGAATCTTCCCACTGTTTATTAATTAATTAATTCAAAGTCAAGAAAGAGGGAGCCTTATTGTAAAAGTGCCACACTGAATAATCAAAACAGGATGATTCACTGCACAGTTCACATTACATTGAAAATGTTGGTTGTATATAAAAACTTCTGTTATTCATGACAAGATTTGCCCCTTAGTGATAACAGTTTGTTGAGACAGAATTCGTTTCCAGGGTGACCACCCAGTAGGTTGATGAGAGCTTCGCAAGTTAACCATCCAGCTCAGAGAACACAACCACATCAAAAAGTAAATATTTGCGAACGAGGCTGTGATAGCTTTGAATATCCGCAAACAGAAGAGTAATTACAACCACACTGAAGCCTTAAATTTGAAGGTTTAGTAGTGAATGTGTCGTTCTCATGGATAGAATGAGGTCTTCAACCCACACCCCCAGATTAACTCTCTTCCCACTCAACTACTGGCGAGGCGTTGCGCAGGATTTGACAGACCAGGAATCAAACTTTGACTACTTGTTTAGTTGATGAGCCTTCAATCATAGAATTTAGAATAACAAGTCTTACCAAATTCTCCATGTGTAAAGCGGCAGTATGCGCTGATGAAATCTCTGCTTTCGTTTTAATCGGCCTGACGAAATATCTACTTAGGTCGACATTATCAGTTAAATAAAAGGACACGGTTTGTTCATTCTTTTCTGAAACTAGTCGAATTCAGCATTTTTAAATGTTTCTTCACACAAACAATCCAACGTAAACGTAATGATTCACCTCACAAATGTTTAACACAATTTTTTTAACAAATATCGCCCCTAATTAGATGTATTCAAATAATCTCCTCCTTAATACGCGACTTTCTTCTAGTAAAACCTACTCATTCATTGATTCATTCGTTGTATTGCAGTCACAGTCAAGGTGTGAAAATGAAGACTGGTAAGCAGAACATGATATTTCTTTTATTGCCCTGTCATCATTTGAGCATCCGTTGTGTTTAACTTCTTATCTATTATTTTGAAATAGTACCGCTGAAGATCGAGTGTGAGGAGTGATATGGTACATATGATAAGAGAGAGAAAAAAACTCATCTACGATGATGTTGAATGATGTTGATATTCAATTAATCAGCTGAAAGCACCGTTAACCGAATGCAGCGTGATTGGATATCCTCGATAGGAGACAATTGCAATTAGTATCAAAGTGTGTGAGAGACAGATTTCTCCGTTCATTTTAAAGATAATGAGACATTAGGCTAGCTTTATCACACTGATGTCTGTTGCCATTTGTTCTACAATCAGTTCAATATTCATGAAACAGTTTACTTTAAAATTTCATACTACTCATATTTTACTGAATCTTGTTAAGTGCCACATTGATTATTTTATTCCATCTCTCTATAGGTAGGCGATCATGCCATTCACACTGATTAGTTGAAGTAGACAACTAAATTTATTTGATTTCCATAAAATTTATTCATGCACACTATTCATTACTCTTAATTAAATAAGTAGTTTTCTGTTGTAAGTATAAATAAACATGACTTATTATTTTATTTATTTTTATTTTTTTTATTTTTGATTACAGCTTGATTCCACAGCGTATTTTTGGTACAAGTATGGAATTTTCAGCGTGGATATCGGTAGCCCAAATTTCGCAGGCCGACCATAGATATCAGGTGTGCGTCGGTAGGGGATCGAACCCCGGACCATGTGCATGGTCGACGAGAGTCCTAACCACTGTGCCACCGACGCACAATCATTTCGTTGTTATTTTGTAGTGTGAGCCATACTGAATACGATATATATATATATATATATATATATATATATATTGTTCTTCAGTTACGAAGACAGTTATTCGCACAAATATCGAGGGATCTAGTAATGAATGTCAGTGTTAGTCAGTGAGGTTTAAATAAGCATAGCATTATATTCAAGCATTCTGATCGCTAGTGATGGATTTTTGGTTTAGTTCAATTACACAGCGTAATTTGTATATGTCGAAACCAAGTTCACTTTTAATACAGCATAACTTAGTTAGTCACACATTTAAAGTGTCCTTGACTGCAGACTAGCCTGAGTGATATTGAGGTTAGGAGTCAAGATTCAGGTGACGAAGGAAAGACAGTTGATGAAATTGTGGAGCTTCATGAACTGATAGGTCTTGGAGGATTATTGTGTATGCTAAGCCACCGTATTACCTGATGGTTGGTGGTTCAAGGAAAATAAGGAATTAGCGCATGAACTCCAAAACGGTCAATTTAATCCACGTATTTAGGTGTAGAAGTCCTATTAGTGGGACTCGGTATTCTAAGATGCAATGAATGGAGTTGACTGATGACATGGTGGCATGTTTTTATTAACGCAGAAGCATTCACTGTTTGTGATCGCACATATCCATGAATACACTATTGGCTAACTATGTTATTGTGCTTCTGCTCTCACATTTCTGGTTAGTGTCGATTTTGCGAATCTCTTTTGTCATCGGTTATGTGCTGCATGGAATCTCACGATATGCATTAATGCGGTTCTGTGCAAGGTTCTGAATTGGAACCAGTCAGCTAGAGAATTCACATATTCTCCTGACTAACTTCATGCAATCGTATTCCCTACTTATTTATGTTTCATTCATTTCGACTTCAGATGTTAAGTGTTTGTTGATTCAATGCACAAAGACTTGGTGATTAGTCACTCTCTTAAACTAAGTGTATTACGTTTTAGTTTTCTGACTTTGTTCCACTCTGTTGTGAAGTTTCATGCAAGTGATCACACTGTAACGACACCGAAATTTTTGTGATTACTTAGTAGATTATATATTCAGTTATGTGCGGCCATTAGTGAACAGAAGTTTCAAAAAATCTGCGCAAACGAACAAATGAGGTGGTAATCGGATCTCAAATGTTCGCAGTATTGGGGGATATATCTATAGATAGCTGCGGAATTAAGCCTCTTAGAATGTTTTTTCTATTTCCTAAAATATGATAACTCAGGTGTGTGAATGACACATCCACCGTGTTAAAATCGGAACTTATCCATACGTGTTATGCGCCTATAAATTCAGTGGTAGATTAACTGCAGTTAGAAAATCAACTGGATAAATAAACCGTGTGAGATTGCAGGAGACAACTAAAATGACACCGTGGAGTAGGTACCAGAATCTGTAGAATACTGTGCCGATAGTTGACAAAGATGTGTTCAACTCAGCGCCCAAATTTTAATCTCGCATTAACCGTTGGTAAAGATCCTTTTATTCTCAGAAAAGAGGATTTCTTTTGGCTATTTAAGGTACAAGTAACATTACGTTATTTCTGAATGCTTTGCACACAAACACACACAGATATCAAAGCAAAGAGTCGGTAAACACCAAAACGTTTTTGTGATAATAGCATTTATTAGTGAACTTTTTCAAACGCAAAAACAACGAATTATTGGGTGGATAAAGGTTATACGTCACACGACGATAAGTATTCAAGGAAGTAACTTAATTTTATGAAAAATGATAGAAAGGATTTTCCAGCAGGGTTAACGACATCGACAGGATTTTCTACTTCCACTTACGTAATCTGATAGGGAAACTAGTACTGCCTAATTTGACAATAACTTCCACGCCCACTTCATTGAGCGTCTGAATAACGTGACTTTCCCGACTATGGTGTATAAATAGATATGAACAATTCCACTTTAAAACGTGAGATTCATGTCTCTTGTTCGACTGTTTTGGAATATACAGAAAATAAGTGCATTCACGGTGACATTGTTTCCAGCATATTGGAGCGATACAGATCTATTTTACTCGGTCGGTTCTCATCAGTTGCGTGCAATCTGTTATATTTAGTAAAATTAGTTATAATACATTTGCTGCATACATCGTGTTGGCCATCATGAATGAATTTTTCAATTAGGATATCTGTAAGTAAGTCGTAGTGAGACAAAAACATAATGATGATAAGGTTACCTCAAATCACTTGTATACGTTTATATGAATATATCATAAGAACGAAGTGTATCGTGATAAATGAACGAATTTGTTGTTTAGATGGCATTAAGTCAGTGATAAGTGTGCAATAAGTGATTTTGACAAAGGGTGATTGGAGGTGGCGAAATTGCAAAATCAAAGCCTGATGTCCGAGATAACAAACGAAAAGATGATGATCTAGTTGTAATGGAAAATTTGTTTGCAAAATCCCTCCTGAATGATCTACTTATACTTTTTATGCATATTTTGACGTCTTTACTAACTTGGTAATTATCACACTTTCCTCTAGACTGTTTATCATTACCAATGGTGAAAATCAACATTTAATTGTCCAGCTATTTGTCTTTGTCTTTGTTTGACCTTGAATTGTAATACTTCTCTTTGTGAATGTGTCGTTTAACGATATGAATTTTGTTACAGTGAATAGAGATCATTCTAACCCAGGACTGATTAGAGGAAGCCTAGGTGGGAGATTCTTGTGGACAGAACTTCTGATCACAACTAGTTAGAAACATTCTCCTTGATTTTAAGTTGCCTTTTACAGTTGAACTTCAGTTAAATAATGTTGGCTTACAGTACTGGTTTTGTATTTAGAAACAAGCATTGCCTGGCTATCTGCCTCACAGCACTACCGACATACATTTTGGTTTTGACGTTATTATTGGTAAATAGAACTGTAAAAATACTGAAGAATGATAATCTTTTTCCTCCATTCGGAATGTTTCGAGATAGCGCGTGCCTCAGAGAGGTTTCATCAGTCAAAGGCGAATTATAGATCACTTAGTCTCTTTCAGACCATAACTGCATGAATTTGGTCAAGAGAGCAATATTTGGGTGGATTTTCAGCATGCAAAATCAAGTCTTATATAAGTCTGGTAAACAAACATGGAATCAGATGACAATTAGTCACTGAGGAGGGATTTCTCGGGTCAATACAATTCCCACTAGGGATTTCCTTCCAATTGCATAGATCACACTTTATCCATTTTCATTGCAACTGTCACAGCTAACTGTGGAAGACTTCGAATGATTTGTCTGTTGATTATTGTGGATGCCCCTAATGTCTAACTTGCCGTCTTCTGTCCATCAATTGTTTGGCCATTGACAAGTCTGAACTACTCATTCTTTTTGCTGCACCCTCAAAATATGTGACTGAGGCCCAACTGTTTGTTCCCTTAATGTGACCGCCACTGTAGCTACGTGTGAATCAATATGCACATTTGGATGTAACATAAGAGGGATGCGTTCCGAAGGTTGATTGTCCCAGCCAACAGGATTTTCGGAGTCGAGAGACTAGTTTTGTTGCATGATATCTTCTGTTTAGGACGGCTCCTATATTTTCATTCAGTGAGCTTGAAACTGAAAGTGCCTGAGTTTGAACTAAAGTGGGCGATTAATAACGACTAGTCCAAAACTAGGACGAAATACCCGTTTCGTTCTACTCGTGATATTTTAGTTGGTCTTTAGGTGACATCAATATACCATCAACTTTCAGAATTTAAATGAGTTAAACCCGTATCTTTGCTCTCACTGCTAACCACCGCAAACTAAATGACATCATGTTAACCATGCTAACAGAATGAGTTTTTTGAGATAAATCTCCATCAAAAATGTACATCCACCGAGAGCAATTGACGAAAATGTCAAAGAAAGAATTCGGAGAAATGAAACTTCACTTGCGCAGAAAAAACTATACATGAACCTGAATTTCAAGAGAGATATACCAAGCGATATTCTAAAGAGTGGGATCACATCATTCATATAAAACTTGGGCGCTGTGAGAGAGTATAATTCCATAATGAATAAGATTTTATTTTGACGAATCACACAGTGTTATACAGAAGTATTGACTGATGACCTTTCGAGGACAAATTAGTGCCACTTTTAGTCATGTCAAGTTACTTACACGACTTCTTACTTCATCAATATACATGAGTGGAATTGATTAGATATTTGAAGACAGTTATTATCGAATAAAATATCATCAAAATAAAATATTATCCATTATAGAGGATCACATCATCTCTGAGAACATTCTTTTGCATTAACTCTAAGAATAATGTTCTCTAGTCGCCCACTGATCTACGAAAACCTTAGGGGCAAGATGCCGCATCTGACCACTGCTATGTGCATATATCAGTTCATATGCTGCTGTGGAGACAGGTACATCAGTCTTTAGACGCGCATCCTATGCGAAGGGGTTCAAAGACAATATCCAGCGCCAATGGTGATATGCAATATTTGTGCTATACGCAGTGCTTTAATTGAACACTTGGTCATTCCATCTGAACAGAAGCCGCCTTCAAATTACTCTACAAAGTCAACAATAACTCATTAATGGTGATACAGTTTAGTTTTTGTCGTATCGCTGAGGCCCTAGCCATGCACACAGAAAAACCGGAGTTGTGCATACGAAAGAGAATTACTCAACCATTTCTATCATCATGGTAACAACTTTGTTCATTCTTAATGACTTAATTTTGTCAGTTTGCCTGTTTAAAAGTGAATTCGCCGAAAAAATACTATTCGCTGAACTACGTGTTTTGTTTTCATTAATCAATGGATATCACTGAAGTATCATAACGGGGAGACAGCACTTGAACACGCACTGATTATTTTGATTTATAAAAATAAGCCAATACGACACGCAAGACGAGAATCCCAACAAACTATTCAGACTCAAAAATCAAAAAAAAATAATCTATAGATTAATTGGTGTCACTGAAGTTAACTGTGATGAGATCAACCAGTGTGTTTGTAACAAGACAGTTCACTAGATAATCATTTCTGATTTTCCAAACTGAAATATAAAAAGTGAGATCAGCCTTATCGACGAATTGTATTTGGAAGTTCAGGGAAATGATTACCCTGATTTATATTATTTGGTTTCAGATTGAATTCCAACAAATTCACTCAATACTTTATAAGCTTGCCTACAGTAGCTAGAAATAAATCGACAACAGAATAAGTGTAAATCCGCTTTCGCTTATGAAAATAAATAATGAAAGAATCTGGAGGATTATTCAGTTTATACGAGCATCCAATATATTTTGAAAAAAGACAAAAATGATTTGCATTTTGATCACGAACTGATTTTACTAAGAGAACCATTGCAAATCACGAAAACCTGAGAAGTTCCTTTGTTCTTGTTTGAAAGTACTCAGAATTGACCACAGAAAGGATCGAGTCAAGATTGTTTGGGATATGCTACACATTCCGAGGTATATTAGTGACTGACTGACTACTGAAAAATGCCACCTGGAACTGTGATTATACGTGGCTGTACCAAGTCATATAATAGCACAAGTAAAAGCTTTTAATGTCGCTAAAAATCTAGAAGTGAAAAATGGTAGATCTTATAATATGCTACATTCTATCCTGATCGCTGAACGCTCTCAGGCTCACCTCGTCATCAGAAGATACTTGATTCGAAATACAGGTGGTTGATGGATAAGTAGTGAATCCTAACAAGGATTGAAACATGTGTTCAGTAATTCTCGGTTTTTGGTTTTCTCTAACCGATATCAAGTCAAGATACAACTTGAGGGTAGTAAACTAAAAATCAAAACAATTCCAATTTACTCATAATTTTCCTCTATTGGAGTCCACTTTTTGAAGAAAATTCGAAACATTAAGTTCGAGGTTATCGAAAGCTAGTTTTGTAGTCAAAACAGAGCAAGTTGACCGTGTGCCTCTGCTATGTAAGCGATGGTACTGTCGCTACTGAAAAGTCATAGTAGGGAGAAAATAATTTCATTTCTTCAGCATTCTGAAAGGTTCTCAATCGGAGAACTGACAACTTCTTCAATGTACACGGCTGCTTAAAGCAAGCGGTCCTACGTCTCATCTTATGATATATATATATATATATATATACGCAGTAGTTGAAATCAGGATTCGATGCCTGTTTCGATCCTGAAAACTATATAGAGGTGGATGGCAAACACTGAAATGATATCGTTCATACGCAGGCTTGCCATTCTATGGAATGAAGAATATCGCAGAATGCGAGAGATACGTTTAAGGCAAATATATATTGTTCGGACACCAACGAACTTGCATACAGAGCCACTTGAAAGTCAAATCAGAGAAACCATTCGACCAATCAAGACATGTAATATATTCCAGAATGGCAGGTTTATGGTATCTGTTTAACAAACTGAAAATTATACAGCCCAGCGTAAAACAACAGCTTTTAAAACTGGCTTAGATTATTGACAGTTTGCCATTGGGCTAAATCAGTCGGCTTCAATCGTGCAGGTCGGTACCGAGTTTTGAATAATGAATATCACAAGCTCCTTACTTTGTGTGCTAATTATACCGTCCCGTCAAATTTCTAAAATAATTCTGAGAATAATGAATTCATTTCGTCAATTAAGATTAACACTTGTCAAGACATATATAAATATATGAATATTCCTATTAATTCAAATGAGAATTCTCAAACGATTATTGCTACTTTTAAACCAGTAGTATGCAGATAAAACTAGAACATCTATTTCAAAAGTTGCTTTATAATAAAAACGTGACATGTGAATTGTAATACTATCAACAGGAAATATTCAAACCTCTATATATTAATCAGGAGAACACATGAATCACGATGGACATTGGAGGAGATACTGTGGCACAGCTATCTGCCGCAAAACTCATTTAAGAAGATCCCTGACAGCCGGAGCCGCCTACAAGAAAGAAAGAGCACTGTCAGTAAAGAATGTCTAGAGTTTTCAATCAGTTAGTTAACTATCTGTTATAACAAAAGTCAATAATAAAAGTTTCTCAGTAAAATTCGGATTTCCGCAATATAAAATATGATTCCTACTTGTTTTAATAATGGTGTCAGTTACAAGTAATATAATATGTATATACGATTTACATTTACAGGCCGGACACTACAGATATTTTATTTACAAAGGATGAAAAAGATGATTAATTTAATGTAACCAGTTTGAATACTAGTATTGCCATTAATAATGATGTGAAGGCGGTTAAGAATAAATTGAACATTGGTTCTGAACTCAGACGTTGCATTCAGCTCTACGTTGGTAAAATTACAATAGCTGTTCACTTATGCATAACCTCCACAGCATTTATATTTCAAAATAAACTACTTAAACAAATGAATGATGTGACTACGGGGCAACCATTATCCTTAAAAGTGACAGACACAGTTATGAACATTTAGGAATATAAATCTCTTGGAGTGCCTAACTTGTTACGACGTTATCGTAGTGATATGTGGATGACACCACCACTGTGTTGCAGTCTGAAAGAATCCCTCATCTTTTCACACATATAAGCTTATCAGGAGACAGAATCAGATTCACTTCCGAGTCGGAAAACACACAACATGATATGGTCATGGAAGACTGTAAAATAAAATGAAAGGAAGACGGTGGATTAGATACTGGCATTTATTAGAATGTACAGACTTCAGTAAATCTCTAGACTATAACTCATCCCATTCGGAATCGATACAAGTAGGTTTCGTTAACTATTTATGTGTCGGTGAAGAACTTTGGCACTGCGGTTAAATGGAATATTCTTCCTAAGAAGTCAACCTTAAATATCAGACACTGATGCAGCATCAGTATCTGGATAACGTTTTTAGCATAAAAAGTCGCTCATAACCGTATAAGTTTAGTTACATTATTCAACGTGGAAATTGGCAACAAAAAAGTGAATTTGGAGAGAGAGGAATAAGGTAAATGCATGAAAGGCAAACTGTGAAATCGTGTGACTAAATTGAAATGATTATGAGCAATAATCATAACAACGTCATCCAGTTTTGAATGCTGTATCAGAATGGGACACATAAAACAAACTTATCTAATATAGAACAATGTGTGGTGAGTGATGGCACTGATTTACCGACAGAAGGATTAAGTCATTGATGTTGTTTCTATTCTCAAATCAAACAGAAAGAAACCAATCCGAACTTACGAAACAAGCAGCAGTATTCCAGAAGCCACCCGCCCATTGGGGTTGTACCTGAAATATATCACAATAATTGCGATTTATCGTCCACATTGACAGATATAAGTCAACATAAATTATTGACGTTCCTATATGTATTTCAAGTCAGCATTACCAACTGGTAAGGCCACTGTAGTTAAACTATAGAATATCTCTAGAAAAGAAAAGGAAATCCATGTTGGAGATAGAAACAGAATCTACATTATGTTAAGGAAGTAGGCTGATGTAGTAAGGACTATAAAAATGGCAATTCATGCATCGACATATCATGATTATTGTTCATCGACTTATTTTCCGAATTATGAGATTTCCTCAATGTGTTATTCTTTCTGAAAGAAGGATTCAAGTAGTTAATGTGACTCAGAGTAATCAGATATGCCGAATTCATGGACGATTTCATTCATTTCATGTAGAGAAACAAAAAGCGACTCTAAAGAGAGATTCTTAAACAAAATAAAAGTCAATCAGAACTGCGATAAATTAAGTATGTAGATATATATATGTTTTATATAGATTTCTACGAAATATGTGGGTATTACTTTTGACAATAATAATTTTAGCTAATACAATGAGATTTTTGCTGATGATCAACATCAGTTAAGAAGAAAATAAGTTGCCTAATTTGCAAATATCTGAATTGCTCCAGAGGTTCTTTTCGTATGCACAGTTGAGGCTTTCAGTTTTCGATGATTAAGTTTGCAAGAGCGGGACGGAGCGGGTGCCTTATGAATTCCTCAACACATATCTAACTTTCCAGATAAACTTCATGTCAGGTGAATATTAGCACACATTTAGGAGCTCATGTTAAGTCGGTCATTGTTAGTAAATTTACATGGTATTTATACAAGTAGTAAATTACTGTCCCAGTTATACAGAAGACCACAGCTAGAACTAACATTGCAATAATCACTTGTATTTTCAACCTTCTTGTCAAGGAGCAAATGATGACTGTTAGCAAATCTTCTAATGCACAGAAGGCAACTAAGAGGTAACCCCATAAATCCCATCCTGAGCAATTCGCCAGAAAGGTATTCGTGGTGCACAATAAGATCTATCCGCAAAACGAAATGAAGACGGTAAAGTGAACAGTGAGAATTAGATTCGTGCATTCATTTTATTTGTGAATAACATTCTAGAGAAATATATACAGCAAATCGCAAGAGGTTACATTTTTCACTCTGAAATTCTAACTGGCTTCCAGAGAAAATAAAATTTCCAAATTTTGTCTCATCATTACTTTGATTTCGCTTGGGTATTTACCGATTCTATTACACTGGCAATATAAAAATTAATTTTATTCACTTATCATTTTAGGTAATCCCAGGTGAAAGTCAAATAAAGTCGCATCTGAGTTTTGCTCTTATTATCACACCTTAGAATGATATGTCTGAAATCTGTAAAGTAGCTGGGTGAACCTGGACAATTCAAAACGCTTTCTCGTACCGTTGCAGTCAGAGATTCTACTATGAGACAAAGTGATCCAGTGATTCAATTAACAACAGTTCCATAACAAATTGGTGATATTTATCAAAATATACTAAACTATGAAGTAATTTCCACGCACAGCATTACATGACGACATTTCTGAAGTAGCTTCATTAGAATGAAGTATCTCCTTCCAGTTCGATCTTTTCATCATATTCCTGTATCCGCTTTCACTCCTTAACTTGTGAAAAAAACGTTTTTGACTTCCTAGTGAACTTTAGCATCAACAACAAATGAATAGCAGTGGGTAAATTTAGATTATAATATTGAGGCTGCTAAGGAACTTACAATGAGTGACATGATGTATGATGACAGTGAGAATTTATTCCTGCATACGAAGAATAATTTGAAGTATAGGATGATGAATCCTCTAAAATACAAAAGAAAAAAGACCACAATGATTCTTGAAATGACAAAAGTTCCATTCCATTATCGTTATTATTTTTGCAGGTTGAAGGAAGAATGTTGAGCTCAAAGCACGTAGCTCTGAATTTTTATTCGCACTGTTACGGTTGGGTGTCCGCTGGTGACAGTAAAGAGGTCATGTGAGGAGGAGAAGAGAAGAGAACTAGTCACAGTCTAAAGGTTAGTTAAGGATGACAACACAGAATTGGACAAAAGAGTGGTGTGCTGTTCGAGCGCAATGTGTTATTCAGAACTTAAGAGAAGTAAAGTACTTGTTAATAACCATCACGCATTTCCTGGATGATGCGTCGAGTTTGTTTGTACCCACATTCATGGAACTTATAATTAATTCTCATCGTCATTACTTTCTTCTAGCTAACTACTTCCGGTTATCATAGGGGTTGTAGAATTTCACTTATATTTACCGTGCTTGATGACGACTCAGTTGTCTACCATCTTTCATTTTGTTAGTATTTTGTCAGCAACTATCCAAAATTCTTATGCACCCTTTGATTCAGAAAAATACGGGATTAAAATATAAATCATCATTTTTAACCCCAATGAACACCTATGAGCTACACACAGCATCGCACTCAGTCCGATGAATACATCAACGACCTCTTTATGTACATAAAACTTATGATTAAGAAAACAACCTGCATGAAACGTTAACTTTTAAGTCGATGGAATGATGACACTAACGGATGTGAACTGAAATGTAAGGCAATACTTGAAAACTGTAGGAGATCTCCATTTCTCAGATAATTTATGTTTAGTGTCACATAGCTTGAAGACTTACAGGCCAGTACCAAAAAACTGACTGAAGAGGCAGTCAGTGAAGAAGGTTTTCCGGTGAACGTAAAGAGGACGAAGTTGATGACGATTACCAATCAACCAACAGCAGCGACGGGAATAACAACCAGCGCAAGTCACCATCGGCGAGAGAGGTTGAACAGAGATAAACCCATTCACTTATCTAGAAAGCATCGTTTGAACCACAGGTAAAACAGATGATGTTAAATTCAGGATGGGGAATGCAAGACACTTATTTATTAATCTGAAATCGGTTAAGAAATATTCTGTACTCAACATAAAGAACAAGATTGAGATTTTCAGCACCAGTATGAAGACATTCAGTTCTTCTTTACGTGTCAGAAACTTGACAAGCCTGACATAAAAATCTTTTTTCAAGAAGTAACCAACTTTTATCGACAGCTGCCTTTGCTCTCTTCCTAATAAAGATCAAATAGCTAGACAGAGAGAATTGTTTACAAGAAACACTGGCAACAAACAAAGAGTCGATTGATCAGCAAAAATGTAGAAGAAAATCGAGATGAATTAGGCACATGCCAAAGAGACCGTCGAATAACATCACGCATCAGCCACTCAAGTGGGATCACAATAGTAAGCACCCAGTGAGTCTTCGGAGTGTGACATGAGGGAGATGTTACGAGTTGGATTAAAGGGGAGATAAAAGTCTATCGTGGTCCCAGCTCTAGAGAAGAGCACCAAATAGAACAGAATGAAGATGTGTTGTTTTAGGCCTACGTTTCACTCGGAACACACAAAAATAATAATCTGAAGATAAATATCCACAGTAAAGTTCATGAATACAGACGCCTTCATAATTCATGAAGAATACTAAAGTCTACATCAAACTGGGGTTATCGCTGGAAACGTCTTCAACTCAGAGAATGTTAACGACATTTACAGAATCCATCTGTCCAGAAAATCCTTCTCAGTATTTTCAGATACTCCTTTGATGAATCAGTTTTCTATAATTTCTTAATCAAATCATTCGGTAGTGGTAATGGAATTTGACATCTTCAGATACTCATTAGAGTGAATAGGCTGTTTCTGGATAAAATTTCATCAGAATATGTTATAAACTAGGCCTTGCGTATCAGTCTACTGCAACATAAGGGTATATAAAATTTGGCTGAATGCCTTTCATGATTGAGGGTTATGAAGATATTTTATGAACAGGTCCCTATCATGACTCCAATAATCAGTTTATAGTACCACGAAAGTATTGTTTAAATTCAAGACAACGAAATGGAAAACTCACAAGCAAATGAATGATACCGTGCTCCGAAGATTGATTGGAAACATTTCACCTGTGCAGAGAATCAGAAGTGTATTCACCAATAACGATCAAAACCACATTTTTGTTGCAACGCTCAATATTCATCCATCATTGTACTTACGTGTTTGTGACGAATACAATGCACCCGATCAATAAATGATATCAGAGAGGAAAAGCAGTTTCAGTTTCTGTGAGATCTTATTCTGGTGTCTCGATGCCTGATGACAAATGTGGGGAGCCTGTATTAACGAGACTTCACAACCGAAAGAGCTATTTCCAGGGACAGAAAACGCCGCCTTGAGCTTTGAGACTCAATGTTTGATTCATAATGTATTCATCTAAATACTTCAAACGGAAACATTGAAAATTTTAACATTGGTGATGGCTAATCTTGCTTGAGCTTAGAATCTTTCCGTCTAACAAATCCTGTTATTATACGAATAGTGTTAGGGAATTCTTCATATATATATATATATATATTAAGAATATGTTCACATTGCCTGAGAGATAAATTTTCCCGGTTCCGTTCATCAACAGTACACGTGAAAGAGCATGCAAATGTGTTGAATTCAGGAAATCAGCTCAAAATTTATTTTAACGGCAAATGATAAAAAAAGGAATCGCTGACTTCAGAATAAAGTTACACAGAAGTAGGTTTTAGTTACCTATGCAGATTTTACGATTATTTAAATACAGTCAACTCATATTATGTAATTCGATTTGTAGTACTCTTGCCACTTGGGCTAAATTGTCAAAGGTTGAGAATGCATCCTAGTAGTAGTGCCTATAATGTTTTCTCTAAATGAAGTACCATGGTTAGTTTAAAAACCTATGTGAGCTCATAAACCAATTAAATTTTAGAAAACAAGCCTAAATTGATTAACACTTTTAACAAATATCTGTACAGAGTTTTGTGAGATCATTCCTCCTTAAGTAATGTGTTCTCAGTATTTTAAATAGATTTAAAGGTGATAATGAAGTTGATTTATTCATTCTGCACACTGAGAGTAAAATATGAAAAAGAAACAGGAGTTTAATTTAATCTGTGATCAAATCAGCTTTACGTAATTCACTTAAAATGATGTAAGATTTGCGTAAAGTATGCGCTGTTACTCCCATGAGCATGCTGCATGCTATGCATGTAGCTTTTTTGCGCCATCTGTGAAACTATCTCTATGACATGCTGACCATACACACAACTATGCACATTATCGAGCTGATGAGCCTCACTCATTCTTCAAGATAGCTTAGATAATTCCATTGATATCTTCTTGCTTCAGGTGCTGTAATGCCATGGCTGCCGGTTTTAATCACTTCTGCCGTATGTCACTATATCTCTTAGGAGGTTCGTTTGTCGTCTTATACCCAATCTCGTGAATAGTCCATAAACAAAAGCGATTTAACGAAATGAGAAATCTCACCTCAATTTTCTAGTCAAACTCTGCACTCGCTTTCTTTCATCCATAAGGGGTTGTCAACTTCTAATTTATATACGGAGATCCACAAAGGCACTGCTGTTTCTATTTCAACCGTTTTTTTTCAAAAACATAAAATGTAGTGAAGGATCAGTGGTTGAGTCATGGAAACCTGGGCGTACACTCACGCGTCGTCAAAGCGCTCCTCATCCTCATGAAGTCGATATCTAAAAGGGTGAATGAGGAAGGTTGAGAGCGAAGCTCATTAGCCTACCCTATATAGACAAAACAACTGTTTTATCTGTTAGTCCCACAGTGAATCAGTAGTATTCACTACATGGCATTTCAAGCATAATTCAATGTCTATAATTATATAAATTGTCACTAGACAACTTTTAAATTTGATTCGTGATAAGATTCAGAGCATTCAGTAATGCAGTTTCAAGAAAACAAGTAACTGGCATAACGAATCGCTGGTTCAAGCAGTTGAATATTCGTCAGGTTTTTTCACCACCTCGAACAACATGGCATAACAACTTTCTTAATTTTGTCTTTAATCGATTATGTGGTATGGTGTCAGAATTTAAAATAGATGTTATGTTGTGATTGTTTTATTCTTTAGGCGCAGCGACCAAATTTATTCCGTTATGGTTTGAACGCGAGAATTCAAGCTCTACGTTTTGCTTTGCAGCTGGCGAGAATTCTTCAAGACACGTTGTATCACAAAACCTTTCAAACCTGTGAGAAAGACGTTTTTTGTCAATATTTAAGAGGTTCTAATAAACAACAATAACTTTCAACTCAAATTCACCTCAACAGTGCTGTGAGTTAGCTATTCACGCAATGCATGTTTGTGAATACAAAATAAGCACTGTATGAAAAAGAAGTTAACAAAAGTTCAACTGTAAAAGCTATTTTCGACCACAGAAGAATATTAAAAGTGAGGTGGTTGGAAAAAAGCAGTCCACAAGAACAATACTTCAAGTCTTCCTGAATACAGTGCCTGCTCAGAATGACTTTCTGTCACTCAAAATAGCTCTTACTGTTAGATAACTCGTCGCTATTGCACACATAACCACAAAAAAGCAAGGAGGACTGAAAAATGGGAAATAGTAAAGAACGAAGTTCAGCATGTGATGTGCCAAGGCTAAATTACTGGTTCATAGACCAGTGGAAAAGCGTAAACGAATTCAACTCCATCTTATGGTAACAACACTATGGAAACCTTGTTTAACAGCGTAAAGCGATAGGTTTCACTCGATGAGCTGTAAAATGCAGTAATGAGAGAGAGAATTTGAAACAACTGTATAGGAATATTTCTGAGTACTACACGCATCATCAGTCTCTCATTATTTCTTCATACGACTAGAATAACAGTAGCAGTTTTACTCTGAACAGCAAATTAGTACAAATGCGGGATTTCGGTATGTAGAAAATATTGCAACTTATTTTCTAATCATATACTACAGAGATAATTAATGAACAGGGCGTTTACACTGATAATGCTGTTAAACAAGAACACACATAGGAAATTAAAATTAAATATCGGCAACATTGTGGCAGTTAAATAGAGAATAAAGAGGACCGTTTACTCAGTGTTCCACATTGATAAAGTAATATCCTGCTTTTTACTTCCTGCACTACATTGGACGTGTGCGAGATGACGAATTTTAGAGGCTCATACTTAGTCGTCTAAGAATACATTAGTCAACAGTTCATTGCAGCTGTACCTAATGCGATGTAAATGTGTGGTTGTGTAGAAGTAGGATGCTCGAATTCCGAGGAAATAATATTTGCTAATTTTCTGTTAATCTCCCTCCGAGAATTTCTGGCATTTTCTCACCTGTCAGCGTTTATTATTTATTTCAGTGTAATCCTTGCGATCTTGTTTTATCACAATTATCATTTTGTTTTGGAATGTTTTAATTGCTAAATAATCTTTATTATTTTTTAACTACTTTGAGATTTATACTTCTCTTCAACTATTTGACAAAGGACCCAGTTCACTATTTTCTCCAAAAGATCACACACTTCTTCATGTTTCAACAAGAATGTTACACAAATTGAAATGACACAGGAAATGAGCACTTTGATGGTTAGACTACCAATCACCTCAATCACCAGTAGTTCATTTGTGATCTACGGTTAGTTTTCTGAGATAAAGGATTACTGAAACACATCAAACCTAGATTTCAGACATGAATACATGCGTCGATGGAACAGTGGTTAGGACTCTCGCCGACCATGCACATGGTCCGAGGTTCGACCCCCTGCCGGCGCACACCTGATATCTATGGTCGGCCTGCAAAATTTGGGCTACCGATATCCATGCTGAAAATTCTATACTTATACCAAAAATACGCTGTGAAATCAAGCTGTAATAGAAAATAAATAAAAAAATAATAAATAATTTAGACGAACTAGACGATGTCTGTTGATGTGTCCTCTGTAAGGATGGACGCTTTGACGGTGTTTAAAGACCATGACTGAGTTCTCTTGGGGATTGTATTATCTGTTTGACATCTTCATACGTATGACTGATTATGAGTGACATTTTTGGTAACTCATTTAAATGGCATAGGATTGTAAGCGAACTAGTAAATGTTAGTCCATACTGCCTCAACTTTTCTTCACACGATCTCCTCCATGTCACCCTTAAACGTCCCACACGCCTCTTCCCGTTCGGGTTCCACTCAATACAAGATGTCACCCAGCGGTCTCCTCAGCGAGTGTCCGATCCATCTCCACTTTCTCCTGAATATTTGCTGGGCGATTGGTTCTTGTTTTGTTTGTTCCTATAGTTCCTTGCTGGTGATTCTTTCAGGCCCGGCCATCTGATCTTCACTATAGAGCGAAGACAGTTGCAGTTGATGAAGGTCTTCAACAGGCTGTTGGAAACACTCTTTGTGACCCTAAAACTTAGTGATCCGTAAATGAGAATTGACTTGACGTTTGTATTGAAAATCCGAATTTTGTTGCTGTTGTTAAGTGACGGACATTTCCAGATTAGCTTCAGGTTGATGAATGTGTTTCTCGCCTTTCCGATTCTCTATTTGATTGACATCTCCATCCGTTCCTCTTGTAGTTGAGACCATGCTCCCTAGATAAGTGAATGAAGTAACCTCTTTCAAATCCCTCCCGTTTATGGTGATTGATACTGGATGTTGCTGCTGATGTTGTTGTTAGTTAATTATTTTCACAGCCTCCGTCTTTTCTATGTTCACTTGGAGTCCTGTCTTCGCCGGCTGCTTCTTCAACCAGTTTGTCGGTTTTCGCTTGTAAGTCTTCGATTCTGTGTGACACCAAACATAAGTCTCCCGCGAAATCCAGGTCTTCCAGGTTCTTCACGTCAATCCAGGATATCCATGTCTTCTCGTTTCACACTGTTTGACGCATAATCCAGTGCAAAACAATTAGGGATATCATCGTGGGTGATAATAAGCACCCTCGTCTGACTCCTGTGTTTATTCCAAACGCCTCGTTGAGTTTTCCGTTGTGGATAACTTTTTTTTTTATGGTTACAGCTTGATTCCACACCGTATTTTTTGGTACAAGTGTGGAATTTTCAGCGTGGATATCGGTAGCCCAAAATTCGCAGGCCAACCATAGATATCAGGTGTGCGTCGGCGAGGGCTCGAACCCCGGACCATGTGCATGGTCGGCGAGAGTCCTAACCACTGTGCCACTGACGCACATGTTCCGTTGTCGTACAACTGTTGAATAAGGTTGATGAATATTTGGGGTACGCCGTAGTGCTCGAGTAATTTCCAAATTACTTCACGATCAACGCTGTCGAAGGCCTCTTCAAAGTCTACAAAGTTGAGGTAGAGGTTTGATCGCCATTCCATGCTTTGTTCTGTGATGATGATGCGTAGAGTTGCAATTTGGTCAGTACATGATTTGCCTGACTTTCCTGAATCCAGCTTGTTCTGGTCGGAGTTCTGTATCCAGT
Organism: Trichobilharzia regenti; assembly: GCA_944472135.2. NCBI lineage: Eukaryota > Metazoa > Platyhelminthes > Trematoda > Strigeidida > Schistosomatidae > Trichobilharzia > Trichobilharzia regenti. Next base: position 55,101,590 of record OX235267.1, on the reverse strand, counting down.
GCGTCCTTTAATCTCTCCAGGATGATGCGAATCAGGATTTTGCTTGGCGTCGATAGAAGCATGACTCCTCGCCAGTTCTTGCAGAGTGAGGCGTAAGTCGCCCTTCTTTGGTAGTTTCACGAGGTAACCTTTCCTCCAGTCAGCAGGCACTTTTCCCTCCTTCCAGACCTTTTGCAATAATGGAGTCAGCATGTCTGCTGCCTTCTCTGGGTCTGCTTTCAGTGCTTCAGGGGGTATTCCATCTGGTCCGGCTGCTTTTCCAGCTTTCAGAAGCTTGATTGCGTTCAAGACTTCAGCTCTCGTTGGAGGATTGGTGTCAACTTGCAGTTGTGTACGTGCTGTCGTTGGTATTTCTGGACGGGTTGCAGGTAGTGGTCGGCTCAAGAGTCCTTTGAAGTGATCCGCCCATTGCTTAATCTGCCTTCTTCTTTGTTAATTGGGTTCCCTTGGCTATCTTTTGTAGGTTTCGCTTGTGTTGATCTCTTCTCGGATAGAGATTTGGTTATCTGATATAATGTCCTCAGGTCCCCTTTACCTGCTGCCTTCTCGGCTTCAGTGGCGAGATTGTCGTAGAATCGTCTTTTGTCCTTCTCAGAACTCTTCTTCTTTTCTTTGTCCAGTTCTGTGTAAGTTGAGCTCAGCGTCTCCTTTTCCTGTCCGTCCTTCCATTGAATCATTTTCTCTTTCACCATTCTCCTCTCTTCTATTAATTTCCAAGTGTCCGTTGAGGGCCATTCCTTGTCTTGTCTCTTCTTTCTTCCTAGAACCGTTGAACACCTTTCGTTGAGAATCGCCTTCAGAGACTTCCAATGTTCTTCCAAGCATGATTCTTCAGTGATGTCACGTAGTGTTTCTTGCTTTGCTTTGACAGATGCAGTGAAGGTGTCCTTTGTGGTTGTCTCCTTCAGTTTTTGAGTGTTGAACTTGCATTGTGGCCTATCCTCAGCTATCCTCGAGGCTTTTAGTTTCACCTTGAAAGTCCCTTGTACTAGATAATTGTCTGAACCCACATCTGCTCCTCTCCTCGAACTTGTGTCCAGTAAGCTCCGTCTCCACTTTCTTGAAATTGAGATGAAGTCTATTTTGTTTTTGGTGTTTCCATCTGGTGAAATCCATGTCATCTTGTGTATATCCTTGTGTTCGAAAACGCCTCCACCAATCACCAAATCATTGAAGGCGCAGAAGTCTGAGAAGAGTTCACCATTGTCGTTCATTTCGCCGAGGGCCTCACGACCCATGGTGAGTTCTCTTCCTGTGTTGTCTCGTCCCAGCTTCGCATTCATGTCGCCAATCAGGATTTTGATATCGCCATTTGGGACGTTGTCCATTATTACTAGTAGTTATCTGTAGAACGCCTCCTTCTTCTCTTGTTCTGAGGCGTTTGTAGGCGCATAACACTGAATGATTGTAAGCTTTCTTCCTTTTGAGTTGATCCCGGCTGTCATTATATTGGAGGAGAATGGTTCCCACTGCATGAGAGCTTTGGCTGCTGTTGGTGACATCATGATGGCCACTCCCTCGGTGTGCTCGCAGTTATCCTCTGGGTGGCCAGAATAGATTACTGTCTCTCCAGTAGGTAGTTGGTACCTACCACATCTGTTCCATCTGCTTTCGCAGATTCATAACACTTCTATTCTGTACCTTCTCATTTCAGCGGCTATCTGGGCAACCTTTCCAGTTTTGTACATTGTACTAACATTCCAGATGCCCATCCTTACTTTCGCTTTCATCGAAAGAAGGCACATCGGCTGACTTGCTTCCCGAAGGCTTTCACCAGCCTGTGTCATTTCACTTTCCCGATTCCAGCGAAAAGTAAGGCTATTGCTTATGTTTTTAGAATTTTTAATATTACCTCATTCCGGTTGCAAGTGTGCGGTGTTGATTCGATAAACAAAGCTTCAGTACAATTGTAAAATGTTTTATATTCAAGTTGAGTGAGATGCTGGTTTATGAATCAGTTTCATCGAATATATATCCAACAATGTGTTAAACCAAAGACGAGATGTTAATAGTAGAAATTCAAATTATCACCTTGATATGCTTATGAACAGTAGATTGTGTTCGAATTGTTATCATTATATAATACTGAATCCCTGACTCCTTCGACCAAGTAAATTTATTCTGAGATGCGAAATCACACATACTTCGGAATTCCATGCATTACCATGTTTGAAGTGGAGTTATGAACGAATTTTCTGTACTAATGTAATTCGACTCCTTTCTATGCTGACTTGTTTTATTGTGCCTGGCGTCCTAATACTACTGGTTGTGTCATTCATTTCACACTGAATACTGCAATTCGCTGAATAACCCTCATTTTAAATTAAATCCAACGTCATGATAAAATCATCTATCACGCATCTCAAACGAGTTTATTAATTTCAGTGTTTATTTAATATAAGAATGTGAATCTCGTCAAAGACAAGACATAATACTTGTTGAATCCATATATAGAATAATAAGTCATTGTTGATTAGATAAAATTTGCTGACAAAAACTTTCAATAATTTTAGAGTACACAGTTCATAATCATCTAGACGAATCTCGAGAATTCCATTATGTTTTATAAGTACTGTCTTGGATATAAAGTGGATTATTATTATTAAATGGTTCACAGTAAAATATTTTCATTCGTCATTAAACTATGAGACGAATTTATTAGGCTCCTGAACAAAAACAACTTTGATGCGAAAGGGAGTTTTTACTAACAATTATTAAATACTTCACCAGGAATGTAAAAAGTTAGAATCAAAGTTCAAAGAATGAAATGGATATATCAACATATCAGTTGAGCATCATTATAAGTCCATTCTGTAACGTCTAGTGTAAGATGGTTGGTTTTTCGCAAGTAAGCAATTCATTTCTAATGATTTGTAGTTACCCTAACTTTCTTGTCATTATTCACAGTCTCAATGACTGCACTCTTCGTTTAATTCTAAGCATGCTAATTTTATGATTTCATGGTTTATGAAGTTTATTACTTGGTACCAATATTGAGCAGCCCTCACAATATCAGAGAATCTGTTCCTTTAAGTCTTTTCAATATTTTTAATTATTTTATTAGTGTAATATCTATCAAATTATAATAAAATAAAGTGTAACATATCTTGAGGTGGACTTGGTGTCGAAAAACCCTACATCCCGCAACATTTCTTTTATTAGGCGAGTGTATGCATATCCCATTACTGATAGTGATTTCTAGTATGCCGCATCTGTGAGGACATGATTTGAGAAAAATTCTTGTGATATATTGAAAATATCATTTCGAAAACCAAGGACTGTTATGTTTCCACGTGGACACTGATAGTTTTTATTGGTCGCATTTTTCAATGCTGAGATATTTCTATCTTATGTCTTATTTATTACCAACTCCAACTTTTGAACTTCCCCATATATGAAATTGTCGTACAGTTAGCACATTCGTCGATGACATCACTCATTTATGTAAGCAATGTGTATGCATTAAAGCATTCATGCTGACAAATAATGACGTGCTGGTATCATCTAAATCAACATCTCAAAATTTGTTACCACTGTGAACAACACCTCATGATAGCTTTCTTGGCTTTGTTTCATATCAGTTACCTGTGAACGTTATCAGAAATTTTACTAACATGTAATGAATATTTTTTTCCTTCAGGCGTACGCAAGTTTTCTTACTGAATGGAAGACATATGCAGCAATCGCTTTTCTGTAAGTCTGCTTTTTCATAATCGTTGAGGTTCACACTATTAGCAGTCTTTGACTTGAAACACCTTCAAATCGACTCCTGATTATAACCTCAAAATTGAAATCTTGAAATGGTGGAACAAAACCGGAGGGAATCAAACTAACTACTCACTAGTAGAGATGTGAAGTATTTTCTTGTTAAAAGTCAATCTGAACGAAGAATATTCTTTTCAATAATTTCTCTTCAGGTCTTACAATTATAAAATATAATATTTGTGTTCGTTACAATGATGGCCAGTTATGCGGCGGATACATTTCGCAACGTAGAATAACAGACTAGTTATGAGGTGGAAATTAAGTGCATAAAAAGCTCGATCCTGTCACAGTTGGTTGATACTGGACATCGTATCGATATCAACACAGCTTTCAGGGTTTTATACCGAATTCCGAAGTCGTTATCACGTACGTCTCCGACACATAGCTGAAGCTGTTGCAATAAGATCGACTAAACTGGAACTCTGTATCCAAAAAGAACACGTCCAGACGCTGTTCCTACCGTGGCCAACTTTGGAGTGAAGATTTTCCTTCTCACCAAGAGTGCCCTTCCCCTTAACACTCTTGGTTTTTTTCTTTCTTTTTTACTTTGCTTATTATTATAAACATTATTATCACAGTTATTATTATTATTCGTCATAATTTATGCCCTTTATGCAAACATTCCCTCAATAATATCGAAATTTCATTTATACGGACTTATTATTAGTGATATTATCTGTTTTCAAAATATATGCCTCCATCTGTTTCATTTAACATATTCGTTATCTCACTATGAACCTCTCATTGCAGTCTTACTATCTCCTGTTTAACTCAGACCACTTTGTACTAGCCACTCACCTGACACCTTTTATAAGCTTGAACTGACATGTCAGTTTTCCTACCCCATACTCTACAATTCTCTTATGATTAATCACCACCACCATTGTCTCTCGTTTTACAATGTTTTTAATCGATTTCAGCCTAGCTCGTTTGTCACACAAATATGACTATTTATTTTGACACCCCATAACTAATCTGTTATTCTACGTTAAAAATGTATCCGCCGCATACCTGGCTATCTTTATTGTAACGACAACAGATATATTATATTTTATAATTGTAAGGACCTGAAGAGAAATTATTGAAAAGAATATTCTTCGTTCAGATTGACTTTTAATATATAATATGGGGAATATTTCACACTATTTTCTAGTTGACGTAGTCACTGTCTTAGTTGGATGTTCAGCGCTGGCGATTATACAGCATTATACCTGTCTGTCTGTTGTGAATGTTGGTTTGATAAAAGTTATGCGAGAGAACTAACATTTGAATTAACTGCATGTGAATTAACCTCGAGTGATTCATCAATTAAGTATGTGTTGAGATTTCAGTTGAGTAAAGGCTATTTCGACTGACAGTCTTATGTGCAAAGACTCTGTATGATATTGTTACTAACGAGAACACAAACAGAAAGAGTACAGATACGATAGAAAATTCTTTCCCTCAGGACAAATAGTTGGCTTTTATTTCTTAAATGCTATTAGCAGGCAAGCAGTGAATAAGTTGGATTGGAAAGAATTAATTGGACTTTTGAGAAACTGATAACTGACGAAAGGCAACAAAGTGGACGTTATTGAAATATTCGAACCGTATAGCCTAACCGGATTCATTAAATCTTAACGTATCGGACCAATAAACGCATAACCGGTGCTTTACTTTTGAAATATTATGAGTGAGTATACACTAGGAATCATGCCTCAGCCGTTTCAAATGTATGGAAACGTTTTATTATTTTTAAAGCAAATTATTTTGATGAATAAGAATAAAATATTAAAGAATGATGAATGTATGGCTATTGAGTGTTTCCACAAAAATAAACTCCCTTCACCTTTTGGAATATCTTATAGCTATTTTCTCTTTGTATTTCAGATTATTGACTGTGCCCCCATGCATATTGATATTCTTCGGATTCAGAAAGAATTTCAAAATTGCCATGGTCCTGATAGGAATCATAGTAAGTTCCTTAGAGATTCAAACTTATAAGTGAGCCTTGTTTCCTCAAGATTATTTTGTATCTGTTGTTGATATTCACGCGAAAATGGTTTTTATTTAAGCAGGCAACAAGGATTAATAAAGCTGGAACTAATAAATTTATCAAATGTTTGATGAAACAGCAATTTCGATAATATTGATAATAATAATAAAGGAAATAATATGGATATTAAAACGACTTAAGGTACCGATGCCGATAAAGTATGGTTTGAATGAATGAAGGAAAATAATGCGGTAGAATAAATTATTAGCGTTGATAAAAACTGTTAATAAGGAAGGTTAATTGAACCATTTTTTTGTACACGGAGACTAAGTTTATGAACCACAATTTCGCAAGCCTTCACATTTGCATGGAGTTTCTGTTTTGTTCGTTGAGTGACAGAAGTGAAGCACTTGATAGAGTCAGTATCATGTCTTCAGTCTACAAAATATTTTGTTATTGGACTTCTTGGTACCTTGACTGTAGGTGCATTCCGTTACTTTACCAAAAGCCGCAATATGCCAATAGGCGATCGCCTTCAACTTCAGCCTACGTATTTGTTTCCACAAACCCATTTCAAAGTGTCGAAGATTGGCGACAGCTCTTTTCCAAATTATTGAAGCAGTCACTTGATGCACTCAAGGAACACAAGTTTTGCAGACTACCGAATCTTACTTGTATATTTATCAAGTCTTTGTTTAACTAGATCTTGTACTCCATACCCTAAAATGTGCGGACTGATATTTGCAGCTTTCTTCGAAACTGTCAGATATTTATAAGTCTCCAGACTGTTGATTTTACGAACTTCATGGAATAACTAGAGCACTGAGTTAGATTAATCCATTTTAAAATATTTAAATGATTCCGGCATGATTAAGATGGTTGTACTGGAGCATATTTCTTTAGAATATTTATTGATGAACCACTGACGACATCTTAAATTTGAATGAAATAACCTTCGCAGTCTCTATTGCATATTTAATTTCACTGTGAAAACAAATTTTTTGTGCTCTATTCTGAACAATATCTTCTTTTATAGGCTTCATATCATTCTTTATGCGTTTAGCTGTGAAGTTAACATTAGTATGGTATAAGATTAATTTTTCTGATTCTGATTTGTTTTATCAAACAATGAAAATACAATTCGTATACCTCAGGTCAAATACCGTTTGTCAAAAATGATGTGGCGAAATATCTCTTAAATAAGAACTAAGTGATCCACTCAAATTTAGATGTAGGTTTGTTAATCACTCCAGTATGAGCGAACGTTAGGTTTATTATATGTTCTCGACTGTAAAGAACGTCTGAAACCAACTTGGACGAATCGTTTACGTCAAACGCAATCACAAGTATGCTTAATTCTTCGAACAAGCCTTCACTAAATCAAAGCAAACTAACAAACTTGTACAATGGATCAGTTTAAAATCATGATTTATTACAAAATAATTTAGGTGATATTATCTATTCTTCAAGCCATCAAGGAATTTGTTCTTTAGACCTTACCTGCACAGATCGATGTTTCCTCCCTGAGTATGTGTGTAAATGATTTGATAAGTGTAGCAGGATCCACTTTTATAAATCCGGTGCTTTGGCAGTTTACAGAACAACAGAAATTGTGTTTTTTCATCTAAAATACAAAATGTAACGAGAAACAGATACACTGTACACCTGTCCTTTAGGTATATGCGAGATACTGAGGATTCATTAATCCATCCTCGGTTGTAGTTATATAACGTTGTTCACACGCAATAGACACGAAACTCACATCTAAATTTGTATGAGGATTTTACGCACCAGTAAACGTAACACTGCAAGAACATCTTAACTGACATTTGTTGTTATTTTATATGAAATATCTATGTAGACATCAATTTTGTGGAAACATTTAAACACTTTTTCACTTAGATGTTCAGAAGGTCTATTTTATTTTGCCAACAGATTGTATTATGGTCCGCAAGTATCTGTTTTATGTATTGCAAAACGGCTGATTTTAACTGTTACTTTTTATTGGGCTTCGTTATTCTGGAAGATGTGTTAACAGTTATCGCCTGCATCTATGTCAAAAGATTCAAACTAGTGGTGATGATAGTTCTGATATCTTTATCGGTGGCTTTTCTGATAACTGGAACAGTTTTGTTTTATTTAGATGTGAGTAAGGCAATAGCATTGAAATATCAAATTATACTTTTTATTTTATCGTTATAAGATAACTAGAATTATCAACTAAATAATACTATTACTTACACGGAATTCTGCCCTATACATATCTCTGTATTCTTAAGTCCATACATATCTGCATTGCCAGAGAAAGGGAAAGTAGGGGTATTTATGCATTATTCAATAACTGAAGTACATTTGCCCATCTGAGAAAAAGTGTCATACTTATTAGGTATGTAAAATAAAAACTAATATGTAAATTTATGATAATGACGAAACATCCTATTACACAGTGGTAAGAAATGTTAAACTTAAATTCTTGTGAAAAGATGCATTTGAAGGATCCCTAATTAATCTCACTGATTCATTGAAATAATTAGAAAACTGCGTCGTTGTATATACATATTTTACAGATCTGTTCCGTAGGACAACATTCAGTTTTGTTGATAGGTTACTTATACTTGAATTGTACATTTGATCTGCTGTAATTCTTGATCAACATTCTGATTGTAATTTATCTCATTTCGTTTCAGCAGAAGTATTCTGAATTGGCTGGTGGCTTTTTCAACACCACCGTAGCTGTGGTAAGTTCACAGTTTTGCTTTGGAATTTATAAATTTAGTTATGAATCAGCTGTGATGTTGGATTTTAGGTGTGAAACCATAAACATTTTTAACAAAGGCAATTTCTGCCTCAACAAGCCTTCATGGTGTGGCTGAAGTAATTACAAATCTTCAAGTCACATTCTATACAGATCTCGATGTTGATTTTATGCATAACTTCAAATCATGAGTCGATATTAGGTCAACAGACTATCATATTTGCGACTGAAACTTACCATGTTGTTCTATTTGTTACTTTGCTTCTTTCAGTTGATTCTAGTGTTTGTCAGCTTGCTTAAATAACGCGAATATCACATGGCTGTGACAATCTTATCGTGTTAAACAACATTCACTGTAATCTCCATCTTGTGCTAACGTACACATTTTATTGTGCGTGTAACTGCCTAACTGACTGACAGTTCACATTTTCAATAATATAATAAACTAATGGTTCTGCTCTAAAAATGTGTGCAACAATTTCTGCTGATTGGTGTTTTTCTTCCGTTTGTCTATTCACTCACCAAAAGGAATGTGAGCACGAATTGACGCCTCAAATGAGGCTATGTGTTCAGAAGGTGAAACTGTCGATTGAATATGTGACTTAACCAGAGATGAACTGATGTCGAATACGAGTAGAAATCGAATGAAGCTGTAAAATTATTTAATTCTCAAACATAATCATCACACATGGAAATACTAAACGAAACTTGGTAGCATGAATATATGCTACTAAGATACACTGAAGGAAAAATTTAATTGATCGTCTACTATTTGCTATGTCAGGTTGTACAGTTGTGCGGTCTTCACGAAGAACCATCACCTCATGTCGCATGGTCTCCTGTTGTCAGCATAATTGTCCGTCTTACCTCCATCGAATAATCTTGCATCGTCTCCTATCTTTTCTTGTAGGCTGTAATGATATTAAGTCATTTAATTTGCTAGCTCAGAAAAACAATGAAATTGTTCACTTAGTTCAATAAGTACATGTGATCTGTTTTCATGCCGCTGCGCCAGCCACTTTCACATAAACTGAGATGTGACTTGTACTCATCGTCTGTAAATCCCATTTTACGTAGAAAAAATTGAACTACATTAAAAATATCGAAAGCTTCGTTTTGAACAATATGCTTACACACAATGATGAATTCTCAACGTTCCTGACAGGAACTTCTTCCTTCATTTGGTCTGATAAGTCTATTGCAGCTAGTTGGAAACTAAAAAAGATGGAGATGAGTAGTGGCAACTACTTAAAGATGTAATTCAACTCTAAAAAGCACTGTGAAGCTTGGTAAATTTCAAGCAATTTCATCGATGCAAAACAAGGTAGCTCAGTGGTATTCCCAAGCAACCTGGGAGTAAATTCATGCGAGATTTGGTTTTCATGCGTCAGTTATCATGTCGCTAAGTCACAAATGGCCTTCTGTTATCAAAGTACTTCAGTAAAGTAGGGTGACAAATCGTATTTTGATGAAAATCATTGTTCTTTTGCAAAATGTGTAAAAATAACCGTCGGAACACTAGAGAGGTGTAGTTTTTCCACCTTAGAGACGTGTCAACCAGGTGTTCACAAAATCAAGTTGGGACAAAAGTTTTAATAAGAAACTAATACTTGGGAAGAGAATGAGGTGTGTTTGGTGATTCACCACTATTTTCGAAGCACGAACATTTCCTGTACGATCTGCCAAATTCATTGTCAAAATTCCGAACAAAACGCATGAAATTTAGGCAGAGGCGAAACGTTTCTCTATGCTGGTCTCATCTCGTTGGCACAGGATATAAGGTTGAAATTAACACAGATTTTACATATCTTTATCATGCTTATAACCTATTCATTATTATCATCAATCCAAATTGCGTGGTCAATAACGAGTTTCATGCTGAACTTGCGATACACAGAATCCATTGTGCTTATAAAAGATTAACAAAAAGACGGCGAAAACAGTCATTTCATAAAAAGAATGGTGACAACTCAGGAAACTAGTGAACCCATAGAAACACTAGTTCTCTCTATATGCTAATTCCCTTTAAATTTAAAATAATTAGTCTCCACACATAGTTGTTAGCTTCTTATTATTTCACTGATGTCCAATGAACACCTTTGTGATAGAACTGTGCCTGATTCTGGCAAAGTGAAAATGAAATTAAAACCCGATAATGACAACACAGGTACATAATGAGCTAATATCAAAGCTTACCATAAAGTCTTAATAATCAATTTCTCGGTGTTCTTTTTGGGATATGAAACCATATGAATATTTTACAATATTTTGAGTGTTCTTTTCTAGTGGTTATAGTATCGAGAATACGTATTCAGAGAGGTTGTACTTCAGTTAGTTGGTAGAATCTACTACTGGTCTCAATGAAAGTGTGTGTTTACGTATCCTTGGTTGACCGTATAAACTTGAAGGTACATACGATTTTAGTTTCAGTTTAAACCAGAGAGAATTTCAAATTTTGGATTTCATTTCTTGATGAAGTCTTTTTGTATCTAGTTTTGTGTCGTTGAATTCAATGACTTAATATGATCCTGCGGATAGGTGTCTAGTCGGATTCTTTTCATAATCCGTTTTTTCATTATTACAATGACGTTTATCTTATTGGCTTTAGTTATGAAAGGCTTTTGTATTTCTTCAAATTTCTTGAGGCTTCATATTCTTGTTTGATGAGATTAGATGGCACATTTCGTTGTGTCATTAATTTATGTGATATTTTTTGACGTAAAGATTGTGATTCTTCATAGGTTTAGCAGGTTCAAACATTGGTGCCATTTCCTGAATCACGAATGGCTTACTATTGATTTTGGAACTTACACCTTTCTCTATGATGAGATTTCTTTTTCAGTTAGTATCTTGTCAGGCATGTTGTGCATAATTCCTTATATTCTTCACATCACTTTCTGAATATTTTTGGTTGTCCCTTTTGTTCAAGTTTCAAGAATTTCCATATTTTTCTTCTTTTGATGACACTAAAAAAATGTGATACACGTTCATCAAATAAATTTTTAAAAGGATTCGATTATATTAGTTGTAACAAGCAGGGTTAAACAGCAGTCAATATTTTGATGATCATATACCTCTTACCACAGAGAACATTGCTAGTTCCTTACTTAAAATAAATTTTAATCTGAGTCAAAATATCTGTTGAATCAACAAGAATTGAAGAAACTGTCATCTGAGTAAAAAAAAGTTATATCAACAATTTTCACCATCTTTCTCAGCTAATATTAGTGGGTGAATAGTGAATATGTTACAATAAAAATGATTTATGGGATCATCAACTAACACAAAACCAGTGAAATATAACAAACAGGACACTCTTGTGTTAGGAATACTGGAAATCTGGCCAGTATCCTATTATCGAATTCATCTCACCCTAATCAACAAATCCGACCAATAAACTAATAACCATCGCTTTATATTGTAGAATCTAATGAGTGATTATTAAATAAAAATAGTTTCACAACATCTCGGTATATGTGGAAACTTCCACTGCGTTTAGTGGTAAACGAATACAATAAGTAGGACTTAAAACTAGTAACGTATGACGGGTGTGGATCAATGGAGGTACATCCAGCTGAAACATACTTCCTGCATGTGAAAGCAAAGTGTGACATACCACTACAGTCTGTCGCAGAAATGAATGATTTTCCCTCTCGCCCTTTGAAATTCATTAAAAGTGTTTTTGTACTTGCATTTTAGAGTTTTATTGTGATTCTCTATATGCTACAAATCTTAAATTTCAGTAAACATTCAGGAAATGTGTTGATCCTGATAAGGGTAATTTTTTCAATTTCACGTCTGTTGCGTCAACCTACTCAAAAGTGGGTGAAATTAAATCAAGAAAAAAAAGAGTGGAGAGCTGAGAATAGAGTGGGGTACTGAGGGTCACACAATACATATTTAGGCCATTTGTGAGTTTAGATGTCGACCAACTAATGTACTGACAAGCTGACTAAGTTGCACACCATTTGCTCTGCTAACAATCTGTAATGCCCTTCTCAAAGTTGTATAGTCCTTTTTAGTAGACCAGTGACAATTGAGTAGTGGGGACCAGTCATGTACAATAGATAAGGCCAGGAGTTAACAAATTGTAAATGCCGAGATATCATGATTCCAGGTAGATTTAGTTTCTTGATTTAGCAGGTTACATGGAACATTCTCTTGGAGATCGAAACAAAATATTCTCATCCACATGTTCTTTCCTACTGTTGAATGACTATTTCAGATAGTTACTAATACAATGTAAGGCTCACTCTTGAATCCTGTGACGGGGCTCAGGTTTATTCATCTCATAATCGAAGTATACAATAACATCAATTCCTATCACTTGATCTGAATTTTTAGAATGTATGGAGTAAAATCAACGAACCGCAAACCTAGGTCCAGTTCGAGAATTTAATGACCTAGATATTTGACTTGTCGCCTACTTCTGAAAAAGATCTCGATCAAATCAAGGCATTTCCTTGAACGAGAAAATATGATTCATTTGTGACTACATCGAAACTATCAATCTGAGAGTTCTTCTAACCATCATCTACCTGAAGGAACTACTTCTTAAATGCACGTTTGAAATCCATCACAAATTCAATGAATTCTCCTAGTTGACTGTTTCATGGAGAGTCTCAAAAACAACATCGTTGAATCACTGATAAGTCAGCTGCACTTAAAACAGTAGATACGTAGGTGATACGTTTATAATTTTTGATGAAAAGGTTGATTTAGAGTTCCTTGCAAAACCGTTAACGCATCACATCTATCAATTTAATTTCCCTTGATAAAAACCTGGCATTTCCATTCCTCGATGTGCCACTTACCAGAAGGCAAAATTGCACGATCTGAAGATCAATATATATATATATATACCACAAAACAAACTGAACCGGACAGTTTATCAACTTCCAGGGCTTAAACCTACTGATCTAAGAGACTGACAAGAATGTATCGGTGGCACAGCGGTTAGGAAGTTCGCCGACCATGCACATAGTATAAGGTTTGATCTCCTGCCAACTCACGCCTGATATTACTTGTCGGCCTGCTGAATTTGGTCCACCGACATCACATGCTGTAAATTCTATATTCGTACTTAAAATACTGTGTGAAGTCAAGCTATAGTAAAATTAAATAAATAAATATTACGCGCATTAAGTTAAAGGATTAGAAAAATCTGTCTGGAAGATATGATGGAGAAACAATTAAATTTATTACGTGAAACCCTTACTAGAGAACGCGTAGTAAAAACATGAACGAAACGTCTCTGTCACCAAAATATCACAACAGTCTCCAAGAAAACTCACTTCATGAAATTTCATAATAATTTGATTATCAAGTGGATCACACTGCGAAACAGTATTATTTACTAGGTGACGTTTCGACCAAACTGTATTGTTCGTATTCATATCAATTATAATCACACGACTTTGAAACTTAAGTTTTGTAGTTTTCTTTGTTCTCGCCTATTTGTCGTCGCAGGGGTAGTAGAATTTTGCAGATATCTGGGACAGCTGTTGAATCATCCCTATTACGTGTATTTGCAGTTGATTCGATAAACAAAGCCTCTGTTGTCAATGTCTCTCTACATCCTGTTACACTGGATTTTAAAATTGTCATCCTATCCCATCCTGTTGTAAGGTTGTGTGTGACTGCATGTAGTGCTATAGCTGAACTATTCTCTAGATTTCTTATCTTACTCGGGTCAACTAATCTAGTTTTTGCCAGGTTCTTATGCTCGGCTAGTCTGACTACCCCTGTTCTAATACTCTGACCTATGCATTTGACCTGACAATCATTACATAAACTAAATTGTTTTTAAAGTGCCCACAGGATCCCTTAATCGACAAAGCTTGTTTCTAATTAAGTTTGTGAGATTGAATGACATCGAAGCAGACAATCTTAGAAACAATCTTTCTGAATGAGTTAAGAAGACATTTCAAGCAAGCGCATTACGTATCACATTCTCTAGCAGACAGTTAATCCAGTCATACATTATGGATAAGATACGGTTTCTGGTCACCTTGTTGTGCATTTATCAGTTTACATGCTTGTGTAGAACAAGGTATGTCGGCCGTACTCAATGTCAAGTCCACAAACATATTCTGAAACACTTTCGAGATTGGCTAGGCAGTGGAGCAGAGAATACTGGTAACTCTATTCTCGAACACCTATATCAACTTTAGGCAACCACCACCTTCTTATAAATGCTTCTCAGTTCTAAACAAAATTTCTCAATATCGTATCAAGGAAATGCACATACACCATCTGTACATAGCTGAAACATTGCATATTTGCGATCTGAAACTGGACCTCTGGATTCAAAAGCACTTCATATATTCATTCGCCCTACACTGGCCGAAGTGATGCTCTTACTCTGATTATGCTGCCTTTTTATTATCTAATTTCACCAGTATTATTGTTAATTATTATTTTCTATTATTATTATTCACATCATTCGTGTCTTATTATCACCATCTTACTGTTTATTAATAACATTTAGTTTCCACACAGATTTTATAAAATCGCTGCATCGTCTTCCTACTAGTTACTGTCCACTCAACACAATCATATTGAACAGTCATTTTCTCACGCTTATTACCTAATCCAAAATTTTTCCTCTTATCTTACCAACCACGTTATATTACGTGAAACGTGTTCCGAAGACACATTTTACCAGTATCTGATAGGTTTTCTGATTTCATTGTTAAATATAATTACGATTGCACAGCTTATGAAAGTGAATCATCGAAAAGTAAATTTTCGTCTCTCTTTTGACTCAATATGGAAATACTCCGTTAATAGTGTCTAAAAAACTGCAATTCACGAGAGATGTTGTCAGTGAAATAGTATCACAACATCTGAGAAGACGTTTTTTAAAAGGCTTGAAAGGCCACTTGGCTATGCTGTACACCGACCAGCTCATAAATACTTAGTACAAGTTATGAGTAGAAATACCCCCATTTCGCATTTTCCATGTGTATCCGAAGATTTAGGTACACTGAGTCTACGATTTGGCCGCCGAATTTCCAATCAGAACTGATATGTATCCACATATATATTTATGTGTGTGTGTATGTTGGTCTCTCTTTCTGTTTGCTCGCTTAGTCTGTGACCATTTCACTTGTATTAACCTGTCTCCCTTAACAACGTATATTCTCCTTATATTATATATAATATAATATGAGTGTTTGTTGACAGTCCGTTGCTTAGTGACATATATCCATATATGTTGGTTGTTGACATGTCTGTTATATTTCGCTATGTATACATGGATCGATACTTCATTATAATTAGCCATTCCTGTTAAGACTGTCTAGTGATTTTTCACACCCTTTGTCTGGACATTCATATATATATATATATATTTCGTTCACACAATTTGTATGAACTACTTTACTTACTTACCACTTTGGTGTGAGACCATTTATTTTCGTCTCCTTGTGTTTGGACAATAGAAGTATCATCGCAAACCTAGTGGTCTTCTGATTTCCGCCTTCTCGCGTCAAGACTATTAGTTTCTCGACCAGTCCATAACAATAATTTGTCGACGAGTACATAACAATTTGGCGACGGGGAAAACTAGTACATAACAAAAACCTATCTTATTTAGAAAACGGTCCGAATAATTTGAGTTGCAGCTCTAAAGTGAGCTTATTTCTCTGATATGGGAAATGAGGCTTTGATGACACAGTTGTTAGGATGCTCGCAAACCATGTACACTGTTGGGGATTTAATTTTTGGCCGACGCACACCTGATATCTACAATCGGCCAGCCCTATTTAGGCTACCGATATCATATGTTGAGAACTCCATAATTTTACTGTGTGAAGTCAAGCTATAATAACAAAAACAATAAATTTATTTGCAGTAATAATATATTGTTAATTGTTAGAAACGGTGTAGTTTAACGCAAGAAAAATGAATAAAGGGTAAATTGATTGTTGGAAAAATTATTTTTCATTATATTTTATTACATCAGTTTTGAACCTTGTCTAATTTGAAAGTTGCATATGTTTGTGTGAATTGGCACATAAATAAAAACCAAACAAAGAAAGATACAATAAATTCGGCGGAATCGGCTGTGAAAAATGCTATTATCCAATTTCGAAGACTGACGAAGATGAACATTAGATAAAAAATGAAGAAACGAAAATGATTGGGACAGAGAACAGAAATACAAGTATTTGTAGCTATGCAGAAATCATTATTGTACATCACGTAAGTCTTATTTCTAACGTTCTGACCTTAATAACGTATTCACCAAGTGAAGTGTACACAAAGCTAACAGTATTTTGAAGTCTATAGGGCTTTTATGGTACTCGCATATATATATATATATGCACTGAGATAATTAGTTCATATCTTGCCGAGATTTCTCACCTGAAGTTTGTGTCAAATATGCCATTATTAGTTGCCTTCAAGCAAATAATTTGAAAGTGATAATCTTAGTAATGATAAGTCGAGTCTAGTCACATATTCGTTTGTCCCACATTCTAATGAATTGAAAAAATTATTTAAGTTCATTTGTAGCTTTATGGGCACTGTGGATATACCCTACAGCAACTTATCTTCATCGAACAGCTGTGATTTAGAGGAAAACAGAATTCAAAATACTGATATAATCACGAAATTACTATGACTAAAAATAACCCAAATAAAACTGTTGGCAGAATGGACAATATCAGAGTCTAAAATGCAGAATAAATGCAAATTTTACAAAAGTCCACTTAAGTAATCCTAATTTCGTGAATTACTTTAAGTACACACTTAAAAAGATAATTTTTTTGTATGCAAACACCTGCTTTTGTGCTTCAGTCTTATAATCCTGGTAATACATTCATTTGGTTGAGGTGACATTTCTGACCGAGGCGTTTCTCTTAAACTCGATGATGAGAGTGGAGAAGAGATCGCTTAGAATTGAGGCTAACAACCCTATCTCGTATTAGAATCACATCATCAAAATTCAGGCATTAAGCTTAACACTTTTTACTGCACTCCGAAGGCAGTGAAACTAAAACGTGTAAACATTATCTCATGTTTCTGGCAGTAAAATGACAAGGCTTTTAATGATTGTGAAACTTCTAAGGACGTTTTTAGATGAAAGCTAGTAATTAGATATATTGAAAGGATTCGTAGCCATATCTTCCAAATTTATTCGATTAATTAATTTCCACTTCATAGGAAGCTATAGATATTGTGGACAAAATATTGATACCTTCTCTGGAATATTTTAACTGTCACAATTAGGCTCACACATGCTGATAAAAGAAATAATTTATCGCTTCAATACATGACAATAAATTGTAATCGACGCCAGATGAACAGCTAATTAATTGAATTGAGTTGACTTTTTAATTTATTTTTATTTAAGCAATTAAGAGGAGCAGCAGACAATAATCTTCATCTTGTGTAATTTGTGTGGATTTATCATTTTGTTATAACTTACAAATACACTACCGAGATCAAGTATTTTCACTGTGGTCAGATAGTAATAAATCTTTGCAATCATTGCTAAAATTGCACAAGCGACTGACAATGAAAAGAAAACAATAAAAGCCTTTTCATTTAAAGGCGACAGCTTCAAAGCCGCCACGATTATTAAAGTTGTAATCACAACTGTCATAATCAGCGATATCCATTCGTGTAGCATATAAAACGGTGTAAACGCAACAGCGGAGGCGATAGACCACAGGAGAACCTGTCAAATGGAAAATAATCCTCATTATGGATGAATGACTGCTGTTCTACAAATGAAGTTACATGCCCATTTTAACGACAATAAAATCAATGATGAATGGTAATAATAATTTTATTATTCATAAAAATCAAATAACCACTTTCTCATTTACCGTAATTTCTTCTGATTTCACTCATCCTCCCTTACTAGTATATAAACTGTTCGAAAATGGTGAAGACGTGATAAAGTAAACCTTGATACCTATAATAAGGTGAATGATTGGATGTCATGTTTCTCCCATATGAAGAAATTCACTTAGTTGTGACTAGTCTCAAGCATGTGAGTTTGAGTTGCAACTGTATTTGGAGATCAGATGTATGCGTCAATTGTCATTTGTGTCCTGAATGCAATGGCTCAATATGCAACAACAAAAGTTTATGAACCGCATCCTATCTTGTTGGTTAGCGAAGGAGTGTATATTGTTGAATATAATTCTAGCTTGCATTTAGCCTCACACCTATTCTGCTGTTTTAGCGATATACATTTATGAAAAAGATAGCACTTTAGATTTCAAAATTAGGTATCATCAAGAGAACTTCAAATTACATCAAAAACTGTTGTATTCGGTTTCGTACAAACTGGTTATCAGTGATTTTCCGCTACCGATTCTTCCAGAGCAGATTACCATCACACCTTTTGATTCAATTATGTTATTTCGATGTGATGTCCATTCATTTAACCAACTTCTATTAACACTCATTTATGTTTAAAAAAATTGAATTTTTGTCCCTAATCTCAGAAATATATAAGGACAAAACTTTATTCAACCTCACAGGCTTTCTCTAACACCATTCATGAAAACATGATTGTTACAATGCCGGTGATTGTAGGGAATAATGAAAATAACATGAATGTGCGTTGAATAGTGTGGAAACCACCAGGTTGACTAGGAAACTATGGACTTTGAAGTTTGAGAAAAAGTAGGAGATGCACTCATTTCATTATGTGGACGGAAGTCAGTTATTCCTGCACAACCTGATAACAGGACGATGAATCTCAAAATACATTTAACCATATAGTCATTGGATTTATATTGAGGCATGACAGTCAGTTAGCCAATGGTGATTATATTTTAAACTTTAAACTACTTCGTTGTGTTAAACAACTATCTAACTTCTATTGATATACGCTTTATCGTGGTGCAAGAAATACTCGCCTTTTCCGTCGTTTATGTGCGTATTCTTAGTGTCGGCATTTGAATCTTTTATTTTTATCTTGTACTGAAGTAATAGCTTAACAAAGCTGCAACCCGGTGCTATCTGCAGGTATACAATTTCGGAGATGGTGTGGAATATGAAGACTTCGAGGGGGGGACTATATAAAATTGATACTTACTACAATTCCAAGAATTAATCGGAAGCGAAATATTTCGAATGAATTTCTCTGACAAATAGAAAGAGAAGCAAGAGAACAGCACTAACTGCCCTAAAAACAAAATCCCAAAGGCAAATAGATCAGCAAGTGCTTTCCTAGGAAGAAATTATTTTCAACAAATACAGAAAGTTAGTTTAATTGTAAGAAGAGAATTAATCTGTAAAAGGGATTATATAGGTTTATTTGCCACTCATGAAGTGGGCTCAGTATATAGGCTGTGATCACAGTAGGCGTTGCTGTAAGATACTGAAAAGTGTTAATCACTTCTTAACACAATAACAACTAACATTTTTCGTCAGATATGGGATGCAATTCAATAATGAAAGTATAATGCTGAATAGACAACTTACAAAATGAGATATACAAAATGGAAATGACTCTCGAAAAAGTGAGAAATAACTACCCTGAAAACCAAAACAACGTTCATTTATTAACTATAATTTCATCCTACACTTTATGATATAAAATGACAGCACCAACTGTGACAAGTATCAGAACAAGTAAATCCACTATGAACTCAACACACATGAAGTATTTGAACAGAATGTGATATTCTTACCCAAGTAGTAGAGAAATAAGTGACCTTTTGGTTTTGCTGAAACTTAATAATCGAATGAACCTGAGATGAATTATAAGGAACCATTGTACGACGTGCTGAAATCTGAAAAGAAAGAATAAATATGATGGGGCGTCTACCCTCGAATGAATGCAAACTTGAAAAAATACATGTACGCACAAAATACATTTGATCAAATATGTGAACCAAGAGTTTTATATCGATTCTACTATTACATCATGAAGTAATTTGATCAAAGTATCCTGTCATATATCATTATATGTATATATTTATCAGATATATATTTATATTATTTCGAGCACAGTTAAAGAATATGAGTAATAAAATCTGGAGAGCGTTATTTGAAGTTGGAGATTATCTGAAAAATGTGATGTATTTGCGCCATATATTTCCAACAATCTGATCCCACTTTTACTTGTCAAGTCGATATATATGAAAAGTTAAATTAAACAAACTGACAAAAAATGGATTTGAGAACGATTAACACACCGTCTGGTAATCCAATGAAATAAGGATTACCAATATAGGTCAAGAGGAATATTCATTCTCTGCGTCGGTGGCACAGTGGTTTTGACTCTCACTGACCATGCATATGATCCGGGGTTCGAAACACCGCCGACGCACACCTGATATCTATGGTCGGCCTGCAAAATTTGGGCTGCCGATATCACATGCTGAAAATTCTTACCTGTATCGAAAATACTGTGTGGGATGAAGCTGTTAGCAAGTTGATGAGTAGCCAAAGCCTCGACGTATTTCAATAAGCGCTCTTGACCGCTTTTATAGGTGACCTTGTCATCATCAATCTTATGGTTAACATCAATCTTATGGTTCATCTCGATCCAAACTTGACCTAGGCGGCCTGTTCGAATTTTGGGCCTGCTACTATAATATCTACAATTTGTATCCAGTCTACTGTTTACCAACATATATGTTTCACCTAAATATGAATTCTAACAGAATCATTTACTCTCGTAACTTTATTAATCATTTACGACCAAATGACTTTCATATTCCAAAGAAACCAAGGAGGAAACATCGTAGTGGTTGGCAGAGAGCTCCAAACGTACACCAATACACTTAACTACGGTCCCCGTCATAATGAACACAAACTGTCGCTCTCTGCCTAACAATATAATGTACCTACAATCCTTGATGTCCACTGATACGTATCATAACACCGCCATAATCACATTACAAGAAACGTGGTTGCATGAACTGTATGATGACAACCTTATCTCACTAAAGGACTTTATTTTATTTCGTCAAGACCGTCAATGTTGTAATAAGAAAAATGGTGGTGGCGTTGCAACTTTTATTCACTCCAAATGGTCTGTCTCAAATAACGTCTGCTTCACCTTCTCAAATGACTTCATTGACTGTATTACTGTCAAATGTCGCCCCAAACATCTCCCCAAATATAAACAAATCTATATTACAAACATGTACATTTCTCCTAGTTGCTCTCCATCTGATCTATCTAATTTTGCTGATGAATTCACCATGTTTGCTGCTGCCAACTTCGACAACTCTCTATCCGTTATTACTGGAGACTTCAACACCTCAGATTGCTCCTTTCTTGAAGCTCTTGGTCACACAAACATAGTCAAATTTCCCACTCGACTTGACAAAACACTCGATCTAGTTTTTACTAATGACGAAGGAGTATATGAAACACGTAGACGTTCACCGATACTAAACTCCGATCACTGCATTGTCCGCGTTTTGCCAAAAATATACAGCAAAACACATATTAAAATCTTCTCACACCTGTCTACGAAAGCACAACAAAGATGCTACACATCTGACAACCTACTCAATCTAAGATGCATGTTAAAAGATACTAACTGGGATCTATTCTATGAAAGTACATTAGATGACTCAATCACCAATATAATGGATTATCTTAAGTTCTGCCTCGACATATGCTGTCCCAAACAAACACTGTTCAAACGCCTCGACCGCTTCTCGTCTCCCCGTCTCAAACAACTTCGCAGGCAAAAAGAAATGTTATATAAATGCAAAGACAAGTTAGGACTTAAAAAGATTAATGCTCAAATCAAATCTGAAATCAAAAATCTTAATGCTATCTATAACCAAACACTTTTATCATGCAAATCTCCTAACAGCATGTGGAAACTTTTCAATGAAATTACTGGCAATAGTAAGCGATGTAATGTTTTTCCCTCTTGTGATGTTAATGCTCTTAATCTGTCTTTTATACGCTCTCCTTCTACTATAACCACTTCTAACGTTACTAATCTTGTAGCTGATAACTTCCAGGACTTTAATACTCTCGATGTTTTGAAATGTCTTAAAACTCTTAAGCCCTCACATAGTCTTGGCCCTGATGGCATACCTGCATATGTTCTAAAACAATGTGCAGATGCTTTATGTTTTCCTCTAACTAATATCCTAAATGCTTCTTTCTCCGAAAACGTTGTACCTGTTCCATGGAAAGACATTAAAATAGTCCCTGTCCCTAAACCTGGCAATAGCAAGAACGTAAAGTTCAGACCCATTGCCATCACTTCCCCGTTTCTAAAGCTCATGGAAAAACTAGTACTTCTTAAACTCGAACCCTCCCTTAAAAGCTTCGAAGACCCCAAACAATTTGCCTACAGACAGGGTAGGAGTACTTTAGACGCTGCAGCCGTCTTACACAACAGTATTGTCTCATCATTAGACAAAGGTGCCAAATATGTCCGCTGCACGTTTCTTGACTTCACTTCTGCTTTCGACTCTGTACCTAGATGTCTCTTGCTAAATAAGCTCTCCATGACACAAACCGAGTCCTGGGTCACTAACTGGTTGCATTCCTACTTTTCAAACAGAATGCAGTACACCGTATACAAAGGCGAATCCTCCTCTGCTGTGCTCACTGAAGCTGGTGTCCCCCAAGGTGCTGTACTCTCCCCACTTCTCTTTTCTTCTTTCTACATGACCTACCATCTTCAAATGACATTAACTTTGTCAAATATGCTGATGACCTAACTGTATCTTTACCTGTCAAATGTCAAAGTGACTGCTCTAAACTAAATGGCTTCTTATCAGAAATCAGCCAATGGTCCAAGGAAAACGGTCTCACCTTAAACCCCTCCAAATGCCAAACAGTTAATTTCACCTTAAGGCACAAATCTGACCTAAACAAACTGGTTAGCACTCACGAGGTGTGCAACATAGATGGCACTGAAATTGAAACCAAGTCGGAAATTAAATACCTAGGCGTCACTCTATCTTCTGATCTTTCCTGGTCGTCTCATATCTTGACGATTTCCAAGAAAATATTCCGTCTTACCTTCTACATCAAGAAGTTAAGACATTCTGGTGTAACCCAACCCTTACTCCTACAATTTGTTAACTCCCGTATTCTGCCTATTATTCTCTATTGTTCCCCCTTAGTCTTTCCTGGGCTATTGAAGAAAGACTATACCTTATTACGTAGGATGTTAAAGGTTGTCAGCAGGGTAAGCAGTTTGCCACTTAGCCAGCTTGTTAATATTCTGGTGGACAGGCACATGGACTCATGTGAAAAATGGGCGAAATCCATTTTATCTGACTCACAACACCCTCTACATTCACAACTCTCCCCATGTATCTCTTCAGGGAAAACAAGAAGCCTATATAGGAAACTATATGCCCGCACTAGTAAGTACAAAAACTCATCCATACCCTACCTAGCTCGTGTTCTGTGCGATAAAGAAAGCATTAGGCGTGAAACCTTTAACTTATTAAATAGTCAGTAGAACAAATGGATCTCGTCTTTCCAACTCACATCATTTACAGGTACAACGTTTTCTCTCTTTTTCATTCTGTATTTATTTTTGTTATGTGCTGTTTTGTTTCTCTCTTCCTTGCAAACTCTACTTAAAACATTCTTGTTCGTTCTTTCACACTCTGTATACCTCGACCATTTTGCTATCGCTTACGCCAGTAAATATGCTAGTAGTATCTACTTTTCTAACACCTTCAAACACTGTTTAATTTTGGCTTTGCTACCGACATGGTGTTGTTGTCAAAACTGACTGAGATAACTTTAATCAATGTAGAAATTTATTTATTGTTAACGTAATAACTGAACGCAATATCGTAGTAAAAATGCTGGGAATTCCATTCTGTATCACAAGTACTGTTTTGGAATAAAGCTATTATCTTTTCTTATCTTAGGTGTTTAGCAATAAACCAAGTTGGTAAGCTGACACGAAATATTGATGGATACTCTTGTAGAAAACTGATATCCTTCATATTTTTAAACAGGTGTAGAAGTACATTAGTCTCTAAACCTACAATCTATACCACCCCTGAGAAAAAGGTTTTCATTAAATTACCATATAACGGGTAGATAAACAGTAGCATTTTGGGACAAATGTTGAATTCGATCTTCCATAATACCTATTATACAGCTCAGCTTGTAATTGTGGAAAAAGCTAAAAATATGCTCTACTGCAAACCTCGAAAGTGCACAGATGATTATAGCACAAGCCACACTACTTGCCAACTTTTCGTGTGTTTGTGGCCATATATCCATAGGAAGGAGTAGTCGCATTTTGCATGTGAGTGTGAGAAGGCATATCCCAAAATAGCTAGAAAAACAGATTAACTATGAAAAACCGATAGATACAGGTGTCACAATACCAACTTCGTCTAAAGCTAAACACCTAATCGAGATGAACCATAAGACTGATGTTAAGTCAGCCTTTAAGGTCATCTATAAAACGGTCAAGGGCACTTACTGAAATACGCCGAGGCTGTGGCTATTCACAAACCTAAGTCCCCCCCCCCCGGTGTATTCAAAAACAGTTTATTATTCCCCTTAACCTACATTGGAAATCCCTATTTAATTGGATTACCAGACGTTGTATTGATCGTTCTTAAATCCATTTTTTGTCACTTTGTTTGATTTAAATTTTCATATATATCGACCTGACAAGTAAATGTTTGATCAGATTGTTGGAAATATATGGCGCAAATACATCACACTTTTCAAATAATCTCCAACTTCTAAAAACACTATCCAAATTTATAAAACGGACTAAGTGTTTTAATAAAATGTGATCCAGTGAGATCAATCGAAAATGGTGTTTGGCTATGTACTTTCAGTAGATAAATCTTTTACATGACAGAATTGCATTCTAACACAGTGCCTAAGGCCTTTACTATAAAAATATTGACGTTGGGAAATGTTGTGAATCGTGAAGTGCACACACTTGGTTGAAATTAGGGAGACGAACTTATTAAATTCGAAAAAGTACTTGAGAAAAATCGTCTTTCAACTGACCCGAAAGAAAAACTCGATAGAAATATTTATTAAAATTGCATCAGTAATTAAATAAGTGACTCACTGCTACCAGGCTAAGGATCTTTCATCTAAGAACCCCTTTCATACATGAATCGTCAATGGGAAATGAATTTTTAAAAAATGCAGCCATTGCGCAGTATAACTAAACAATGAATGGAAACTTAAATCTAAACACAAACTGATTAGGCATATTTTTATTTCCCTCCTAACTGAAATATACACCACAGATGTTCATGTGGGACAAGGCAACTTAGGCTTGGTTGACCGTTGACTTAAAATCACTATGTGAATTCTCATGTTTATTAAAATTGAAGAAAATATCAAGCAAACCATTACTGACTTACATGAAATAACTCCTCACTTCAAACTAACTCGTTTGAGAATATTCAGGTAATTTCTTTGAAGCAGTTGTATTCATATATGTATATGTATATATATATATGCTTGTTTAGCGTTGCGTAATCGACACAATTACACATGATTGGCCAAAGTACGTTTTGTTTCTTAATGTTACTAAAATTCACACTTAATGATTTTTTTCATAACAGTTGTCATATTTAAATGTGGATTTTGAACTCTATACACACTTCACAAATTAAATATTTGAACAGAGTGATAAGAACACACGACAGAAGTTGAACGAGATTCACTGTTTATTTCACCGTTATCTTTTCAGCTATATACAGCCTTAATAATGAAATGTATTCAGTCTGCTAGTGTTTTATGATACTTCAGTTTATTAGAGGTAAAGTGTGAAGGAGTGAATAAGAGTGATCTGTGCATGTAGATGAATCAAATGAATCGAACTAAGTTAAACCCGGAATGTTACCAAATTTATGTGTGCCGTGGGATCGAATCAAGTAGAACAGTTTAGCAACGGTTACAACATGTTATTGCGGTTTGTAAACTACAAGATAATGCCGGACATTAGAAACCAATAAATTATATATGACAAAATATTGCATAATGTTTACAGACGTTTATTTCACTTCTCTCCATTTAATACACATTCGGATTCATATGAATTCTTCCTCATTAAGTGAAGTAGTCCGGGAAAATAGTCAATGATCTCTTTGCATAAACTTGCATCCAATCACACAAAAAATGTTATAATGGCCCAAAAACCAGAAGTAATATATTTATGTGGGGAGCAAAACTAATCACAAATCTCTCCTTAATTTTGTCGAAATCAATCACTTGCAAATGACATGAAGCAATACCTATCTTGGATATACGAAAAGCCTAAATGGAATTTAGACTGGAGTAAGGTGTAGGAGGATCAGGAGTAGAACACTCAACAACCAAGCACGTGACTCGGGGTTTGATCATCAGTCGACGGACTTCCAAACCCATTCGAACCGCTAGTGACGGATATCAAGGGTAAAACGTTTAACGTGAGGTTGGCAACAGCAATCCGTTAACATGAACCCAGTGTAACCAAAGCTTTGAAGATCTAGGTTCCGGAATGTAAATTCCTAAAATTAAATAAATAATAAAATTTGGAGTAATGTTTTGAATAAGAGATTCAAGATGAAGTGTGATGAGATTATGACCGCTAGATCGTGGTAAAAATGCTCTGCAGTTATAACTTTTTCAGCCTTATATGAAATAAACCTATTTATTATGAAACGACATTTCACCACAAGAGCCTTATTTTTTTTCTCAAATTAATACGCATTATAATATCTGAAACCCAGAGATACTGAAAATAATTCGCTACCATGCTGTTTAACGTGGAACACTCAATATAATATTGATTACTCAGTGAGAGACTTCTTCGTTATTTCGTGTTTTAAGAGACTCTCATTACAAATGAAACACATAGGACAGTGTAACTAGTAAAATAATTACTTTTAATATGTTCACAAGAACCAGTAGTTCTGATGTTGTTTTTAAATTGAATATGTTATTTTGGTCATGTGAAACGTCGCTCCGGTCGGTAATCGTTCAGGACTGACTGGAGAAACTTATTGAAATGTATCTGATGCTCATCTCAAGTAGACCTTCGACAAACGGATCCTCGAAGATTTCCATGTCCTATGTGCTGTGCTACGATTTGGAAAAATGAAAATAGGAATTACCGCTATGTACATAAGTTATTTGAGTATTATTCTGAATGTCATGGGGTATTTCAAACACATAGAACACTGACTCAAGAGAATATGCTGTTTGTATATTTCGGAGAAAGCATGTAAGTAAAAAGCTGAAAACACCAGAAGATTAAATAGTTGCACATAATGTTAGAAGCCAGATAATTTTTAAAATGGCCTCCCAGAATACATATGATGCGCTATCGAACTGAATCACTGTCCCGATCGTTCAGTACAAACCTCAACTGGTCGTTCGGAATGAACTGTCATTCTATTATATACTTTTCTGTCTCCATACAAACCATCTATAAGCCTTTTTCTGGTGACAACATCATGACTTTACAGTCAGTATTAGGGCATATCAGTGTTCTTCAGTGCTCTTCTGACAGAATTTCGAAATACGATTTCGGTTATCGAAATATGTTTAGCAACGCTGACCAGGATAGAGATAAACCGAATCCAGTTGCCTTAATCCATTGTACGAAGAACATTCATACTGGCGAAAAATATTTAAACATAGAAATAAAAGCATGTATTGATTTTAGATGATGTTGAGCGGTACTTCGGTTTTGAGCGAAAGTGGTATTTCAGGTGAGTGTAGTGAATTTCCAGATCTCTGAAATATCTCAAAAAAACAGTTCATTAATACAGCAGTGAGGTAAAAAAAATTAGCAGAGCTACTCATAACACTTACCACTGAAACATTTGACAATGCACAGTTTACTAATGAAAGCCGATGATTTGTGTTTACCAATCAAGATATTCTTCATGCCTTTATAATACTCAGTAGGCCACGATTTATTCATTTCTGAAAACTTAGTTTTGACAATGCTTACTTGGGGAAAGAAAAGAGGGAGCTCAGCAAATATATCTCTATTCCAATTAAGTAACAAGGAGAGACTAAAAGTGATAACACTCTTCACATTGACATGAAAGATTGAGGCTGAAAATGTATATTACAAGGATCGTAGAAACAAAGTAACTTTGTTTGGCCTCTTGTTTTTTTCTCTCGATAACCCTGCTAGGTATTTTCGATAATTTCACGAATATTTCAGTGGTTAACATAGTTGAGGATTACGGTTAGAAGTAAATATATAGGGAAGAGTAGTATGGAGTTAAAAAATAATCCTTTAGATAAAGTTCTTTTCTAAAACAAAGTTTGATCACTTAGAGTAGAGACTGCACAAATCACCGATTCATTTACCTTGAAAACATAGAACTCATAATTAATAAATCATCCATTAAAAATATGAATGAGTAGCCACTTCGTTACTTCTCACAAACGTGTTCGTATGAGTCTTCAAAAAATGATTTCGTGAGTCATGAACATTACATAATTTGTGTAAAATAATTCGAATCGCCCATTAACGATGTATGCAAGAAACAATTACAAGGATAAGGACATGAATAATTGAATAATATTGTCACAAGAGACTTTATGATTTATATTCTCACAATGAAAATTATTTAAATGCGAGTACAGTTCAGCTCAAATTAACAGATACACCAGTATCAGGCCATTGTCAAATTTTCCTCATGTACCAACCCCTTTTGTTTCAGGAGAACGTGCATTCATGTATATCTGTGCGCAACAAGTATCTTAAGGTCCCATTATGTAAAATAATTCTATTAAAAATTCAGGGGTACTACTAATGCCTTTGCATTTGATAGTTTAGAAATACTAACGAGCGATGTTCATAATATCTTTAATATTCCTTTGCTTTGATATATAGGAGCGCTCCGAAATGGCTTTGAGCGCGTCGTCTTGCCACAGTTTCATAATTTGATATGAAAAGCGAACTTGGGACAGCAGAACACTGTTTGGCTTTTAAATAATGTTGTTGCAATTTTTCACAGCCAGATGGAGGAATTGTGCATGATAAATAGCAGTCTTAATCCAGACACTACAGCATCAGACATGTGTGTAGTATATCATCAACCGACCAAGAATTGGATGAAAACACCAGAATGTACTTCAATATCTAGTAGAGTTGCAACTGAAATCAAATTCAAAGCCTAGCGGTTTTCCTGGTTTAAACTTATATTTTCCAAGCAAAGTGATCAAAGGAAGTAACACAGCGATACAGCTTGAGAGTTTATTCTACACTGTGAGTAACCTTAGTCTACAGATTGAGAAGGGCTGTATTTATTTGATATCACTTGACAAACTTGTGTCTCAATTTATCAAATTAACATTTCAAAAGCCTGTTCAAACAGCACTGGTATGTATGAATTTTACCTATGTTGTCTTCATATTGTAATTGAATAAAAGTGATGTTGATGGATATAGAGGAGTATATCACGAAAACAGTATTCCTTTCGAATGATCAGCTGAGATTTAAAGAGTGAAACTAAAATCCAGATTCACTTTCAAAGCACTTCAGAAATATTGTGAGAGAATTCACTGAAGGGAATCCGATATATCAAAAATACCTAAAGAGAATATATCATGGAGATATTCATATTTCTCACATTTAAGATAGATCTCGATATCATAAAAGCCACCTGTGATATTCACTCAGGAATGTGCTGATTACAACAGCATATAAAATACTAGCTATTTTCATTTACTTGAAGTTGTCAATCAGAGCTTGAAATATTGAAATACTCAAAGAGCTATTCATGGAAAATCAGTGTAGGGCGGGAAGCATTTCGAATTCTTTAGATTTCATCCGTGCGCTCCGAAGTGATATTCGACACAAAGGATAGTCAACGTAGGCTGAAGAATATACTAAACTAAGAAACTGCTATACGTTCCAAGTATCGGTTTGTAGTAAATTGATTCATTGAGTACAGCTCACGATGATACTCTGTAAACAATGAGAAGTGAGGGTGTTGTAAAATTCCTGAAAAATAATTCTCCACCATGATCATCGCAGTATTTCTCCAGTTTCGAGTGTTTAAATTATGAAACGATTGACTCAAAACCATGAGTAACCAATGATGCTGATATGAGAGGAATGAATGTTCAATTATATATTCCCTGTAAAACTAGTTGCAATGAATATACCTTTAGGAATTTTCAACCGTAACAGAATCTATGCAAATAAAATACTGGAAATCTATAATTGATAAACTTAACCATAATGTGCGTGATAATAATAACTTAATTTTTCCTTGTATTCATGAATGTCCAAAATAGTTTGAACATATCTCCTCGAAACTTATATAACACTTATTATTAATAATCCCTTGCGTTCAGAATGCAACATAAAACTTCAACAAGACATCTCCACTTTATCAAAGGATTTAATTTTGATAAATCACACAGTGTTGTGCAGTTATATTAACTGATAACGTTTCCAGCACAAATAATCACATGTCAAGTCAATTCAAATCAGCTTGCAACCTGATAGTGTTTTATGATAGGCGAAATGTTATCTATTGTCAGCTGGTATCAAAACAAAATCAAGTACCGTTCTACTTGTAACTTCAACTGGTCTACAGAATTTCATGAAGGTATTCAAATTTCTTTTCTAATACTTTTCATGGTTTATTAACAGCCTAATTCTACTAGTATTTCGTATTTTTCTTCTTCTTCAGATTTCGAATTATATTCTGCGGTATCTTCTGTGTTGAATATCAGTGAGCTATTCTTATTTGATCATCTCTACTTGAGTGACATTCATTTTGTTTTAATTATTTAATTAATGTAGGCACTGTGTTACTGAGGTGAACCTTTGTTAGTCTTGTCTGGTTAATTTTTCCTTGTTGTTTTTAATGTTGAAATTTTTGCGTTTGTTTTGTCTCTTCTTAATCGATTTCGCACTTAGTTGAGTGCGTTGTTCACTCACTCAGCGTTCAGTGCATTCCAGTCAGCCTAATTAGTTTTCTAATGAGTCAAAATATAAAAAAACTTTCATCGATTCATACTATAACCATCTGAAATCTATTGTATATAAGAAAGGGTGTTGAAAAATTGGAAGTCACTTTTGGTCCCTATTTCATTCAGCAAACTGACTCTTTCCGACAAAATCATTCTAAAATTGTGCAATCATTTATATACATATATATATAGTTTTCTTTAGGAAACTATATCAGTTGAGGGAATAGAGTCAAAGATGTAAATAAGTGAAATGCTCTTAAAATAGTTGTAAAAATAGTCAGAAATGAATGTCGAGTGACAAAACACTTAATACCATATATAGAATAATTCATAAGAGGCAAAGATGTTGGGACTGAGGTGTATAAGTGTATTCGCCGCGTATCTGGTCATTATTGTAACGACAACAAATATTATATTTTAAAAATTTTAGGAACCTGCAGAGAAATTATTGAAAACAATATTCTTCATTGAGATCGACTTTTAATTCATGATATCGTATTACTAAACACTATAAGATGTACACATGGGGAACGAGGTGAATAAGTAAAGGGTTAGTAGGCTAATACAAAATGTTGCACAACATGATGTGATATTCGATCAGATAAAATTGAAAATTTTAGCTTATTAGGAAACTAATTAGGCTGACTGGAATGCACTGAACGCTGAGTGAGTGAACAACGCACTCAACTAAGTGCGAAATCGATTAAGAAGAGACAAAACAAACGCAAAAATTTCAACATTAAAAACAACAAGGAAAAATTAACCAGACAAGACTAACAAAGGTTCACCTCAGTAACACAGTGCCTACATTAATTAAATAATTAAAACAAAATGAATGTCACTCAAGTAGAGATGATCAAATAAGAATAGCTCACTGATATTCAACACAGAAGATACCGCAGAATATAATTCGAAATCTGAAGAAGAAGAAAAATACGAAATACTAGTAGAATTAGGCTGTTAATAAACCATGAAAAGTATTAGAAAAGAAATTTGAATACCTTCATGAAATTCTGTAGACCAGTTGAAGTTACAAGTAGAACGGTACTTGATTTTGTTTTGATACCAGCTGACAATAGATAACATTTCGCCTATCATAAAACACTATCAGGTTGCAAGCTGATTTGAATTGACTTGACATGTGATTATTTGTGCTGGAAACGTTATCAGTTAATATAACTGCACAACACTGTGTGATTTATCAAAATTAAATCCTTTGATAAAGTGGAGATGTCTTGTTGAAGTTTTATGTTGCATTCTGAACGCAAGGGATTATTAATAATAAGTGTTATATAAGTTTCGAGGAGATATGTTCAAACTATTTTGGACATTCATGAATACAAGGAAAAATTAAGTTATTATTATCACGCACATTATGGTTAAGTTTATCAATTATAGATTTCCAGTATTTTATTTGCATAGATTCTGTTACGGTTGAAAATTCCTAAAGGTATATTCATTGCAACTAGTTTTACAGGGAATATATAATTGAACATTCATTCCTCTCATATCAGCATCATTGGTTACTCATGGTTTTGAGTCAATCGTTTCATAATTTAAACACTCGAAACTGGAGAAATACTGCGATGATCATGGTGGAGAATTATTTTTCAGGAATTTTACAACACCCTCACTTCTCATTGTTTACAGAGTATCATCGTGAGCTGTACTCAATGAATCAATTTACTACAAACCGATACTTGGAACGTATAGCAGTTTCTTAGTTTAGTATATTCTTCAGCCTACGTTGACTATCCTTTGTGTCGAATATCACTTCGGAGCGCACGGATGAAATCTAAAGAATTCGAAATGCTTCCCGCCCTACACTGATTTTCCATGAATAGCTCTTTGAGTATTTCAATATTTCAAGCTCTGATTGACAACTTCAAGTAAATGAAAATAGCTAGTATTTTATATGCTGTTGTAATCAGCACATTCCTGAGTGAATATCACAGGTGGCTTTTATGATATCGAGATCTATCTTAAATGTGAGAAATATGAATATCTCCATGATATATTCTCTTTAGGTATTTTTGATATATCGGATTCCCTTCAGTGAATTCTCTCACAATATTTCTGAAGTGCTTTGAAAGTGAATCTGGATTTTAGTTTCACTCTTTAAATCTCAGCTGATCATTCGAAAGGAATACTGTTTTCGTGATATACTCCTCTATATCCATCAACATCACTTTTATTCAATTACAATATGAAGACAACATAGGTAAAATTCATACATACCAGTGCTGTTTGAACAGGCTTTTGAAATGTTAATTTGATAAATTGAGACACAAGTTTGTCAAGTGATATCAAATAAATACAGCCCTTCTCAATCTGTAGACTAAGGTTACTCACAGTGTAGAATAAACTCTCAAGCTGTATCGCTGTGTTACTTCCTTTGATCACTTTACTTGGAAAATATAAGTTTAAACCAGGAAAACCGCTAGGCTTTGAATTTGATTTCAGTTGCAACTCTACTAGATATTGAAGTACATTCTGGTGTTTTCATCCAATTCTTGGTCGGTTGATGATATACTACACACATGTCTGATGCTGTAGTGTCTGGATTAAGACTGCTATTTATCATGCACAATTCCTCCATCTGGCTGTGAAAAATTGCAACAACATTATTTAAAAGCCAAACAGTGTTCTGCTGTCCCAAGTTCGCTTTTCATATCAAATTATGAAACTGTGGCAAGACGACGCGCTCAAAGCCATTTCGGAGCGCTCCTATATATCAAAGCAAAGGAATATTAAAGATATTATGAACATCGCTCGTTAGTATTTCTAAACTATCAAATGCAAAGGCATTAGTAGTACCCCTGAATTTTTAATAGAATTATTTTACATAATGGGACCTTAAGATACTTGTTGCGCACAGATATACATGAATGCACGTTCTCCTGAAACAAAAGGGGTTGGTACATGAGGAAAATTTGACAATGGCCTGATACTGGTGTATCTGTTAATTTGAGCTGAACTGTACTCGCATTTAAATAATTTTCATTGTGAGAATATAAATCATAAAGTCTCTTGTGACAATATTATTCAATTATTCATGTCCTTATCCTTGTAATTGTTTCTTGCATACATCGTTAATGGGCGATTCGAATTATTTTACACAAATTATGTAATGTTCATGACTCACGAAATCATTTTTTGAAGACTCATACGAACACGTTTGTGAGAAGTAACGAAGTGGCTACTCATTCATATTTTTAATGGATGATTTATTAATTATGAGTTCTATGTTTTCAAGGTAAATGAATCGGTGATTTGTGCAGTCTCTACTCTAAGTGATCAAACTTTGTTTTAGAAAAGAACTTTATCTAAAGGATTATTTTTTAACTCCATACTACTCTTCCCTATATATTTACTTCTAACCGTAATCCTCAACTATGTTAACCACTGAAATATTCGTGAAATTATCGAAAATACCTAGCAGGGTTATCGAGAGAAAAAAACAAGAGGCCAAACAAAGTTACTTTGTTTCTACGATCCTTGTAATATACATTTTCAGCCTCAATCTTTCATGTCAATGTGAAGAGTGTTATCACTTTTAGTCTCTCCTTGTTACTTAATTGGAATAGAGATATATTTGCTGAGCTCCCTCTTTTCTTTCCCCAAGTAAGCATTGTCAAAACTAAGTTTTCAGAAATGAATAAATCGTGGCCTACTGAGTATTATAAAGGCATGAAGAATATCTTGATTGGTAAACACAAATCATCGGCTTTCATTAGTAAACTGTGCATTGTCAAATGTTTCAGTGGTAAGTGTTATGAGTAGCTCTGCTAATTTTTTTACCTCACTGCTGTATTAATGAACTGTTTTTTTGAGATATTTCAGAGATCTGGAAATTCACTACACTCACCTGAAATACCACTTTCGCTCAAAACCGAAGTACCGCTCAACATCATCTAAAATCAATACATGCTTTTATTTCTATGTTTAAATATTTTTCGCCAGTATGAATGTTCTTCGTACAATGGATTAAGGCAACTGGATTCGGTTTATCTCTATCCTGGTCAGCGTTGCTAAACATATTTCGATAACCGAAATCGTATTTCGAAATTCTGTCAGAAGAGCACTGAAGAACACTGATATGCCCTAATACTGACTGTAAAGTCATGATGTTGTCACCAGAAAAAGGCTTATAGATGGTTTGTATGGAGACAGAAAAGTATATAATAGAATGACAGTTCATTCCGAACGACCAGTTGAGGTTTGTACTGAACGATCGGGACAGTGATTCAGTTCGATAGCGCATCATATGTATTCTGGGAGGCCATTTTAAAAATTATCTGGCTTCTAACATTATGTGCAACTATTTAATCTTCTGGTGTTTTCAGCTTTTTACTTACATGCTTTCTCCGAAATATACAAACAGCATATTCTCTTGAGTCAGTGTTCTATGTGTTTGAAATACCCCATGACATTCAGAATAATACTCAAATAACTTATGTACATAGCGGTAATTCCTATTTTCATTTTTCCAAATCGTAGCACAGCACATAGGACATGGAAATCTTCGAGGATCCGTTTGTCGAAGGTCTACTTGAGATGAGCATCAGATACATTTCAATAAGTTTCTCCAGTCAGTCCTGAACGATTACCGACCGGAGCGACGTTTCACATGACCAAAATAACATATTCAATTTAAAAACAACATCAGAACTACTGGTTCTTGTGAACATATTAAAAGTAATTATTTTACTAGTTACACTGTCCTATGTGTTTCATTTGTAATGAGAGTCTCTTAAAACACGAAATAACGAAGAAGTCTCTCACTGAGTAATCAATATTATATTGAGTGTTCCACGTTAAACAGCATGGTAGCGAATTATTTTCAGTATCTCTGGGTTTCAGATATTATAATGCGTATTAATTTGAGAAAAAAAATAAGGCTCTTGTGGTGAAATGTCGTTTCATAATAAATAGGTTTATTTCATATAAGGCTGAAAAAAGTTATAACTGCAGAGCATTTTTACCACGATCTAGCGATCATAATCTCATCACACTTCATCTTGAATCTCTTATTCAAAACATTACTCCAAATTTTATTATTTATTTAATTTTAGGAATTTACATTCCGGAACCTAGATCTTCAAAGCTTTGGTTACACTGGGTTCATGTTAACGGATTGCTGTTGCCAACCTCACGTTAAACGTTTTACCCTTGACATCCGTCACTAGCGGTTCGAATGGGTTTGGAAGTCCGTCGACTGATGATCAAACCCCGAGTCACGTGCTTGGTTGTTGAGTGTTCTACTCCTGATCCTCCTACACCTTACTCCAGTCTAAATTCCATTTAGGCTTTTCGTATATCCAAGATAGGTATTGCTTCATGTCATTTGCAAGTGATTGATTTCGACAAAATTAAGGAGAGATTTGTGATTAGTTTTGCTCCCCACATAAATATATTACTTCTGGTTTTTGGGCCATTATAACATTTTTTGTGTGATTGGATGCAAGTTTATGCAAAGAGATCATTGACTATTTTCCCGGACTACTTCACTTAATGAGGAAGAATTCATATGAATCCGAATGTGTATTAAATGGAGAGAAGTGAAATAAACGTCTGTAAACATTATGCAATATTTTGTCATATATAATTTATTGGTTTCTAATGTCCGGCATTATCTTGTAGTTTACAAACCGCAATAACATGTTGTAACCGTTGCTAAACTGTTCTACTTGATTTGATCCCACGGCACACATACATTTGGTAACATTCTGGGTTTAACTTAGTTCGATTCATTTGATTCATCTACATGCAAAGATCACTCTTATTCACTCCTTCACACTTTACCTCTAATAAACTGAAGTATCATAAAACACTAGCAGACTGAATACATTTCATTATTAAGGCTGTATACAGCTTAGAATATAACGGTGACAATAGAAAACATTTCGGTATGGATGAAATGCTATCAAGTTCCAAGTTTGTTATTCTCTGATTTCAATAAAATGATAGAAAGTGGCAGCTGGGTAAATCGGATTGCGTGGGCGCATATATTTTTCTCACTTAACTGGGGAGAGTGGAGGAAATGAGTTAGTTAACTGTTATTTACTGTAGTCTGTCATACCCTGTAATTCTGTCGTTTTCTTTGGTAGGATGATGTGGCTGTGGACGTAGAGTTACATAAGGAATGGAGATTGATCTATGCAGTTGTGGAACTGCATCCACTGGGATTGCCAGAATACATGTTGCGTTTGTCGAGACACTTTCTTCATTTGTGCTAGACCCTTTTGGATTTTAAGTAATGTATCGCAACAATAAGTCGATAATAGCGCAATACTTAGGAATCTAACGATTGAGTAAAAGCCAGATGTAGGCTCACATTATTCCCAAGTAATCAGACACTTTCATTCTTCTTAGCAGTTAGCGATTAATGTCTTCGAAGCCGCGGGAGTTCGTCAGGGTAATAATTTCCTTTATTCCTATGATGACAAACTGAAATATGGAAGCATGCACCATCATACCATCATACATAAAATACTTCTTTACAGCTTTTGAGATTCTATTTAAGGGTAGTGGTTGTGACCTTAAAGTATCTTTCATACTTCAAAATCAGAAATAATTTAAATGTCGCCTCGATACTCATCAGAATGATTGTAAGTATATGAGAGTATCAAGTTAATGAGTTGTCTTCATTGCCTCAGGATAATTTTGTGTTTGTTGCGTTATTCACTATAAAACAAAATAAATCATAAAAGGCAAAACACTCTATTAAAGCAGGATTTAATTAATACACCGGACTACATTTGAACACTTCCTATGAATACGCTTTATACACAGATAAATATACCATCGAGAAATGTAGGATCGTGATTCAATAAACTAGACTAAACCAATCATGCAGAGTTACAAGTTGAAATATTTTTTACAAGTAATGTGCAATGGTCCTCTAACTGATATATATCTGTGGTGAAACTTGTAGAAAATCAAATTATTGCATACAAAATAACTCTTGAAAAACCCGTCAAATTTGAAATATGTGTCAGTCTAATTTGTGAAAAAGGATTGGCTGACTCTTCTTCACATAGATGGTGACCATAGACAGCAACAGTGACCGTAAATCAGCATAGTGTTTTTTTTTCTGTAACTAATGTTCTACTGACTGATTTTATATGCTACGTAGTATGCTGTGTTATTTGCCAAATATAGCTGCATCTTTAGATAGGTGAAAACAAAAACGAGACACATATATGTACGCCATATACATACTGTGTATTAATGTACAACTATGAAACGGCTATATTTGAGATATTTCGGCGTAAAATTATTTTAAAGTAGATAACACTGACAACATATCCTAACGGGAGGTTTTGAATCATGCAAAATTTATTTCTAAAGGCATTATGTTGCCTTCTACTCTTATTTTCTAATAATAATGCATTTGATGAATGTAAGTTGATTATTAATCCTTTTTTATAACTTGCCAAAATATTATCCTTTTGCTTTTCACAGTTTTATTTATTTGATCAAAATCTCCTCAAGTCTATTTACCCATCATTTCAACTGTTTCAAGTTTAATTTCAGTGTATATTTAGTTATGAATAAAAATATAAATGAGAATCATTGATCGTGTGAACAGGTGCCTAATTCCGGTCCGAATATCCCTGAAAGAGTTGATTGATGGTAGTACTATATAAACGGATTGACGAAGGTAAGAATGCCTGAGCGAGGAGATTTCAAATCAATTACTGAATAATCACCACGGCAGCCTAATAAATATAAATATTCCATATGATTTGGGTAGCTATTTGTGATTAGTTATTGTCATTCGACAGATTTATGTCGTTTCAGGGGATACACGCCTAGTTTTCATTGAGAATGGGTGATTCGATTAACAACTTGAAATTTAGTATTTCCATATCAGCTGAGAATTCTCCTAAGAAGGATTTTTGTTGTCCGATGATTTACGAAGTGATTGTACGCATGGAGATGCATAAGATGACGAGAATGAGCGTGAATTTCTTTTTTTTCAAGTTTATTTCAGTCATTTTAATAGCACCTCACGCAACGCCATTACATCTGAAGCAAAGAATAATTCCTTGAGATATATATTTCCTCCGTTTTGGCAAAAGGCTCATCGGTAGTTAGAAAGTCATCTAAAAATATTAGGGAGAGCATTTTGCGAATTCAGAACATAAGTGATTGGTTAATACTATAAGAATTAGAGAAAGTTAAGTGCATTTTGTTGTGCGGAATTTCAGGCAGGCCAGCGTTTTATGCGAGTCAGCACATTTGATGGTCATCATTTACGTTGAACCATGTGCATTTTCATTTTCATATTAACTGGTTTTCTCAGCCGGTGCAACTTTCAGATGTTTTTGATTGCAGTTTTTCTCAACAGAATTTACTTGAATCTCATTTCTTATATCAAGTCTTGAACAAGAAGCAGTAAGCCGCATTCTAATTCGTCATACAGGAGAAGTTAACTTTTGTGTGTATGTTTCACTTGGTAAATCATGAAGAGTTAATTAAATAGCTGGAGGCAAATATTTTTTCTCTTTTTCAGATGATCCGTATTCAACACTAGACGCATACGCAGATTCATACTGTCATGTTGTGAATGATAAATGTATGTGTTTACTTCACCGAAAATTATTTTATGGTTGTCTGTTAACTGTAATGATAGGTGTTCAAATCCGTCTAATATGCATATCGCTTTGCTTGATTTGTACATAGTTAATCCATAAATTCAGTCACTGACAACACTAAGTAGATTTTTAAAATTCTCTTCTGCAACTGCAGATCTTCGTGTTAATTTGGGGAGGCATATTTCTCATGTCAGCAGATGTGTGCAATGTCACCTAATTGTAGTGACTTGCAAGTCAATATTGCCAGGTAGAGAGGGAAACTGGTGCTTCAATGTGAGTGATAGTGCTCTATCTAGTTCAGAAAACTTGATAATCTCTAGAAGAATATTTTTTATGCATGTTTATATAACAGACTGAGGCCAGCCACACTTCATGAATAGTTAGTTACACAAAGACAGAATGTCCAATTTCACGTTGCCTGCGGGTCAACATTTATTCTATCAGAACATTTAGCCGAGCATTTAATAATCCACATACTTCAAAGTTATTTCCACCTGTGTGTTTTTGTTTCAGTTCGTATGATTGAATTTCAGACATACGTAGATCCCCAGAATGCGGAAGAAACATTTAAACGTGGTGAGTAATTTTATCATGATCTCCACATAGTTGCATATAAATTTTTCTTTATTTTCCTGCACGTTCCCAGTGGAACATAGGGCTTCAAGCTAGTGGCTTGAAGTTTCTGTAGCAGTAGTGATTATTTTTACAGGATGGAGTTACTAGCCTCATGCCAAACCTTTCCTCTTCACCAGTCTCACTACTGGCTTAGCGAGGTAAAGGAGTGCGCCGGCCGGGGATCGAACCCTGGACCATGTGCATCGTTGGTGGGCGTCCTAACCGCTAAGCCATTGACGCACGCATATAAATACCAGTCATGAATATCTGGTCAGGTCATTTTTCAGTCAGTGGATTATGTTATATTTCATATATTTTGTAGACACCACTTATTCTTATGAAACAAAGATGCACACTTGTGAAGCCTTTAGGGATTACCAAGTATCTCAC
The DNA here is from genome assembly GCA_944472135.2 of Trichobilharzia regenti. Lineage (NCBI taxonomy): Eukaryota > Metazoa > Platyhelminthes > Trematoda > Strigeidida > Schistosomatidae > Trichobilharzia > Trichobilharzia regenti. Next base: position 55,060,594 of record OX235267.1, on the reverse strand, counting down.
TAGTTTGTGGTAATGTAACGAAGATGGAATGTACCTCCTGGTCCATGCATGATTACATCTATAGTATGATAACAGCGCTGACTGTTTCAAATGGAGGAATTAAAACCCGTATAGGGTGAGAAACGAAATTTTTACATGAACAAGGATCCACTCACCTTCATTCCCTAATTACTGCGTGAACTGTCATCGCTGCCTGGTGATTTGCTGAAACCCAGAACTCATGCGTGTAGTGGGAGATTCTCTGTTTGAATTGATTACTAGTGGGAGCTCTTTCGGCTGAAGAAGGGATCTAGGGCCTAGTGTTGTCTTTATTTTTTTGATTACGGCTTGATTCCACACCTTATTTTTGGTACAGTTATCGAATTTTCAGCGTATGATATCGGTAGCCCAAATTTTGCAGGCCGATCATAGACATCAAGTGTGCGTCGGCATGGGATCAAACCTCGGACCATTTGCATGGTCGACGAGAGTCTTAACCACTGTGCCACTGCCGCTATCTTAGTCACTCTCAACTTCTTTATCAGATAATTATTAGTATTGTTACCCTCCTGAGTTCCAAGTGGAAAATAGAACCTCAACTGCATATCTCTTTACTATCCCTTACTCTTCAGCCTTTTGTGGCTGAAGTGCTCAATAAACCTGTATTTTCCACCCCCATAGTCTCCATCATGTCACTGTCCTACCAACCCTCACTTTATCACGTCCCATTCACATTTCTATAAACAGGCTGGTATGTGAAATCAGTCCACGGCCTCCTCAAGGCATGTACCATCCATCTTTATTTCAGTTGGCATATTTTCGGGCAGTAGGTTCATGATTGTTTTGTCACAAGACTCCCATGTTGCTATTGTTTTCTCGCCTCGTTTTCTTCAGTACTAAGGCATTAAAGTCTGATGCTGATAAAAGTTTTCAACTGCCTGTTGTAAATACTTTTGTCAACACGATAAGCCTCTGAATAATGACGAAACATTAATCTGACGTCAGCTTTTCATACACAGATCTCGTTCCTTATACAGGGTGGAATAAACTCGACTACTGATAAGAAAGTGTTGATATTTTGCTTTGCTTTTTATGACCTCAGCTGACTGAGACATCCTCGACTTTGCTGCCACGTGTAGAGAAATCTATGCCTCCTTGTAAGGCATAAGAGATGACTTCTTTCACATTTCTGCCGTCCCTGTTGGTTGGCATGTTGTGCTCATCGCCTCAATTTTCTCTACGCTCACATAAAGATGTCTTCGCTGGCTGCTTCTTAGGCCAGCGTGTTCGTCTCCTCTGCAGATCTTCGAGTTTGTGTGACACTAGACATAAACCATCGGCGAAGTTCAAACCTTCTTGAGTCTGCTTGCTGCCAAACATATGACCATCACCTCTCTGTTCACTGCCTAGTGCACGATCCAGTTGACCACAACCAGGAGTATCATCTACGATCAGCCTCTCTGAGCTTTTCGTCGTGGATCACTTGACATTCGCCATATTCACATCGCTGTTTGCGGCACTACACTCCGTAGTTTCCATTCCTCTTGAAGGTCGTTTCAATTTCAATGAAGTTGAGAATAATATTTAATTATAATCCTGTGCTCTTTACGATGACAAAGCGTGACGTAGCGATTTAATCCATACATTGACGGCTTTTCCTGAATCCATATTTTTACTGGAATAGCTTCTCATTCAAAGATTCAATCTATCTCTCCAGGACGACAAAAGCTAATATTTTGGTTGGATTAGCTAGAAGTAGGATTCTCGTCTAATTCTTGCAGCAGGTCAAGTCATCCATTTTTAACAGTTCCACAAATTATCTTATCTTCTTGACCACACTTTCACCTTCCTTCATCAAAGAACTTATGCACCAGTGGCGTGAGTAAGTCCAGTGAGGTTCCTTCGAAGTAATTTCATATGATTCTGTCACCTTCCCGACTTCCACTAACACAGAAATGTTTGCTTTTGTTGGAGGATTGGTCTTCACATCGAGTACTGTGACTGCTATTGATGGTATTTCTGGGCGATTTGCAAGTGGTGGTCTGTTTGAGAATTTACGTTGTTTCTTCTTTTTTCTACCCAGCATCCCTTCGCTATGCTTCGTTGGCTACATCTGTTCTGGTTTCATCTAGACTACCGACGTGTTAAACTCTAGCAGTATTCTGAGGTCTCCCTCCACTGAGACATATCCTGCCTTACTTGCTAATGTGTCGCATCTGTTGGCCTTCTTGATTTTATTTCCAGTATGCTGATTCATCACATTCCTGAGATTGAGATGAGGATCGTCTTATATGTGGCGATGGAATATATGTCATTTGTGCATGTTATAATGACACATTTAGTCATCAACCGAGTGAAGGCACAAAATTATGTGGAGGGTAGCTCGTCCGCAAGTTATTCACCGACAACCCTTTGAGGTACGGCGAGTCGCTTCCTCTTCTTGTTCGCTTCCATTTTCGCATTTTGATGTTGCTCTCTGGGGTCGTGTACATTGCTACTTTCAGTTGTTTGTAGAATTATTCCCTTTCCTGTTGACCTACGCCGCTTGTAGAAGCACGGGACTGGGATCTGGTTTGTTTTAATTGCGTGTGTTGTGCGTCTGTAAATGAATGAATCCTAACTTGAACCGAGCGTCAAAGGAGCAAACAATGTGGATTACTTTTGTTGAAAGAAAGTGGGACAGTGAATTGTTACCACCATCTGAGAAGGGAAATCGTTTCACATTTATTTCCTTTAATGAATTTGAATAAAGCAAGAACAACAGCTTTTGCAGAATAAAATGACACCATCATTTATTTCATTGGCTTCAGGATGTGAGCAGATGATGAGAAGCTGGCTAAATAAAGGACGATACCATTTTATTTCGCAAAACTGTTGTTCTGGCTTTATTCTAAGTCATTTTACTAAGACAATATGAAGAGAAAATGCACAATGAAGCATGATTACGTAAATGAAGCCGAACCAAACTCTCAGGTGAAAAAAAATACAGCGTCATGATTTTTGTTGAACACAAATTTCAAATTAATTACTGGTAAATGAGTAAACTGAGTATTAAATTCATGAATAGAGCGATATTTGATACTATGAATTTTAAATTGGAAATACCTTGGTTTTCTAAAGTGCTGGTTTATTCACTCCAGCGCCTACTTCTTCAGTATCTTTAACAGTAGCCAGCATCTGCGTTCATGGCATTATCCCTGAAAACTGCAGTGGTTTGGCAGGCATTTATCCTACCATCTTCAATTAACTAATAATTAAACAGGCAGAACTTTCGTCATCCAGAGGCTTCGAAACACTGAACATAGGCACGAAATTTTGTAGCCGAATATGCCTAGATAACGCAGTAATAAACTAGATAGACGAACGTGTGATGCTGAATGTTCATGGTTGCTCACAGTGCACAACACGCAAACAATCAGTCTTTTCACAAAAACCAAAAACCAATAAATGTTGTTTTCTCAAATTTCTACAACATGCAACAGCAATGAACAACTAGAAGGCGTTTTGTTAACTTCAACAGAATTACAAAAAGAAACGGAAAGTGGAGAATAAGAAATGTGTGCACACCATCATTTCGCTAGTCAAAATTCTCTCAACAAATATCTTGTGTCAACCAACATTATGCATCAATTTTTTTCACTTTTTTAACAGACATCCTCAGACTTGAACATTTATATCGAAGCAAATGGGCGAAGGAATTTCTCGAATGTAAGTCCTGTCATCCACCCATTCAATTCTCTGATGTTCCAGAAATGAACTCTGGGTTGAACAAAGGCGTGAATTTTCGCTGAAGTTGAATATGTTGGATTGTGGATTGAAATGAATTGCAGTGTTATTGGAAATTATCAATGAATTAAATCACTGGACAAATAAATCGTCAAAACTGGTATTTTGGAGAGTGGTCTCTTAGTGTCATTAGCATAGAAAATTCTCTCAGTGAGCAAATTTTTTTATGCAGAAACCTCGAGTTAAGAAATAAATTTCATATGCACATTTTTCAAAGTACTCCACTACACATCCCTTCAATTCGCACAGCATTAAATACTGATTTCCGATATGAAATATGAATACATTTGACCGTCTACAGAAGGAATGATGTTGACTCACCTTTCAAGTTTTGCAATGCCACAAACATGTTGCCATGTACTTATTATGAGAAAAAATAGCTTCTGTGGTCTGCTTTGCTTTGTAGTATTCTTCATATCTGACTAATCATCAGTTCACATTTTACGTGTCCTTACTGTGCCCTTCTTAACGTGCTTCCGAGTTCAAGTAAATAAAATTCCGAAATTATCTGCATCTTTACAGCAATCGATGCAGTAGATAAAAAGCTGGTGAATTTTTCTATTGGTAGGTTATTTCATCCTAAAATAATGAACGAAATGAATGTGACAAAATCACTTGGTAACTGAAGTCACAACCAATTTGTTACTGTTTTTGTAATGAACGTGAGCTTGGAATCGTCTCGTGTGACAGGTGTCACCGAAAATGTCCATATGTATTTTTATTTGACAAAGCTAACAAGTGATGCCATTTTCGCCAGCCTATAAGAGCGCAATTGAATATATTTAATGAAGCATTGTAATATTTCTCGTCAATACAATCACTAGTGACGCCCTATTTAGAAGCGGAAAATTTACCTTCATCATGCACTTTTTCTACAATGTCTTCTTCAACATTAGCTCGTTGAATACATAAATGATACAATGAAACATTATGCATCATTGATAATATTCCGAACATAATGTATAATCCAAATATTTCTCAAGTTCAATTATGTGACTTGGAAGCTTTGACTGTGCATTTCTACTTTATTTTCATCAAATGCCGAGCGGTTATATAAATCCACAGTTATTCACTTCCATTATGAAATTACTACTCTTATTCGTTTTCTGCCTTCCTGAATGTAACATCAAGCTACTCACTCATAACATTGCTGTGAATGGTTCAGTCCGGACCAATACCATAGGAATAGTGTAGGTGCCAGTAGACGGCCTAGTCTTAAGTTCAAGTCATTCTAGGTACTTTACCTTGAGAAGCATTTCGCATTTGGTGAAGTCATATGCGTTCTGAATGGGATGCATCAGAGTATGCAGCATTTAAAAGTGCTGGTAAGGCAAACAAGTTACTTCATGGTCGACGGTGTCGAAAGTCTTTCCATATTTAGCGAGAATGACATAAACAGTTGACTTCCATTCTAGCTAATGTTTGACATTAATTCATGGTTGTGCAATCAGATCAACGCATTATTTGTCTTTCTACAGCTAAAAGCGATCCCAGTGGCAACAGTCATCCGTGATATCTGTTGAAAGTGGTGTACTTCGCTATTCTACTTAGAAATGAATTCCGGATGATTACAAAGATTTCATACCGTTACAAATGTCTACTGTTTCTAGACGAACATAAATCGCGCTTCCATACTACCGCAGTGTACAATTACACACAACAGATTGTAAGATATTGAAGGAGTTGAATATGCACTAAACAATGCTTCATTTCTCTATAGATGAATATAGGAAGGCGTTTGAAGATATTGCTTTTCAGCACAACATTTTTGGTATGATTGTTTTTTCCAAACTAAAAGTCGGTTTATTGCTTAATGTAAAATTCATTTGTTAGTTAAAATTAAGTGGCCACTTCTGTGAAAAGTTTACACAGCATTTTGAACTGGTGTTTTGCGTTCAGTCACCTTTTCAATCTACAATGAAACTTGCCTTACAACTATATAAATCACGCTTCTCTAATAAAACAGTCTTTAGAGAAATTCCTTGAAGATAAATCTGATCACCGTTAGGACACCCCCTACTAAAAGGGACTGTTCTCCTATTTGTACTTTTATTGATTCGTTACTAAAATCTACAGTTACGACAGACCATATTTTAGTGATATTCAGAAGACCTTCAGGTTATTTGTCTACTGATCGATGACGTTATCATTTCGACTGATGATAATTTTCATAGACTGTATATATGTAGTCATATTAGTTCCTACTCTTCTACAGAAAACTGACCACATTCACATGGCATTATGCATGACTTACATGAATTCAGTGGTCGATACTTGATATTATGATGAAATCTGTTGGATGCCTTAAAGTGAATCACACGAAAACATCTAGATGCATTGCCACAGTCATAATGTTGGAGGAACATTCGACGACTCGGTTAATCACGTGTTCCACATCTTACACACCTTATGGGTAGTAGATATACCTAGTAAATTTTCATTTATTCCTTCAGGTTATCAGAAATTATACAATTTGATGGAAATGCATATTTCAAATAAGTGGGAAAATAGAAAAAATCTGGATATTGCAGAAGGTAATATTTTTACGATTCCATTATTTAGAAAGACGGTAGGTCATTTGATTTTTTGTGAGACAGTAAATATTCATCTTCTGTAATTAGGCGAAGTGAGTAAAGCCTAAGTTAACTTCTCATCTTTGCACAAGATTTACCACAACACATAGTTACGATGATAATGCGTCTTAAACATCACACTCATCAGTTCGAATTCTGACTAAATGAGAAAGAAAACGTGACACATCACTTAATGTCAGTCTTAAATTAAATGCCGCATTAATAGGTGGCGTTGCAAGATAAGGTGGCATTATCTAGAAGTGTTCTGAAAAATTCATTGGATCTTCTCACTGATTTTTGTTCACAATCTTGAATTTCTGCGATTTTGCCAACAATATTGACAGCCGCACTTGATACAGAATGATGAGAACATCTGTCCACGGACGTGCTATCCAAATAACGGAGAGTAGTTCAGGGAATAAGCAATAGTAGGCAAACATCACACGTATTCATTTCCTCATATTTTGTCATTAGAACCACTCAGAAATCAACTACTTGCCATCGATGTTTGAGTGAAAGCACACTTACTCGATGGTCTGATACCATTTTCTAATAAATCTTTTTACTTATTAAGCAAGTTGAATCTGGTGTCATTTGAACTGATGTCACTTGAATCCATCTTTAAATAAATTGCTCATGATAATGTTGAATTCATCGGATGACTGGAAGTTGAATGACCTTGTGATGTATCAATTGCAGGGAAATTTTGGACGGAGACATCAGAAAATTTGAGAAAATACAAAGGTTGGTTTTTTCACTTTTAAATTCACCCTACGTAACTTTTAACCTGTTCTAAAATATCTCTCTTCAGTTTGTGAGTACTGGTCTCTCGGATGTCAATAATATGCATATTGACATTTCCGATGAAATATGGTTATATTTATTTGTAAAAACCACGTCTGAATATCTTTTATGACAATCAGATACATCAGCTAGTTGATTGTTTCGCACAATTCTTCATTTGTTTGAATATGTGGAAAAGTCGTCTTCATACATCCAAACACTATGTCTGCCCGAATTCATTGGGCATCAGCATATTCAGTTCTGATACATGACACGCCTCCATTCTAATATCAGACTACAATTGAGTGGATTTCGATCGGATCTATGTTCACTAAAAGATCAACTCAAGTACTACGCAATTCAGTCTCTGAAAGTGAACACTGGTATTGACATTTTCTCGCCAGCAAGTACCAATTATTATTATTATTGTTCCCTTGGGTTTCTAGTGGAACATAGGGCTTCAACTGCACGTCTCCACTTGCTTCTGGCTTCTGCTGTGCTCTCCACCTGCATCCATGTTAGTCCATACTCTTTCAACTCCTCTTCACACTATCTCCTTCATGTCACCCTTGCACTGACGTCCCACTCGCCGCTTCGCTTCCAGGTTCCAATCAAAAGGCTCACGAGCGATTTCATCCAGCGGCCTCTTCAGCGAGTTTCCAATCCATCTCCAGTTTGGACACAAAGTTGTTTTATTATTATTTAGCTCATGGAAAATTCCCACTGTAACATATAGAAAATCAAAACAAGTGTTTCAGCGAAGAGACTCTTCCAATAACGAATTTATCATCAAGCTGTACAGTCGTATATATATGGTTTTATGAAGTTATATCCGGTGAGGGAATTGAATCTTAGGTGTGAATGCATAAAATAATAATTATTATATGAAATGCAATTAAAACTAAAATGTTTGTGATTATAATCGTAGTTAAATGTCAAATGGCAAAGCAAATTAATGTAATATATAGAGTAGGTGTGAATGCATAAATTAATAATGGTATGAAAGGCAAAGAGTAATTTACCCGAATCTCTACGTACCCGGCTCATCTGTATTGCTGAAGCTTTGACTATCGAAACAGAAAAGCCAGATCTCTGTGTGCAGAAAAAGTTCGTTCAACCCCTCCAACTGTCATGGCGTTAATCACTTTATGCTAAAGTATGGTAATCCCCAATCATATTTCAGCTCTACTAATTTTTCATTTTTTCATTTTGTCTATTCAATTTGTAAACTCTTCCTTATTAAGTCAATTGTTATTATTACTATTCTCACTTTGAACTGTCTCCGGCATTATTTCGCTTGTTCCACTTGTCATTTTAAATCAGTTCTTTTTTACAACGCTAAATCCTATGCAATTAAATTTCACACAAAATTACGTAACGTTTTTTGTTTTATTTGATTTGTCTACTAATCCTATAATTGCACACCCTTTTTCAAGTTCTATCCATCCTATGAACTATTCTATATATTACATTAATTTGCTTTGTCACTTGACATTTAACTACGATTACAATTTAAACAATTAGTCCCTTTGATAAATTTGAATAAGGCATTAAGAAGACAAATTTCGCGAGATGATATCATCTCGTAGTTTCTTTACAACCGCTTTACAACTAACATGGTTAACAATGATAAAATAAAGTTCACGAAAATTACTCAGTTAAATAAAAAACAAAAGTACATACTAATGACCAATCATATTTAGATAGGTCATGTTGTCCAGGATAGGTGAAGATTGAAGTCTATTGATTTTCGTACGCACAGTTTAGGCTGTATGTGATTAATCCAAAGTGTTTCCATCACCTTTAATAACTTTGAATAAGAGTTATGTGAGATAATTGTGCAACAGTCATTAATATTAATTTTGTGACCAGACAATAATAAGTGTTTTGCAATAGATGATGCTGGATTTCTACTAAGATTAATCGCATTTGGATTTTCGATATGATTTAGTAGCCATTTTGGAACATGTTCTTTTCGACGACATTGGAACATTCTGTTAGTCCTACCTAAATAGTTGTCACCGCAGCTGCAGATGAACTTGTAGATACAGTTTGAAGTAGAGTCCACAGAATTTCGTCCTTTAATCGTAGGAACAGGGATCGAGAATTTTCGGCAAGTGAGAAAAAGAGATGCGGTGTAGAATGTGTGTTCGATGGCTGACCGAATTTTTTGAGCTGTCAACTGCATAATCTGGTCATCCTTGAATGGTGGATGGATAAAGATAGCTTTCTTTAGTACAGAAGCTGTCTTTTCAAGATGTTGTCTTTCCTTACCGTGACAATTGGTGAAGTTTACAGGATAGCCATTATCTAATAAAACTGAATGTATATGTCGAAGCTCAACCATCAATTTGTCACTCGTGCATATTTTTCGGGCCCTTGAGAACAAACATTTCACTAGGGAACGTTTATACTGGATAGGAACAAAACTGGTAAAATGAATATATTGTCCACTCCTTGTCTGTTTACGAAAAATAGAGCGCTGAATCGTTCCATCATTTCTCCTAGTCATTGTAATATCCAGGAAACTGAGTTTGTTATTCGATTCTAGTTCGGAAGTCACTCGAATATTTGGATGAATATGATTAAATAGGGTAATAAAGTTTTCAATAGATTTACTATTATTACCAATAATAACAGTATCATCTACATAACGTTTATACAGCATAAATTCTCCAAGCATACCTTGCATTTGTTTCTCTAATTTCGACATAAATATCTCTGCTAACAGGGGCCCCAGAGGGCTCCCCATCGCAACAGCATCGATTTGTCTGTATGCCTTTCCTTGGAATGTGAATCTAATATTTTCTAAGATTCCTAAGATTTTCCTAAGATCCAATTCTCTCACCGGATATAACTTCTTAAAAACCATATATATACGACTGCATAGCTTGATGATAAATTCGTTGTTGAAAGAGTCTCTTCGCTGAAACACTTGTTTCGATTTTTTTATGATTATTTAGTGCGAAATGCGTGTTTAAATATCAATGCCTTACATTCTACGATTTACTCAGAAATAATGGATAGAAATATGTTAACACAGTAAAGTATTAGTGTGAAATTAGAAGACAAAAGACTCATTAAAGCAATGCTTATTTTGGATTTGATGTATCTATAGTGACAAATAGGTGTGTCGGTGGCAGAGAGGTTAGGACACTCGCCGACCATGCACATGGTCCAGGGTTCAATACCCGGCCGACTCACTCCTTTACCTCGCTTATCCGGAAATAATCCTTGTAAAGGGGAAAGGTTGGGCATGAGGCTATCAACCTCATCCTCTAAAATAAATACTGCTACAGAAACTTCAAGTCACCAGCTTGAAGCCCTATGTTCCACTGGGGAACGTGAAGGAAAAAAAGGATTGACAAATATATACATCTTATTTTCATGTCACCATCTGTACAGGTCTCCTGTGTTTTGTTACTTCTCTCATTTTGATTGCGTTTCTTTGTATTCCTTTCGCCTCTCGCATGTTTCACATTTGATCACACATTGTCACTATATTCTGACGGAGTTGACATCAAAATATTCATCATGACATTTCACGTGAATAGAGTACACAAAATATCATCCTATAAATTTAAGCAAAAATCGCAATTTTATATTCACCTGTTGTATGAATTGATCAATTTTCATTAAATATCACTACATAGTTCAAAGTAGAATATTCTGTGTGGTTCTTTAAACTATTAGTTAGTAACAGTTATTGAACGTTTCAGCTTGAATCAAAGTTTAAAGAGTGAGACGGATACATTTACACATTAGCTGAACATTTCTTCGTGTGAACACTGTAACGCCTCAAGATAAATGACTGTTTTTTTCTGGTAAGCAGTTCAATTCTTATCATTTGTCATTTTTGTCATTTTCGTGTCGTTATTCGGAATGTGTAATCGTATGCTTCCGGTTTTTATCATTCTGTGGTTCATGAGATTAGTACTTTAGATCAGCGCAAGACAGTGATCCTCAAACCAGACAAATACTATTTTAGAAGAGTATAACATACGTTTAACTTTTCTTTTCATTTTATTGGCATCCTACTTATAAAACATTTCAACATTCTAATAGGAGTAGAAATATTTCTCACCTCTCAACATGACTTGTGCTGTCCACATGAAAATGTGTAGTCGTCTTCCATTGCGATTTACGACTCTTAAAATGTAGCATACGTGAGTAGTGTTTAACAGAAGTTTCGTCGTGTTAATTTGAGTAATTACACTCACACACTTAAAGGTGTTATGTTTTCATACATATACCGATAATTGTTTCACACTGGTTTTTGAATTTCATATATTTACGTACTATTTGTTTTTAAATGTATAATATATTACATGTGTTTCTCTGTATATCAAATTCCAAAACGAGCATGGTATTACATTTGTTACATCTGCAAGCAATCTTAATGCATCAACTATTCTTGTTGTAAAAGTAAGACATTAAGATGAATTGTTTATGTCTAAACTCAGGATTTCTCAGGTTTGTAACTAACGCTTATAACATTTCATGAAAGCCTCTTCACGTTTTCAACATTAGTTAGCTACAAATGTTACCAAAATTATAACGCACATTTAATGAATATTCTGTGCTCCAGATTAGTGATTATCCTCCTGTTGGCTGGAAGGATTATGTAACAATGACTTCCGTGTAAGTCAAGCTTTCCTCAATATTTGTGATAAACACTGTCAGTTGTATTTTACTGTGAATGTGTTGACTGGCAATAAAAATTTCAATAATCAAATATTCTACTTGTGTAAGCTATAGTCATAAACTCAAGTCAAATGTTGAACTATATGAAACACTGCTGTTACTTAATTTACCAAATACTCCATATATCCAGAACCCTTCCATCTTGCTTATGCTTTTTCCTCCAGGTGAATTCTGAAAAGGATATACACAGGTTGACATAGGAGTAATTAGCGAACAGTATTTCGTCGAATAACCATTCCAACGCTATTTATTAATAAGGCTTTTCCAGGATAATTCATTCTAATTCCATTATGGGTAAATTTTATTTTAATAAAGTCTCACAGTGTTATACAGTAATGTTTACTGATGACGTTTCGAGCACAATTTATTGCTCATAATCATATCAAGGTGATCACACGACTTCCTAAATTCATTTATATAGTTCCATTGTTTTTCCCTTGATTTTCACTTGATTTGATTGGTAATAGTATTTTCCATATTTCAGGTATGAGTGACGAGTCATTCCTATTGCATGTATTGGGTGTAGACTCGATGAACAAGGATTCAGTAATCAACCTCTCTCTCCACCTACCTAGATTACTTTTTAGAATTTTAACCCTCTCCCACCCTATTGTGTGGTTGTGTGTCAGCGCATGCATTGCAATTGCTGAGCTTTTTTCTAAATTACTTATCTTCTCGGGGTCAACCATTCTCACCTTAGCTAAATTCTTATGCTCTGACAATCTGACTACCCCTGACCTACTAGTTTGACCTATGTAGTTGACCTCACAGTCATTGCATGGTATTTTGTAAATAATATTATTTTGTCTAATTGGGTCAACTGGGTCCTTTAACCTACAGAGGTTGTCCCTGAGTGAGTTTGTAGGTCTAAATGCCACCCTAATTCCTATTTTATTCAGAATCCTACGTAGTGTCTCAGATGTCCCCTCTTTATATGGTATAACTGTGGATGACTTATATTCTTTCTTATTTATGTTATTATTACTAGTTTCACAATTATTTTTATTTTGTTTTTGGCCTTTAATGATCTTCCTAATGAATTTTATAGGATAGTTATTCAACACCAACGCTTCTTCTATCTGTTTTAATTCATCATTTAGATATTTTTTTGTGCTACTTAGTGCCACTGCTCGGTTTGTTAAACATTTAACTAAGCCTGCCTTAACAGTTAAAGGATGAGACGAATTAAAGTCTAAATATCTATTAGAATGCGTTGGTTTTCTATAAACACTAGTGTGAAGTTTGCCTTCTTCTATTCTTTTTATCTTACAATCTAACATAGCTAATTCTCCTTGTTCATTTTCTGATTCAAATGTGAATTTTATTCCCTCAACTTGTGAGTTTATATGTGTCAAGAAGCTAGAGATGTGTTCTGTTTTTAACGCTGTGAAAGTGTCATCCACATATCTCCACCATATTTTCGGAGTAGGGTTAAATGTATTGAGGGCACTATTTTCCCAGCTGTCCATAAATATGTCTGCTACGATAGGGGATATTGGTGATCCCATTGCTACACCTTCTGTTTGTCTATATATTTTGTCTTGGAACCTGAAGATAGTAGATGTGAGACATAACTGAATCCCTAAAATAATTTCTTCAATGGACAGCTTTGTCCTATGACTGAGTTCCGGATCCGCAGTTAATTCTTTTTTAACTGCTTCTAAGGCCATATTAACTGGTATATTAGTATAAAGACTAGTTATATCAAAACTAACCATTGTTTCATCATTCGCTAGTTGAATGTCATTTATTTTATTTTTCATCTCATATGAATTAGTTAATCTAGAGTTTGAACGATTTCTAAAGGGGCATAGTATTAGAGCAAAGTGTTTTGATAATTCATACGTGGGGGTATTTCTAAAATCTACTATTGGTCTTATGGGGTAGCCTGGCTTATGTATTTTTATAGTACCATATATTCTACTAGCATTATTAGTTTTAGGCATTAAATTAAACCATTTTGACTCACCTAATGACGGCTTCATTCTGCGTATTAGTTCCGCTGTAGAGTTCTTAACCCTATTCATTATTGTATCTACAGGCTTCTTAATTTCCTCATATGGACCCGTTTGAGTATGTTCAGTAACTTTTTTGATGTAGTCAGATTTATCCAAAACTACGGTGGGGTTTCCTTTGTCAGCTTTTGCGATGACAATGTTTTTATCCTGTTTAAGACTAATTAAAGCTTCCTTTACGATTCTGTTAAGTTTGATTTTGTATTCTTTTGATTTTTTTAGAATTAATGCACTTTGTGAACATTGTGCAGATACAATAATGAATAAGGTTAAGAAATCTACAGCGGAACTAATACGCAGAATGAAGCCGTCATTAGGTGAGTCAAAATGGTTTAATTTAATGCCTAAAACTAATAATGCTAGTAGAATATATGGTACTATAAAAATACATAAGCCAGGCTACCCCATAAGACCAATAGTAGATTTTAGAAATACCCCCACGTATGAATTATCAAAACACTTTGCTCTAATACTATGCCCCTTTAGAAATCGTTCAAACTCTAGATTAACTAATTCATATGAGATGAAAAATAAAATAAATGACATTCAACTAGCGAATGATGAAACAATGGTTAGTTTTGATATAACTAGTCTTTATACTAATATACCAGTTAATATGGCCTTAGAAGCAGTTAAAAAAGAATTAACTGCGGATCCGGAACTCAGTCATAGGACAAAGCTGTCCATTGAAGAAATTATTTTAGGGATTCAGTTATGTCTCACATCTACTATCTTCAGGTTCCAAGACAAAATATATAGACAAACAGAAGGTGTAGCAATGGGATCACCAATATCCCCTATCGTAGCAGACATATTTATGGACAGCTGGGAAAATAGTGCCCTCAATACATTTAACCCTACTCCGAAAATATGGTGGAGATATGTGGATGACACTTTCACAGCGTTAAAAACAGAACACATCTCTAGCTTCTTGACACATATAAACTCACAAGTTGAGGGAATAAAATTCACATTTGAATCAGAAAATGAACAAGGAGAATTAGCTATGTTAGATTGTAAGATAAAAAGAATAGAAGAAGGCAAACTTCACACTAGTGTTTATAGAAAACCAACGCATTCTAATAGATATTTAGACTTTAATTCGTCTCATCCTTTAACTGTTAAGGCAGGCTTAGTTAAATGTTTAACAAACCGAGCAGTGGCACTAAGTAGCACAAAAAAATATCTAAATGATGAATTAAAACAGATAGAAGAAGCGTTGGTGTTGAATAACTATCCTATAAAATTCATTAGGAAGATCATTAAAGGCCAAAAACAAAATAAAAATAATTGTGAAACTAGTAATAATAACATAAATAAGAAAGAATATAAGTCATCCACAGTTATACCATATAAAGAGGGGACATCTGAGACACTACGTAGGATTCTGAATAAAATAGGAATTAGGGTGGCATTTAGACCTACAAACTCACTCAGGGACAACCTCTGTAGGTTAAAGGACCCAGTTGACCCAATTAGACAAAATAATATTATTTACAAAATACCATGCAATGACTGTGAGGTCAACTACATAGGTCAAACTAGTAGGTCAGGGGTAGTCAGATTGTCAGAGCATAAGAATTTAGCTAAGGTGAGAATGGTTGACCCCGAGAAGATAAGTAATTTAGAAAAAAGCTCAGCAATTGCAATGCATGCGCTGACACACAACCACACAATAGGGTGGGAGAGGGTTAAAATTCTAAAAAGTAATCTAGGTAGGTGGAGAGAGAGGTTGATTACTGAATCCTTGTTCATCGAGTCTACACCCAATACATGCAATAGGAATGACTCGTCACTCATACCTGAAATATGGAAAATACTATTACCAATCAAATCAAGTGAAAATCAAGAGAAAAACAATGGAACTATATAAATGAATTTAGGAAGTCGTGTGATCACCTTGATATGATTATGAGCAATAAATTGTGCTCGAAACGTCATCAGTAAACATTACTGTATAACACTGTGAGACTTTATTAAAATAAAATTTACCCATAATTGAACCATCACTGAGAGCCTGCTTTCCCATCTTAGATACATAAGATCATGAGATGTCAAAATAACAAGTTCTGAGTTCTCTATTCTATAAATGAATAAATAAACATACTTTTTTCACTCGACAAACGATATTTTTACATTTATTACACTGACTGATGTCCTTCTTGTCTAATATAAGTCAGCCTGTAACTTTCGGTAAAAATATGACATTCAATCGCTTGTATATACTGTCCATTTCGTATTTGCAAAGAGCTTGTTAGGAACATATTTGCATGAATTCGACAGAGGGCAAACTCATCAATAGTGAGATCAAGACTTCATTAAGTGGAAACGACTCTCTAAGTTTCACTATAATGAACAACAGTGATACGGAAATGGCACCAATTACACTGTAAAAGAGATAGTACAACTAGTTAGTTAGAGAGACTCCAGAACATTAGGTAGGCTGTTGGTGAAGACTAATGCTATATCATAATAAAGTTGATTCAGTCAAAGCATCGTTTGTCTATATTTCATCAAGCTGCGCAAAATACTGACATGACACCTTCTGATATGCCATTCAACTAAAATTTAGGCTAGTAAATCTTATTACTGCCTTCATATAATTTTCATAGAACTTCATAGAACTGGAGCGTTTGTTCTCCGTCCACCATACACTACATAATGTGTTCATCAAAAAACAATCTTAATGCACCCACCAGTAAGCTGTCATGTTGCCAATAGCTGCAAATTTCAGTCAATTTTTGTAATCAACGGAATATAAGTAATTAAGCTAAATAAGTGTTAACCGATACTTGTTGAAAATGTGGTAGCTATGGTGACATTAGCGACATGAAGTGAAACGTTTCGGCTTTCCAAACGATAGTTTCACATGTCAGTGTTAGCAAAATCACTCAGTGAAAATGCATTAAAATCCAGTTCAGGGGTGAAGAAATCTTACTCGTGGTTCCCATGGCCAGTCACCATTATCTAAAACGACATCACTAATGCACGAAAAGTAATTAAAATCACATTAATAATGTTTCATGGTCAAGAGAAAATATACGTCATAATTTCACGCCAAATGACTCACGAAAATACAAGTATTTATGTAAAGAGAGCAGTAGAAACGCCGAAGAGCTTGTCTACAAAAACGATGAATAGGATTTTCACCAGAAAATACACTCACATGGTCGCTACACATATTGTGGTAGTCACAGTCACTAAACACATTAAACACGCAAAAATGATGTACCTGATTTCATAATAATTTGCACCTAAGATAAATATATATGCCTACCTTTCGGAGACACGTGCTTGCAGCAGTAATTTGAAGATTCGTATTCTATGAATAAAGCGATGCTAATGTTTCAGCAAACCCCTAGTTTCAATTTCATATTTTTTCACGTATTCCGGAGGATAAACACTTGGATTGATTTTCGATCTAAATATCTGAAATACCCAAATACGAGTTGAAAAATATAAGCGTTTGTGATACTGCATAGATCGAAATTTGTAAATCATGGAGTAGCACTGATTTCATGGATCTCTAAAGTATAATAAATTGCACAGATTAATAAAGGCGGCAGGATTTAGGGGTGAAGTTATCTTTCTTATTTGGTATACAGTAAACCAGGAATGTTGTGTTCAATGAATCAGAATGCGCTGAAAGACGACGCTTTCAGAGAGGACTTTCAAAAGTTTGTCATCCTCGTCGCCCTGAAGAACAATACTACACATGATTGTCTTCGGCGGTTTAGCGGAAATCCTGGTTTGTTTGTTACGCCGGATTCCTGCACTAGCACGTCATGGAATCCTTTTCAATCGCCGCTTTACTACATATACTGGACGAAACTAATCTATTCACGAAACCGCTCACTTTCAGGGAACAAGTTATTTATATATGTGTGACCACGGTTATCCAAAACACTGATCGTAGTAAGAATAGCAATTGCTAAGTCGACAGAGGATTCAAAGGTCTCAAAGACTCACAATTATCTGTTTAATTAATCCATTATTATATTCCCTTTTCTGCTTTGAACGTTTGACAGTGTTTGTATTCTTGAGTGAGCTAATCTACATCACAGTTTCAGAGTAAAACACCTTTCTGTCTGACATGAACTGATGTGGAATCTGTTGGTAGGGATGTTTTCATAAGCCAGTTGGATAACAATATGCAGAACTGTTGATGAACAAATATATTTATTTGATTGAAAATTTCATGACACAAAGCAATGTCTTGGAGAACACAAAGCCTAACTGATAAAATTTCCAAAACATTTTCAACCAAAATATTCCAAAATTAATTAGATGTAAACTCTGATTAATGCAGTTCTATTAAAACTTCAAATTCACTAATTTATATGTTTCATAGTAAGACAGCACAGTGTATATGCATCGAACGCAACACGTTTCAGTGTTCTTTGAACAATTCCAAAAAAATATTCATCAGTATGTATACAAACTGAATATGAGTGTTCGATGGATCGTTAATCTCTTCAAGTATTTAAAGGTAGTAGAGAAAGAATAGCGTAAATTATCGGTTTGAACTATTCGTGTAAATGAACATGAAAATTGAACGTGTGTTTAATGGAACTGGCACACACTTGTGGGCATCTGCAATGAGCGAGTGATTCAATCGTGTATACGTTGGAAGAAGACGAAAGAATACCAATAAAACTATAGTACATTCCTTGTAATAAATTTGTTTATAGACCTTGTATGATAAAGAATTTCACTACCGAAGAGTATAACTTCTTATTAGTCCTTGTGTTTTGGAGTTGAAGTCCATAATCATTCCTAGTAATTATCGATTCGGAAATAATAGGAACTTAAGGTTACGTTCCTTGACAGTTTTTATTCTTCTGTTGGTTTTCTGAAGCGCCTACTGGAACTATTTTGGAGTGTACTTACTTGGTCTGCCGCCAGCATCTTTGGACACGGATTATCATAACACAGTTTGGATCTTTTGGTGACGTTGGAGGATACCTGGACCAAAGAAGGGACGTGGTACTTTGAAAGCTGACAGAAAAAGTAAGTAATGTTGAGTTTCATGTTATTTGTGATGATGTGTATGGTGCTCGGCATGATAAGTGTGATGTTCATGTTTCGCCATTTAGTGATAGTAGAGGTTTCAGGCTACCGAAATTTGAGTCTCGGTATTTTGACGGAAACTTGGTCGACTATTCACAGTTTCTGAAGGGGTTTGAAGTCATGTTGACTGGTTTTGTAATAAATGGCGAAATGAAGTTAAGGTGTTTGTTGAGGTATTGCATTAGAGTCGCTGCAAGAGCTATACAGTGATGTAAGTTTATGCCTCCAAACGAAGGACACACTAAAGCCATGCGGATATAACGTCAAAGGTTTTTCAAGCCATTTATGATATCCAGGGGTGTTTTTGAAACCGTTAAGGGTAATGGTGCTCATTTAAACGATAACTCCGAGGAACTCACTGAGCTTTTGGATAGTTTGTTGGTGTACAGAAATATTTCCGTTTCTCTTAACTGTATGGATGAGTTGAACTCAAGCTCTTTTCTTGAGGCAATCTTTAAGAGATTACCTGTTCATTCACAAAGAAATTTCATAAAGGTTAGTTCCCGTCTAGAAGAGGATAGTTTGGTACCTTGATTCGATGATATTGTGAGACTGGTAAAAGACAACGTCAGCCAAGCAACGGGCAAGTTCTCCAGCATTTCGCATTCAACAGTGGGACCTAAGGAATATAAAGAAGTCATTTGTAGTGAATGCACAATGCACGACGAGAAGGGAAGAGTGTATCATTTGCCGTAACACGCACCAACTTAGTGATTGCAACCGTTTCATTATAATGTCTCCTTTAGAAACGTTGAGAATGGCAAAGCAGAAGCGATGGTGTTTTAGGTGCTTGAAAGTGGGACACACATGGTTGAAGTGTAAGGCGAAACACAAAGGAGGTAGTGGTGCAACAGATCTGCATCCACTTTTGAGGTTAGTAAACGAACTGGAGAATTCCGTTAATTGTAACAGTACCTTTAGACCCCATGACACCCTGCATGTTTATTTAAAGGTATTACCGATTTAAGTGAGAGGAATGAAATCCTCTGTGGACACGTATGCACTGCTGGATAATGGATCGGAAGTCACATTGTTGGATGCTCAGCTAGCTGAACAATTAGGAACCAAGTGTATTAAAGAACCCTTAGTAATGAATACATTCAATGCTTCGGGCAGGTTAATAAGTGGACGAGTCTCCTTTTGGTTAGACTTCTTGGTAACAGAGGAATTCAATAAAGTTGCGACTGCGTATATTACCCACAGTCTGAAACTTGTTGAACCCAAGATGGCCAATCGTGAAGTGGGTATAAGTAAACGACATCTGTTCGATAAAGTGTTCCCCGTTTTGCAAGATAATAAGGTGAAATTACTTGTCGGATGTAATGTACCGTCTGCACATAAGGTACTGGAAGAAAGGTATGGAGATAAAGATTATCTATACGCTACTAAAACTCCACTGAGGTGGACTATAAGGGGGCCTATGTTGAACTCCCGAGTATCGTCCCTGGTTACTGACAATTGTGTGAGTATAGAGCGTATGGTTCGTGATTTGAATGCTGAGGAATTCCACAGTGAGAGTTATGCGGAGAGAGGGCGTCCGTCAAAGATAAGAAGGCGGACTGTGAAGCAGTGAACAAGTTTAGTGGTATGATAAATGTGAAGTCAGCGTCATCAAGTTCTGACTCCGAATCGTGTGATCAGGATGGTGTGGTGAAGAAGCCTGTAGTTGCAACCGATAAGCCATTGTTGAATAGAATGTTACACACAACACCGCAATTTGTTTCTAAAGTAAGCGGTTACAGTTTCAGAGTCAAGTTATGACTCCACAAGTTTACAAGGTGTTATTAATCAGAGTAAATGTATAAAACTTTTAAGGATTCATGAGGAAGAGACTAAGTCATCTACTGATGTTATTAAAGAGGTTGAAATTGATGAAATCGACCATATAAACGGCGGTTAAGTGAATATTTGTGATAATGATCATGATAGTGCACATTTGTCTTTGGCAGATCATCATGACATGAGCGGAATACACACTACCACTGAGTCGAAAAAGCGTGTAGATGAAGTATAGTTAAAGGCAGATTCGGTGGTAGAAAGTATGGATACTCATGAGACCGTTTAAATGATCCTCGTGTAGTCCACTTATCAACATATGTTAATACTAAACTGCAAATAATCACAAAAGGTAGCACTGGTGGTAATCGTGTGGTTAGACAACTTTCTAAAGGTCAAACAACACCAGCTTCTGATGCACCGCCAAGTTCATCACCTTTTTTCGGTCAGTCGTCGTCGGTATTGTCATGCACATTGAAAGGGACGTCCATGGACCCATGTGTCTTATGCTGTGTTTATGCTGGTATCGGTCCGTTTGAAAGGATGACGTCTATGGCCAGTTTAGTGATGATAAGTCAACTATGAACGAGAGGGTAATTGTTAAACTGGCTTCCACGAATGAAAGCCTTTCAGGTTTTAAGTTACTATTTGAATGTTATTATCTGTGGTGTGAATTCCTCTATGCCTTCACTTGGTTGGTCAGATACATCGTATGTTTGTTGGTCATCTACATTCCACGATAAAATGTCATAGGGGTGTCACTTTTCAGAGTTGAGGACATGGATGATAGAAGGAGGTCAGCAAATGAACTCTACTAGGTGACATCTTCAGTGCATACTTCAATTTGCAGTAGAGCGATGAGAGCTTAGCAAATAACTATCCAGCTCAGAGAATACAACCACATCAAAATCATCCACATGAGCTACAAATCTTCTCTATCATACTTCAAGCTGTATCTACAAGTTCACCTACAGCTCCGATGACACCCATGTAGGTAGAAACAACAGAATGTTCCAATGTCATCGGAAAGAACATGTACCAAAATGGTTACTAAATCATATAGAAAATCCCCATGCGATTAATCTGAGTAGAAATCCAGCATCATGCATTGCAAAACACTTATTGATGTCAGGTCACAAAATCAATATTAATGACTGTTTCACAATTATTTCACATAACTCTAATTCAAGGTTATTGAAGGTGATGAAAACACATTGGATTGATCAAATACATAACATGGTGTGAAATTTGATAAGAAAAATTCAATATTGCAAAAATAAAAAGTATACACATTAATAAATTTGGGTTTAAAATGTCAAGTGGGTCAAGTGGAAAAGATTTAGAGTGAGAATAGTAATAGTAATAATAATAAAATTTATTTTGTAAATTTAGTTTTTCTACGTACTTTTCCATTATTACTTCGATTATTATTATTATTATTATTATTACTATTATTATTCTCACCCTGAATCTTTTCCACTTGACATTTAAAACCCAAAATTATTAATTTGTATACATTTTTATTTTTACAATATTGAATTCTGTCTTATCAAATTTCACACCATGTTATGTAACATTTTATATTCGTCTACTAATGCTATAATTATATACCTCTTTCCAAAATCTATACACCTTAAGTATTTATTATATATATATATATATATATATATATATATATATATATATATATATATATATATATATATATATATATAATTATTTTGCCATTAAGTTACGATTATAATCACAAATATTTTAATTGCATTTCATACTATTATTATTTCATGTATTCACACCTTTGACCTAATTCCCTCACCGGATATAATTTCTTTATAAAACCATATGTATACGATTGTACAGCTTGATAATAAATTCGTTGAAAAGAGTCTCTTCGCTGAATATTTTGTTCTTAATGCTGCAACAAGAATTATTAAATTATAATCACATACAGCCTAAACTGTGTGTATAAAAAACAAAAGACTTCAATCTCCGTTTACTACATGACCTATTTAAATATGATTAATCATTAGTACGTACTTTATTTTTAATTTAACTGAGTGATCGTCATGATCATTCTTTTATTACTGTTAACCATGTTAGTTGTAAAGCGGTTGTCAAGAAACAACGAGATGATGTCATTCAGAGAAATTTGTATTTTAAATGAATTATTTAAATAACAATAATAATATGGTAATTGTGTTGAATGTAAATAATAACAACGATTATAATGATAACAAAAAATTAATAATAAGGTTTGTCTAGCCGCCGATAAAAATAACCAAGGTAGCAGTAGTAATATGTGTATATGTAGACAGTTCAATAAATAAAATAGGTCGATTCCCAGAGGTTACGTATTATTAAGAATGAAACGGAGAAATAATCAGAGTTAATATATACGTCACAAGAATTACGAGGGAGATGAAAAATAAAAAGCTGGGAGGAGTTCGATAAGAATGCACCTGGAAAGGATAAGGATAGTTACATACAAGGAAAATAATACCGTTACTATTATAATAGTGATTATAACGACAAAATGGAAAATAATTTTGAGGACTATTAGTATCATTATTATCCTAATGATGAAGCAAGTTACCTAAGTATAGAGAACGAGCGAGCGAGCAGTGCTTGCTTGCTTTCTTGCTTGATTGCATTGTAAACATCATCACATTCGTTTTTGTCACCACCACCATCATCAATATCATCTTCACCCTCATCATGACCTAACAATCGATGAGCCGCCAGTCTTCGAATTCACCAGCTCTCCTTCCCAAGAGTCATTCCGACCACATGCCATGCCTACACAGCCATCACATTATAACACACCACATCACATGATATCACACCAGATCACACTACATCACATCACATCTCGTCACAACTCGTCATATCACGTCACCGAACATCCTAATCACTAGCAAATATAAATTTCCAGAAACATTCATATCGGTCGATTCGAAGCAGTCAAGACGAGAAGAAATACGTGACGAACCATCAAACAAATAACTAACTGATCAACTCACTTACTAACTGACTAGTTAACTAGCTAACTAACTAACTAACTAAGTAACTAATTAATTAAGTAATTTAAGTGTAGAACTTGGGCACTCTGGTACAATCCAATTCCGTATAAGATTATTTGATTTTATTTTATTAATCACACAATGATGTTGTAGTATTAAGAACACAAATCCAGTTGGTAATACTGCATCACTGTGTGATTATTGTCAAAGTAAACCTATTTATTATGGAGTAACAAAACAACCCTCCGACCAACCAATCAACGAACCAACCAACCAACTAGCTGACTGACTAACCAAACAACCGACTCATATTTGGTCTTACCAAGTCATCAACGAACGAATGATCGGACGAAGGAAGGAAGGAGGGAAGGAAGGTATAAATGGTAGGAGAAAAAGAAGCCAACATTCAGTCGAATTGATTCACTGACAGACTGAGTCCCAAATACAAAAGTTATTTACTCATTACAGAGTGAATGTGTATGAGGAAGAGACAATCCACGCACAAAACAGCACAGTCAACAAACTGAACAAACAATCGGCCTACTAACCAACCGAGAATCAACCAACCAATCCGTCAATGAAGCCCTCATGTGTCGGTTGAATGAGGGGGAAGAGCGAATAAGTGAATCAAACTCATATTCCTCGTGTTCATTGATTATATCGGTAGGTTGGTAGGTAGGGTAGGTCACTCACCTGTGTTTGAGTGTGACCGCGTGTTCTCTTGCTTCACAGGTGGATTTCGAGTATAAATAGGAAGGTGGGAGTAAGTTTCAAGTTGACAGTAAACCACAACAACACCAACAATGCAGATGTTCGCTGTATGTCCGAATACTCTTGTCTAATATTGTATGCCTCCATGATGGTCATTTCTTTGATTTCAGCTCGTCTTAGTTGTCCTGGTTGCATCATTTGAATGTGAAATGGGAGGTAAGTCATCCTCATCTCTTTCGTCTCCACATATCAGATAGTCGATCAGACAAATGACCTGCTCGCCTCCCTCCATGCATGCATACATCCATTCAAACACTATTCTAATGCAGAGATTTGTCGACTATTGCTACTAACACCACCACCACCACCACCACGACCACCACTATTACTAAGACTAATAATGCTACCACCACCACCTCCACTAATACTCCTATCACTACTATGACTAACAATGATATCAGTACTAATAAGACAATGCTACCACGACAACAACAACAACAACATGGACGGATTCCAGTATGAATGCTACTCATACAACTGGCGCTAATTTCACAATTGCAATTGTAAATAATATTGCTAATAAATTTTTGTATAACAACAACGACTAGATAGATAGATGATTGGGAGACAGAAAGTGAAGGTGATTGCAGCATTGAAAGTAGCCGACTGGGTTTTTCAATTCATTCATCACACAATCACACAGGCTTCCGAATAAGGAGGTAGGCTCGAAGTGAGTGACACTGATTTCTGGAAAGCGGGTGAGAAACCACTTCATTACTCACTGACTCATTCACTCACTCACTCAATCACGCAACCAGTCAGACAGTCAGTCAGTCATTCAGTCGGGGAGTCAGTGAGTGAGTGAAGCAGTCACTTGATGGCACAATGACATGCATTCGAGTCAAGTGATATTGTTAATCGGCCGGCTAATGGAATGGTGGACGAATTCAGAATTGAAGGGAGGAAGGAAGGGAGGGAGGACGGTTGGAAGGTAGTCAGAAAGAAAGAAAGAATGAATGAATAGATAAATAAGTGAATGTGGTATCTTGTTGCTTTATTTTTTTGCAGCTATCGCAGGTCCAGTTTCAGAACCAGCCGCCGCCGCTGCA
The DNA here is from genome assembly GCA_944472135.2 of Trichobilharzia regenti. Taxonomy (NCBI): domain Eukaryota; kingdom Metazoa; phylum Platyhelminthes; class Trematoda; order Strigeidida; family Schistosomatidae; genus Trichobilharzia; species Trichobilharzia regenti. The sequence continues at coordinate 55,035,068 of OX235267.1, read as the reverse complement.
GCAAACAGTGGTTGTCCTGGCTGTCCCAGTGGATGCCCTAATTGCCCTAGGTGTTGTGGATGCCGTGGATGTCGAGGTGGAAAGTGTCCAGGAGGCTGCTGCAGAGGCTGTCGAAGACAATAATCCACCAACACCAAACACTTCATTCATACAAACAAGTCTTCTGTCCTACCTAAACAAATTCTTGTCATTACCATCATTTCAAGTCGGCGGACGACCAATGAAGTCTACTTTCAAATCTCCACCCTCGATACTAAATTATTGATAAATAATTAAATACACTCGTATTATCTCAATCATACCACATTTCAGACGTCTTCTTCTTCTTTCTACTCGATGAACAAATAATCAGTCGGTGGGTGTGGCGGTGTTCTCGGCGTTTCTGGTGGTCGAGTCGACGCCGACAGGTCAACTCTCCCACTGACGGAAACTTGCATGCAGCCATCTTGTGGAAATTTCTCCGTCGTTCAATCTGTCAGTTTGTTAGTGCTTTTGTTAATGAAGAATAAGCGAGTGAACGAGTAGTCAGAAGTAGTTGAGTGTGTCAGTGCAGAGAGTCGATAGCGTAATAATTTGCTGAGCTAGCCAACCAAACAGCCAGTCAGTCAGTCAGCCAGTCAGCCAGCTAGGTAGCTGTCTAGTTATTGCTCAGATATTGAAACACTCACTCTCTTGGGTTGGTTAATGCTAATTTAACTCACTGGCATAATTACCTAGTTAGTTATGCAGTGAGTCAGTTGCTCATTCGGTCTCTCAGTGAACCAGCTTACAACTTGACCACCACCACCACCACAACAACAAGAAGAAGCCGAAGAAGAAGAACATGCCTTCTCACTCATGATCGCAAATTCTGTATAGTCAAATTATAATGAAATCAGTCGTTGAAGGAGAATCAATGTGTGACCAACATACACAGACAAACGGATAGACTACAGATAGAAAGACTGACATACATCCAGACACCACACAACACTCACACACACACACACGAACAAACATACAAGCACAAACACAAACACGAACACACACATAGGCACATTCACGCTCACACTGCCCAATAGTAAGTCACCTTCCTCCACGCTCACTCGCGTAGACTGCAAACACACACACAGACACACAGACATACACATATTGCAAGACTCATGCCCACGATCCACTTTCAGACAAACAGCTATGCAACAACGACAGTCGCGTGAAATCAAGACAATCACCAACTAATCTCACTTGATGAATCACCTCACCAACAACATCTCGTCACATCTCGTCGAATTTCTGTCATGTCGACCGGACCTAGCTAGCTGGGCCACACATTCTGTTGTTTGTTTATCCTCGCGATTGAGATCTCCTTAAATCATCACCATCATCATCAGCAGCAGCACCAGCACAAGCAACAGCGTCCTACTGACAATTCACTTCACTGACACTGTCACCATATTGACACACTGAGTAGAATAACCAGCAGCAGGCTGTCGAGAATTACCGACAATTCCTATGAAATTACTAACCACACCAGTCAGAATACCTGTGATGATGAGCATAGTTCAACTAAGAATAATAATAAAATATTAATAGCAGTCATAATAATACTGTCAATATAATCAATGACCAATAAAAATTAGGATAGTGCTTTTGATTGTAGTATTGCAAGAATAGAAAGCAAGACACGGGAGTCAATGTATATTTTCATTAGTCAAAATCCTGTCGTTCATAGATCTACAGTTTATATTCGTTAACCAATCAATTCGTTAACTGACTGAGGAGCGTGTGATTTCGGTTCACATCAAACGACATGAAATAGAATGTTCAAATATACATATACATAGTATTCTGTTTCCAATGCAGTGTGTTGAACTGTGGGAATAACATTCTCACTCTACTCTACTCTACTCTACTCTAACATCATCACATAGAATGTTCAAATGGATAGATATATGGTATTCTGTTTTTGTTGTTCCGATCTGAACTGTGAGAAGAAATGAGAATAATAAGATTATGGTGGCACACATTGTCGTCTGTATCACACCACCACCACAGTGCGTGTGTCAGTATGAGTGAATTTCCTAATGGATGGAATTCAAAGAAGTGAAGTAGTCCAGTGTATGTATTAATAATGACAACCAGGATAATTTTAGCAACAATAATAATGACTGACGATACAAATGAAATAAAATAAAGTAAGGAAGGCCACTGTCAATAAATAATAGTGATGAAGAAGAAAAAAATGATAGTACATAGAATTTTATTGGTGAATGGTGACTACCAGTGGAATCCAGGATAACGCGAATTTCGTCCTATTTGGGAGTCGTCCGTCCAGTGAATGTGACAATATTCCCGCTGCGGCTCTTTCCCAATTCTCGTGATTTCATAGGACATCGAGTATACAATTAGTCAGCTTATCTTATTTCTGAAAATCATAGTGCTTGTTTATCATGAAAGAGAGGCGATATCTCTCTAGCTGTATTTGTAGGTTGTTGACTTATGGTAGATGTTAACATAGCATTTAAATTTATTTGTCACGTTCCTACTATCTTTAATTTTTGCTTACGATTTCGTATTCTACATACAAACCAATCCATGCGAACGCACCTTAAGATGCCAAAACTGAGTGTTTTTAGAGGAAATGTGAACAGCCAGTTTCCTTACCTTGAGCATCGTTCTGTGAATGCATAAACCGAACTACTTCGACCCCATTCCACCAAACCTTTTAAAATTATAAAAATTATTCAAGTGTTGGTTTGTAGGGATTTGATTGGTTTCAGGATTTCAGGTTCGAATCCCGGTGGGTGCGTACTGATGAAGAGTCCCAAACTAGGACGAAACAGCCGTCCAGTACTCCCAGGTTTTCCAATGGTTTTCTAAATAATGTCAGCTCATGATGAAATTCTATAAAAATTATAATTATCGAAATTATTTTACTATTTTCCTGACTACCTCATCTTCAATCACATGTTATTCTTTGAAAATTATTTTATCCTTTTGACCACTTCACCCTTAATTTCGTCCAAGTCGTTTTAGTTTCTTTAGGAGTCTGTTACGTAATCAGCCTGTGCACACACTTATTCTTTAATTACTCTCCATTTTTCCAAAATTTTGCATTATGCGATCCACGTGTTGTAACCATCTCTACCCTCTAATTGTGTGTAATAATTTTCTTTGTTAAATATCACCCTATTGTCATTTTGACACTGACTAATTATTGTTAACAAACACATTGCCTCTGGATTGGTAAATGGTGTATTCTAATAAAAAGGCTATACATTATATATTAGAGTAGAGCCAGAGATGAGGATCTGCTTTCTAAATGTCTAAATGGGGATTTTTTTTCTATATCAGTTGATTCATCAGTTTAGGAAATACAGGAGGCAGATGTGGGATAGATAGTGGTGGGCAGTGTGCTTACAATTCATAAGCACAGAAAGCCAGTTTTTATTAATAGGAAAATGAAGGTAGGAAAAGATGGGTGTGTTTTGTTGTTGATAGAGTAGCATATAAGGCTTGGCTGCTTTCTAGCAGAGGCTTAGCGAACTTTTAAAAACAGTGCGAGAAACTTTAACAATCCTGTTTCTTTGTCCCTCACAAACGCGCACAGACGTTTTTATCTGCTGTATGCATGTCTATGTATCTCTATCTCCATTTATGCCTCTACCTTAAAACGAAAACACCACATGCACACATGCGAATTACACAGACATACATGAGCATACACTACTCCTCTCATGATTTCCTCTCAATAGGCTGTCTGGTTAATTCTGTCCTCAGCAGTCTCACTTTCCTAAGGAAACTTTCATCTCATCATCATTCCAATGTATAAAAGATATTTCCATTGTAAAATGTTGAACAACACATCTCAAACGAAATCGCATATCCCCTAACTCACGTACACTAAAACAACACACTCTGAATCACATAGATGCAGTGCGATCAAGACTACCGGAGCTAGAGCAGAATATCTCGAAAAGCTCCCGTTCTCTTTGAGTTATCTGAAGACAAGAAAACATCATTCGAAAACTACTCCAATGCGGTTACAAAGAAAAGAACAGATGATGTTATAATGAAACTAAACCAAAGCCTAAAGCCCGTTACAAAAGAAACCGTCTTTCCTACTTGTCCAGAAAAATACGTGTACAATTATTCTGATGTTCCTCTATCTCCAATTCAAATGCAAATTTTAACACTTGGACCTAAGTTTTGTGATGCAACGTCAAAAGTGAATGAAATGAGCACGAAAGTGCAATTCGAGAATTTAATCGACCAGACGAAAGATCTGGTCCCAACCTCATATGAGAATGCAGACCTTTTCAAATCAACCGTTTTAAATAGCTGCCTCGATTAAATCAACAAAAAACCCAGCCTTCGTAACGTACTTTCCAAAGAACATCGAAAGCATCTGAAAGAACTGAAGGATAATGAAAACTTGATCATCACACGACCAGATAAAGGCTCCGGAATCGTCTTGATGAACAAATCAGACTACCTAAGCAAACTCTCGGTGATACTATCTGGTGATAAAAAGTTTCAGAAACAGTCTCCACAGAAAGATCCAACTGAGCAGACGGAGCTTTGAAGATATTGAAGAAAATGAAAGACGACTCCATTTTCAGTACAAAATTATATGAACAACTGCGCCCATCTGGTTTTACAACACCGCGCATGTACGGCTTACCTAAAGTGCACAAACAAGACGTCCCACTCCGCCCAATACTAGATATGATTGATTCCCCATATCATACAATCGCGAAATGGCTGGTGGAGATTCTCGGGCCGGTGAAAGAGAAGCTGTCAGGACACAACCTCCGTGACACATTCGACTTTGTTGATTCAATCAAGAATGTCAGTGTGGCAGAAAAGAGAATGGTCTCCTTGGATGTCGTGTCTCTCTTCACCAACGTTCCACTGATAGAAACCGTATATTTCCTTTGTGACCAAATTCAATCCAATAGCATTGATGTCGGTATGCCGATCCATTACCTGAAAGAACTGTTACTTCGATGCACCTTCAACGTATACTTCAGTTTCAACAAGGAAATATACAGGCATTTAGATGGGGTAGAAATGGGTTCTCACTTAAGACCTCTCCTAGCCGATTGTTTTATAGCTAGCTTAGAGAACAGCGCCTTATCACCAACTATCAACGACCTCCATCTCTACAAGAGATACATCGATGATACTTTCATTATTTGTGATGAGAATTGGGATTTAAAAAACCTACTTCAAATCTTCAATAACGCCCACCCAAACATCAACTTTACACTTGAGACTGAATCCGACGGAATGTTCCATTTCCTCGACGTCCATCTGACAATAAACGCCAACAACTCTCTGAAAAGGTCTATTGACAAAAGCCTACATGGAATGGACAATTCATCAACTTTCAAAGCTTCGTGCCCCTGAACAGAAAGAGGAACCTGATATACGCTCTTTCCTCGAGGATTCGGAAGATATGCAGCGAGGAAGTGGTTGAAGAAGAACTGAGTAATCTTCGAAAAACGCCGATGGAAAATGGTTTCCCGCCCAGGCTCATAGACAAAAATCTCAAATTTAAGAAGAATTCCGAACAAGTTCAATGCGTCCCAAAGAAAATACTTCTGCTTAATCTAGAATTCAAAGGTGACATCGAAGCAGAATTCCTTCGCAAACGCCTCCCCAAATCGCTAAGGAAAACATACTTCGCCGCGAACCTACGACTGATGTTTTCCTGTAAGAAACTGTTCAGCCAGAACGCGAAAGACAAGCTGTCGTATTGGGCCACCTCAACGTGCATATACCAGTTTACTTGCTCTTGTGGAGCTGAGTACGTTGGCCGTACCATGCACCGACTTGAAAAACGCGCTCGTGAACACTACCCAGTCTGGTTAGTAAAAGGAGATCAAAAGCGTGTATACAGATCAGTGACAGAACATCTGGTCAATTTAGGACATTCAGCGCCTTTCGAAAAATCCTTCAAAGTAATATACAAGATTCGAGCAAAACTATCAAAGGGAGTGAAATCAAGACATCTGGGCATAGCTGAGTGGCTAGCTATACAAAAGCTCAAACAAACGCTTTGTATCCAAAAGAAATACGTCCAACCCCTGTCCCTGCCATGGCCATCATAAACAGGTAATTTTTTTAGTAATGACCATCCCATCGCCTTTCTTATCTAAACTTCGTGCTTATTCATGTGAAGTTTTTCTTAATCCCTGTTTACACTACCATATTTTCATACCCGAACTTCGTGTTTATTTTGTCTTTTTACTATTTCTGCACATTTAATCCCTGATTGCATAAACAATTATTCATCACATAAGTTTTTTATCCAAACATCCTGTCCATTTTGTTATTTCTACATTTCCAACCCCTAATTGCACAATGTCAGTCTTCTTAGTTATTATTGATGCTACTTTGTTTGTTTTATCCATCCCCCTGTTTATTATGGCATTCTAATTCCTAATTTTAATTTTTATTAATTTGACCCTTAGCCGTAAATTATTCTGGAACTTTCCCATCCATTTGATATAAATACACGAATGTACAGCCTAGATGATGACTTCTTCGAAAAGAAAATTTTCTTCGCTGCAAATGTCTTCTTAATAATATTTAAGCGAACAATATTGTTTTCAATTTGATCTCATCAGGCTTATCTCTAATATACATAAATTCACAAACAAAAATTCAAATATAAACCAGTCATGGTGTTTTGTCCATACAATTATAAGATGGTGAATATAAATTGTGCAATTAGTCATAATAGTAGTGATGATAATAATCATTATTATTATGGTTTTATCAATAATAAGGATGAAAAAGTAAAGTGATCTGTGAGAACACAATTAACGAAAAATAATATGATTAAACAGACAAATGTGGTCGATAAAGTCTAATAAAAACAAATGAACCGATTAAGTAATGTTAAATTGTAAGGGAAGCAAATGAAACACGTTTTTAATGAAGATGTAATAAGATTAAGGGACGATAAGAGAGGGTTAGAAAATATAAGTAAGGGGTAGTGTAGATGTCATCAATTGGTTACGTCCTGATAAGTTAAGGGAGGGATAATCTCCGTAGCTCACATGGTGTAGTGAGAATATTTCTCCAACAAGCCAAACACACACATGCACAAGCACAAACACATCTAAGCACCGATTGAATCACACTAATACACTCACTCTGACCCCGTTTCTACCTATAAATTCATCACTCTCTCTCTTTCTCTGTCTGTCTCACTCCTTTTTTCTCCACTTCCTATTGATCAAAATAGTCTTCAGGATTCACTACTGATGAGACAGACTCCTTTGGCTGTTGTATGCATTCTTCTCTTTGTCAACATAAGGTGACAGTGAAGCATCATAATTCACTGGATGCCCTAGTCACATAAATTATTAAGCAGTTATAGTACATTTGGGGAGAGTAGGGTATGTGCACACAGTACGTTGCAGTACAATTAGATTCTACCCTGCAAAGAAGAAAATTATTTGATGATACAAGGACACACTGATTAATTAATTGGTTATTACTGTATCAGTGTTCGACTTCAGTTCAAATGAAATTCTTTTATCTTGGATTGGTCAGTGTTGATGCAGGCTTGACTGACAGAAATCAATGCTTCCTTAGTCAGCACTAAAAATCATCACTCGACCGACTCTTGTCATTCATTTTCCTACTCATAAGTTCTCACTCTATGCGGTGAGTGTCTGACTGCTAGATTGCCTGACTCACCAACTTCTGACTTATATTCATTATACCCCATAAATATCTAACAGCATGTGAAAGCTTACATATAAATAATTCATACACAATCAGAGACACATTTACGCCTTAAAAAAAGTACACCATTTCGTCACCATCAGGATAATCAAGGAACGAGTAAATTTCCATCATCAATTCTTAGCATTCTCAGCTCTCTCTTTCAATCATTATATTGCTCATTCATTCTTTCTGTCCATCAATCTCTCACAGACTATTACGTAAGCGATGTGATGATGATTATGAAAAGCAGGCATTTTACAATCACTTGACTACAAATATGATTATTTATTAACTACTCCACATGTGCCTGCAATCGTCTTCCACTTAACACCCTACTCGTTTATTCATTCGACGAGTTGATCACCATACTACTGACACAAATAAACACAAACGAACACACAAATAGATAGGCAGACTGACAAACAACCAGCCAAATACACTCATGAACTCACTGAAGCGTACCCTGTATGTCAGTGGCACAGCGTTTAGGACTCTCGCTGACCATGTACATGATCTGGGGTTCGATCTCCTGCCGACTTACACGTGATATTATTGGCCGGCCTGCGAAATTTGGGTTTGTGATATCACAGGCTGGAAATTCCATACTTGTACCAAAAATGCGATGTGAAATCTAGCGATAATAAATATCACTAAAAAATAAAATGGACATGAGAGATTTCGTAAGTATCATCGTGTCAAAGTGTTTTGAGATTTTGACTGACACGAAGGAGAGTTGTGTTTCACGATTGAAAATCCTGTGAACGCGTTCATGCGCCCACCATCTAGTTGTCGATTTTTAATTTCTCTTCTGCTTGAATCATCTGAGAAATGTGGATACCTTTTTGATAGTCAATGTTCATTTGCACACATTGCAATAATTAAGAAATTTAATATTGTGGAAATAAGAGCTCTCAGAACATAATGTTGACTTATTTACATGGTATATAAAATGGAGCTTTTAATTCCGTCATTCTATTTTTTATTTTATTTATTATTATTTATGGAGCTTTTAAATCCGTCATTCTCCGTCCACGATATTTCTTCATAACATTTCTGACGAAATCGCCGCATTCGAATGAAGCATATTGTAACTGAGAATTTGTTTTACATTCAGTATATGATGCTGTACTTTGTGGTTAATGAAAAAACCTGTAGACAACCAACTCCAAGTAGGTAGATTTTCACAAGTTACCTTTGAAAATGCGCGCAGCAGATAACTTGAAAATATGGAGTTGATGGGATATATTTGTGCCTCAACGTGCTTTAAAGTCTTTGGCAAATATTTACACTTCTCCTAATTGATATTTTATCTCGGCTACTCAATAGACTTCATTACTCATAACAATAATCGTCTAGGTGTGCATAAACTGCTTGCCTATTTGTTGTAATTCACTACTTCTTTCTCACGTAACTCACTCTACTACAAAGACGGAAAAGGTCAACTGAAACAAGATCTGACTAAGGGAAATGTTATATTTAATAAAACAGAAAAGAGATTAGCAAACAATGAAATCCTTCCACCAATACTTCTTGAAAACCCTTAGAATCGAATTCACTTTTCTGCAGCTGAAACAAAAGGACACCAAAATCAAAGTACAGCTGGGTTGAGAATAGACACCTATCTTGTATAGCAGAAATTATTGTTGACAATTTTTATCTAACTAGCAGTGATACTTATCTTAAGGCAATACTTCCAGTGAAGATTGAAGCATGCATTAGGTGTGAACATTATCTGGTTGAGTCCAAGTTGCAATTACCCCCCCGCCCCAGTAAATCAGCTATATGGAACTCCATTTGGATTTACAATGTTCTCAGCATTTGTTACAACCCGGATATTATGTACAGCGGCCAACTGTGATCATGTGACCGGTAAGCCAGCAAATCATTTATGCTGTGCTTTTACACTGATAAGGAATGAAGAAATGTGAGTGAACAGCAGCTCAGCGTTACTTGTTTCTAAATTATTCATCTAGCTGATTTCACCTAACGGCAAAATCCATCTTCAAGTTCATATTCGATTGTGCGGTTAGTTAGAAATTTTGAATATTCTCAGGATCTTTGTAGGAACTCACTTTATTAATACTGATTAGCATCTTCCTTCATTTCAGCTAGGAGCCATTTTATTCCATCTTTTAGTGTTTGAACTAATCAGTTCTAAATTATTTCAATATTTTAACTTACACTTCAAAAATTCAAATCTCTTTATTTCCAGTATTTTTATTTTCTCCCTCAGTTCCTCTAAAACATTGGACAGATTGTCAATGATGTTTAAATAACATTTTCAGTGTTATTCTGCAACAATATGAAATAAAGCTCAAATCTCAATATGCTCGATCATTTCATGTAGTTTCGATGTAACTGTTATTCTGTGCTTCACAAAATATGTGATAAACTTTTCTGGCCTTATCCTATGATGCATTGATGAAGTCACTGAAGCTTTATCGAAATAGTTTTGCGTGTTTCAATAATATAAAAATAACACCATGTGAGCAGGAGATTCGATGTTTTCTGTGCATAGATATTTCAGACCTGATTCTTATTAACTGTCCAACAGTTTGCAGATTCCGATATCAGTGTGACGAGTAATATTGCTAATTTTATCAGTGATACGGTATAAGCAAATACGACGACTTGATAATATACACATCATTAGGCATACAACCTATTTTTGTCTCTCACGAAAATGAAGTTCATTGTGAAATGCGTTCAACACTAGAACTATGTGATCGACTTAAATAACTGTGTAAAGTTACCTGTTGCAATATCGAAATCAGTACGAGCCTTCCAATATGCTTGTGTAATTTCAGCATCATTCAATGAGTCTGAAAGGAATGCAGAAACGTTATCAAACTTAAAGACGCGTAAATACTTGGAAATATTGAAGGAAAATAACTAATACGAATACATTCAATGTGGAATGATCTATGTCTAAGTCATATACGTGATTAGTATTTTCAATAAGTGAGTAAATTGCTACTTTTACTTATCTTCTGATTAGTCTCTCGTCCTTACCTTCACATGACCTTCAAACTGGAGATCTTCAAGAACGGGTAAGTGCCAACTCAAAATGTCAAGTAATATTTTGCTTATATTTGCTCATACTTCCTTCGATGATGGATTGCTGACGATCAAATTTTCATTACTTGTACCACTGAGCTACTCACCATGACCCAATTATGATGATCTCATTCTCTGTTATACGTGTAGTTTTGAAGTTTCTTGTTGTAGTAATGTCACATATTTCAATCAACGATGAATCGCATGCAGCTTAGTGATGAATACATTTTTAAGCTTCAAAATACATAAAACAGAGTATAACCGTTTGCTCACCATATGTGGATATTCTTCTCCTCACACCTCGCAAATAAGCTAAGTAATGATAATGCAATCTTATGATATGATTATGAGAGATAAGTTGTCCTAAAAAGGTCATCCAGTTTTGAACACTATGACATTTTGTGTTATATTCAGCAAACTAATCTTATATCGAATTATATTCCGCCACAGTATAAACTATTCCACTTCTACATTCAATATCATCTTCACTATAATTAATTGATACACTAATATTTTGGGAAGCCCCAATCTCAGCCTACTCTTCTGTATGCCTTGAAGTATAAAGCAAAGTGCAAGTCGAACCTGGTTTCACGTCATTCACACAGTTGAGTGAAAATTAAAAAAAAAAGATGTCCAGAGAAGAAAATTTTCTTCATCGACGAAATCATCTTCAGGGGCCGTAAACTCGTATTTATATTTACCAAAAATGTATAGTTGTCAATAAAGAAAATTTTCTTCTCTAAATTTGTATTTCATTTTCTTCATGACTCAGTGGGCATTTTCGGAGAGTGGAAATTGCTAAATAGTTGTGGAAAAATTTTGTTTGCCAGGCGTCTGTGTTGATGATCAATTAGACATGTCAACGTTTTGCAAATAATCATCATCCCGTTTACCCAATGGTGAATCACATTAGTCCTGTTCATGGCTTCATTACGCATTAAAGTACACTGATCAAACTGATGAATTTATTCACTCACTCGGAGTTTTCCTGTATGCATTAGATGCTATGACTGCTGCCGTTTCCAGCACTTTAAGGTGAGCTAAAAAGAAAAAAAGTGTTGAGTGTTATTTAAACCGTTGATCAAGAAACTTCAATGTCATGTTCATCACTATACTGAATACAATTTATTGACAATCCAAAAACGTTTCATAATAAACTGACTATTTCTTAGCATGTTCCTTCTCACAACACAGTGAATATATTAGTTTTCAAAAGCCCACTCCACTCCTCACTAGAGTAGTGCCGAATCTTCGGTGGTAAAACTAGCCTGCCTAATATTTCCGACAAGTTATTGTACCGGTGATAAAATGGATAGCTAATAGAACTTGGTCATTATGTATGTTACTAGTGAGTAATTAGAGCACTTAACGACTAACTATGAACACAATGTTAAGTGAATTTTCATACTAACAGTTGATTATTCATGAATGTGGTGTGCAGTACAAGTTTACAGAATCATTTTACCTTTGAATGCATTCACTGCTTTCTTTGCTTCTTTGAAATCCTTCTTTCTAACTCCAATGTGAGCTTCAATTTCACAGTATCCAAAAATATGAAATGTTTTATTGTACATTCTTCAGCGTGAGATAATCATATTAACTTAATAGCTGCTGACTGTCACAATTTATGGTTATCCTGTTGATTATGTCCAACTTACCACATGATATTGTGAGTGCTCACTGACAACAGTCAAGCAAATGCCTTCTTTAGGTGTAAACTGCATTTATACTGCTTTTGTGCCCATCTTCACTGTTGGCTTGAATTTGTCCGTCAATAAACAATAAACGTTTGCATAGAATATTATTCTTTTACACAAAATTTGTCAATGCTTTCGCAAGTTACAAATTCTATTTATAAGGACATGCTACATTTTGGGAAGTGTCTGTACTTTAGGGACTGACGTGGCGTTCGCTACTGATAAGATTTAAAGGTAGAATATAAAGAGGCTTTCATAAGAATAAAAAAACCAAATACCAGAGAGATGGATTTGAAGTCAGAGAAAGCAAATGATTCAGTGTTACGTATTACTTAAAAAGATCTTTCAGTGAACACGGTTTCTTATCGAAATCCACTCAACTGTAGTCCGATATTACAAAGGTGTGTCATGTATCAGAACTGAATATGCTGACGCCCAATAAATTTGGGCAGACATAGTTTTTGGATGCATAGAGACGGCTTTTCTGCGTTTTCAAACAAATCGCGAATTGAGTCAAACAATCAACTAGCTGCTGTATCTGAATGTCATAAAGTATATTCAGACATCGCTTACTAAGAATATATATAACCAAATTTCATCGAATTTGTCAATATGCATATTATTCAAATCAGAGAAACTACTATTCACAAAATGAAGAGAGATATTTGAGCACAGATTAGAAGATATGAAGGATGAATTTCAAAGTGAAAAACCCAACCTTTGTATTTTCTCATATTTTCTGATGTCTCCGTCCAAAATTTCCCTGCAATTGATGCATCATAAGGTCATTCAACTTCCAGGTATCCGATGAATCCAACATTATCATCATCAATTTATTTAAAGATGGATTCAGGTGACACCAGTTCAAATGACATAAGATACAACTTGCTTACTAAGTATAAAGCTTTATTAGAAAATGGTGTCAGACCATTGGGTGAGTCCACTCTCACTCAAACATTGATAGAAAGTAGTCGGTTTTTGAGTGGTTATAATGAGAAAATATGAGGAAGTGAATGTATGTATGATGTTTGCTCACTATTGCTTATTCCCTGAACTAATCTCTGTTAGCTGGATAGCACGTCTGTGCACAGATGTTCTCATGATTCTGTATCAATTGTGAATATCAGTACTGATGATAAAATTTTTTAAAATTTTATTTTTGATTACAGCTTGATTCCACACCGTATTTTCGGTACAAGTATGGAATTTTTATCATGGATATCAGTAGCCCAAATTTCTCAGGCCGACCATAGTATCAGGTGTGCGTCTGCAGGGGATCGAACCTCGGACCATGTGTATGACCGGAGAGAGTCCTAACCAGTCTGCAACCGACGCACAGTTTGTGAATCGCGGAAATTCAAGATTGTGAAGATAAATTAGTGAGAAGAACCAGTGAATTTTTCAGAATACTCCTAGATAATGCCACTTTATCTTGCAACGCCACCTATTCATGTTGGATTAAATTAAGACTATCAGTTAGTGATTAATCACGTTTTCTTTCTAACTTAGTCAGAATTCTCACTCATGAGTGTGATGTTTAAGACGCAGTATCACCATTACAATGTTTTATGGTAAATCCTGTGTAAAAATGAGAAGTTTACCGGAGCTTTACACACTTCGCCTAATTACAGAAAATGATTATTTACTGTCTGACAAAAAATTAAATAACCTACTGCCTTTCCAAGTAATGGAATCGTAGAAATATTACCTTCTGCAATGTCAAGATTTTTTCGATTTTCCCATTTCCTTGAAATATGAGTTCTCATAAGAATATATAATTGCTGATAACCTGAAGGAATAAATGAAAAATCGCTTTGTATACTTGCTAATCATGAGGTGTGTAAAATGTGAACCACGTGATTATTCGAGCTGTAGAATGCTCCCTCAACATGATGACTCTGGCGATCTATCCAGGTGTTTTAGTATGATTCAGGTTTCATCATAATATCAAGTATTAACCACTGAATTCATTTAAGTCATGCATAACGCATTCTGAATGTGGTCAGTTTTCTGTAGATGGGTAGGAACCAATATGAACATAGAAATACAATCTGTGAAAATTATCATCAGTTGAAATGATAATGTCATCAATCAGTAGACAAATAATCTGCAGATCTTCCGGATATAACTGAAATATGACCTGTCGTAACTGTGGATCTTAGTAATAAATCAATGAAAAGAACATATAGGAAAGCAGTCTACTTTGATAGGGAGTGTCCTAACGGTGATCAGATTTATCCTCAAGGAATTTCTCTAGAGGCTGTTTTGGTAGAGAAGCGTGATTTATATGGTCGTAAGGCAATTGTCACTGCAGACTGAAAAGATGACTCGACACAAAACACTAGTTCAAAATGTTGTGTACATTTTTCACAGAACTGGTCACTTAATGTAAACTAACAAATGAATTTTAGGAAAGAACAATCATACCAAAAATGTTGTGCTGAAAAGCAGTATCTTCTTCAAACGCCTTCCTGTATTCGTCTATAATGGAAAGAAGCATTGTTAAGCAAATATTCAACTCCTTAAATAGCCAACAATCTACTGTGTGTATTTGTACACTGCGATAGTATGAAAGCGCTATTTACCTTCACTTAGAAACAGAACACATTCAGAACAGTATGAAATCTTCGTAATCATCCGGAATTCATTTTTAAATAGGTACACCACTCCCAACAGATATCACGGTTGAATGTTGCCACTAGAATGGATTTTAGCTGTGGAAAGGCAAATAATCCTTGAATCTGATTGCACAACCATGAATAACCATCAAACATTAGCTAGAATGGCAGTCAACTGTTTATGCGATTCTCGCCGAATATGGGAAGACTTTTGACAGAATAGACTATGAAATAACTTGTTTGCTTTACCAACACTGCTAAATTCTGCATACTCTGATGCATCCAATTCAACATGCATGTGATTATGCCAAATGGGAAATACTTTTCAACCGAAAGTTCATTGAATCACTTGAATTAATTACAAGGCCATCTACTGGTACCTATACTATTCCCATGGTATTGGTCTATACTGAACCATTCGAAACATTTTTAGGGATAAGCGGCCCCACGTTTCACTCAGGAAGACGGAAAACGAATATCATTAGTAATTTCATAATATAACTAAATAACTGTGCATCTATATAATCACTCGACATTTTATGAAACTGAAGTAGACATACACAGTCAAAGTTTCCAAGTCATATAACTGAACTTGAGAAATATATGGATTATACATTATATTCGGAATATTATCAGTGATGCATGATGTTTCATTGTATCATTGTTTTCAACAAGATAGTGTTGAAGAGGACATTGTAGAGAAAGTGCATGATGAAGAAAAATTTTCCGCTACTCAATACGGCGTCGCTAGTGATTGTATTGACGATAAATTTGACAATGTTTAATTAAGTAGGCTTGTCAAATAAAAATATATATGAATATCTTCGGTGACATCAGTTACACGAAATGATTTCAAGCTCACGTCCATTACATAAACAGTATCAAGGTGCGTTTGTCTTCAGTTACCAAGTGATTTTGTCACGTGCATTCTGTTCATTATTTTAAGGTGAAATCACTTACCAATAGCCAAGTGCACCAGTTTTTTATCTACCGCATTGATTGCTGTAAAGATGTAGACAGTTTTGGAATATAATTTACTTGTACTCGGAAGCACATTAAGAAGGGCGCAGTAAGGAAACGTGAAATGCGGACTGATGATTTGTCAGATACAAAAAGTACAACAAAGCAAAGCAGACTACAGAATCTGTTTGTTGTCATATCAAGTACGTGGTAACATGTTTGTAGCACTACAAAACTTGAAAGGTGAGTCAAGATCATTCTTTCTGCAGATGGTCCAATGTATTCATATTTTATATCGGAAATCAGTATTTAATGCTATTCGAATTGAAAGAATGTGTACTGGAGTACTTTGCGAGGTGTGCATTGGAAATTCATTCCTTAACTCAAGGTTTCTGCATGAAAGTTCACAGACTGCTCACTGAGAAAATTTTATATGCTAATGACACTTAGAGACCACTCTCCGAAATACCAGTTTTGACGATTTATTTGTCCAGTAATTTAATTCATTGGCCATCTGCAATGACACTGCAATTCATTTCAATCCACAATCCAACCTATTCAACTTCAGTGAAAATTCACGCCCTTATTCAATACAGAGTTCATTTCAGGAAAATCAGAGAATCGGATGCGTGGATGACAGGACTTACATTCGAGAAATTCCTTCGCCCATTTGCTTCGATATAAGTGTTCAAGTCCCAGGATGTCTGTTAAAAGTGAAAAAAACACAAAATTAGTGCTTGCCGCAATGTTGGTTGACACAGGATATTTGTTGAGAGAATTTCCACTAGCGAAATGATGCTGTGCACGTATTTCTTATTCTCTACTTTTCGTTTATCTTTGTAAGTCTGCTGAAGTTAACAAAACGCCTTCTATTTGTTTTACTGCTCTTGCAAGTTGCAGAAACTTGAGAACAACATTTATTGGTTTTTGGTTCTTGTGAAAAGATTGATTATTTGCGTGTTGTGCACTTTGAGTAACACTGAACAGTCAATGGCACACAGCTACATTCCATCTTCGTCACATGATGACAAATTACCGAGGTACCTAGTCATCCTCAAAGGTACCACAAGTGTACATCTGTGATTCATAAGAATAAGTGGTGTCTACAAAATGTACAAAATATAACATAATCCATTGATTGAAAAAAAAATTCATGGCTCGTATTTATATGCAGCCATGTAAAGATTGTGATAAAATTACTTACCACGTTTATATGTTTCTCCCGCATTGTGAGGACCTACGTGTGTCTGAAGTTCAATCATACGAACTGAAACAAACGCACAGGTGAAAATAAGTTTGAAGTATGTGGATTATTAAATGCTCGGCTAAAAGTTCTGATAGAATAAATGTTGACCTGCAGGCAACGTGAAATTAGACATTCTGTCTTTGTGTAACTAATTATTCATATACTGTGGCTGGCCTCAGTCTGTAATATCCACATGCATACAAAATATTCTTCTAGAGATTATCAAGTTTCCTGAAGTAGATAGAGCATTATCACTCACGCTGAAGCATTAGTCCCCCTCTCTACCTAACAATGATGACTTGCAACTTACTACAATTAGGTGAGATTACGTACATCTGCCCACATGAGAAATATACCTCCCCAAATCAGCACGGAGATGTTCAGTTGCTAAGGGGTTTTTATAAATCTACTCCGTGTTTCCAGTCACTGAGTCTGTTGATTAACCGTCTACAAATGAAGCCAAGTGATATGAAGGAAGTGAGCTTCTATCATTACAGAAAAGTCTAAAGTCAAGAGACAACCATAAAATAATTTTTGGTGAAATAAGCACATACATTTATCATTTACAACTTGACAGTATGAATCTGCGTATGCGTCCAGTGTTGAATTCGAATAATCTGAAACAGAGAAAAATAATTCTTCCGGGCTATTTTATTAACTCCTCGCGTTTAACCAAGTGAAACATACACGAAACTAAGCTGACCATCAAATGTGCTGACTCGCATAAAACGCTGGCCTGCCTGAAATTCCGCACAACAAAATGCACTTAACTTTCTCTAATTCTTATAGTATTAACCAATCACTTATGTTCTGAATTCGCAAAATGCTCTCCCTAATATTTTTAGATGACTTTCTAACTACCGATGAGCCTTTTGCCAAAACGGAGGAAATATATATCTCAAGGAATTATTCTTTGCTTCAGATGTAATGGCGTTGCGTGAGGTGCTATTAAAATGACTGAAATAAACTTGAAAAAAAAAAATTCATGCTCATTCTCGTCATCTTATGCATCTCCATGCGTACAATCACTTCGTAAATCATCGGACAACAAAAATCCTTCTTAGGAGAATTCTCAGCTGATATGGAAATACTAAATTTCAAGTTGTTAATCGAATCACCCATTCTCAATGAAAACTAGGCGTGTATCCCCTGAAACGACATAAATCTGTCGAATGACAATAACTAATCACAAATAGCTACCCAAATCATATGGAATATTTATATTTATTAGGCTGCCGTGGTGATTATTCAGTAATTGATTTGAAATCTCCTCGCTCAGGCATTCTTACCTTCGTCAATCCGTTTATATAGTACTACCATCAATCAACTCTTTCAGGGATATTCGGACCGGAATTAGGCACCTGTTCACACGATCAATGATTCTCATTTATATTTTTATTCATAACTAAATACAAACTGCAAATAAAGTCTAAAAAGTTGAAGTGATGGGCAATTAACTATTATAAATAAACTTGAGGAGATTTTGATCAAAATAATAAAACCACGATAAGCAAAAGCGTAATATTTTGACAAGTTATAAATAAGGAATAATAGTCTCCTTACATGCACGGGTTGCATTGTTGTTAGACAATAGAAGTACAAGATAACATAATGCCTTCATTGATAAATTTCGCATGACCAGTGTATGTTGTCAGTGTTATTTAATGCAAAATAATTTTATGCCTGAGTCGCTCACATAAAACTTTTTTTATTGTTATATGTGAAAACCCACTATCTTTGTATATGGTGTACGTATGTGTATCTCATTTTTGTGTTCACCTATCTGAAGATGCCACTTTATTTGACCATATGTAGCATATAAAATCACTCAGTGGAACATTAGTTACAGTATATTGATTTATGGTCACTGTTGCTGTCTATGGTCACCATCAATGTGAAAACAAATCAACTAATCCTTTCTCACAATATTGACTGATAGCTACCTAAAATTAAGTAGATTTTCCAAGAGTTATTTTGTTTGGAGTCATTTGATTTTCTTCAAGTGTCGCAATGGATAGATATCAGTTAGAAGACCATTGAAAAACACCCGGGAATAGTGAACATCTGTTTCCTCTCTTCAGTCTGTGACTCACTGGCAGCACCGCCCTATTTGAGTTCGTAACCAGGATATTCCAGGTACATTGCAAGCTTACAGAACATTTAGCCATATGAACTTGACTCAATGGCCACTGCATGAAATCTAACTTCTACCAGTTTTTGCTTTCAGAGCGATCCCCAGTGGATACACACAACTGATGTTGGTAATTATTGATTCTCTGACTGACATCAATCTGTGATGAAACATAAAACTAATCAAATTCTCACAAACTGACTCTTGTAAATTATTCTGATTCTCACTACTGAGTAGCTGCAGAACTTATATACCTGGTGTGAGTTCTAGTGATAATATCTGACCGGTGGGGTGCACCAACTCGAGAGTAAGTACAAATTCTTGCCGTGGATGACACTTTGTTTCCAGTCAGGTTAAAATCACTGATCGATTTGGCTCTCAATGTCTGAGTGTTCCACTTGTCATCTTGCAATCAGCAGGTCCCACAATTAAATCCCAGTCGCTAATTAATTCCTATGAGTCCAAAGATAGAAATATCTGTTCTGTACTCCAAGGTGTTTTTCAGTGCTCGTCTGACTGGTATCGGTCCATCGTCAAACTTGAAATTTGTGAAGTTCTGTTTTATTTTGTACACATGACAACCATTCTACTAGAAATTCGAGACATATTAGGGATGAAAAGTCAAATTACAGGTCTATTGAAAATTTTAGGTTCATTGGCGATTTAGCTTCAAAAACATTTGAATCATTATGTGTTCGTTTCAGACTGTTTCATATGCTGTTTGATCTAAGCTATAACTTCTGTATTCTACCAAGATGAATCACCAAGATTAACTCAAAGTGGGTATAGTGGATTGACCAGTAGATATTACTGAACCAGAAACATTTCAGAAGACTGTGTCACAGTTAGCTTGAAAGCGATTATTCTAAATAGGAAAAATACAATTTCACATAATGCATATATTTAACTTTGACGACTTAGTATATGAACAATTTATTACAATTTTTATTAGTAGAATAACAAAATGTATTCATAGGTAAACGCATGACTTCGAAGACCATCTTTTATATTCAAACATATTTTCAAGTGTTGCATTTCTGGCAATTTGTGGACATATTGCTTCCGATAAACTAGACCTTCATGAAATTATTCATTTTCATTTGGTGACTGACTACATGAGGGATTTTCATGTAGCAGTTCTAAACTAGGACGACATGCTAGTCGAGTCCATATAGTTTTCTATGATTCTCTAACTAACGTCAATAAGTGATAAAATCTAACTTTAGATTCGATACAATACAAAAGGGTTTTGTTGCTTATATGAATTTCGACAAAAAATTAGAAGACGCAATGAATTTGAATTATGCAAGCTATTGACGCAAAATACTTCGCACAATGTGACTAGACACAAACTGCTCTTGGGATCATATAGGGAAGATAATAAGGCGTTAAGAAGTGTAGGAATTAATAAATTACTGTTTTTTTTGAGTTATCAGTGAATACAGGAATGCAAAATCACATCTCCACCTTGTCGTATTTTCTGCTATAATCTTTAGCTGGCCTCAAGTCCGCATATTGTCGTCCATCTCCTATTCGCATGATCATCTCCACGTGAACCACAGACACAGGCTCAACTCGCAGTATCAGGTAGTTTCATTTGCACAAATTAATAATTTCAAAAACGTGCGAGAGGAAATCAGGATAACTGTAGTGCTACTTACTTTTCATTAACATTCAGCTTCACATTTGCTGGCATTATGTTAGAAAATGTTTTCACATTATCATAGATTTGTGTATCCATTTTCAGTTCTATATATCTAATAAATAGCTAGGATGCTGTTTGGAAGTCTAACGAATGTACTTCGATTAACGCATTGGTGGACAATTAATCTTATTTGATTTCTGAATCCATGATTCCCCTGTTGATATATACGTTTGATCTCAAAGGTAAAGAGACTAGTAACTAGATGAAATGAAATGTGAGTAATAATCATGTTAAACTGATAGTTCTCATAATGAAAATAACTTATGTTAAAATACAAAAGATCATTTGACGATCGTTTGTGACAACTGATCATTTTTCTTACTACCCTCTTATATCAGGATCCAGTTCATGTGAACTTACTAATTGTATTTTCATTTGGAAGATTTAAGGTACACACATACAAAACAAATATATATTTGCGACTGTACAGCTGTGACAATGAGTTCACCGAAAAGATACTCTTCGCATAACCTGATACTCTGATATACTTACAATCCTTCTCATCAGTATCAAGACGACTTTTAAATTAATGCTGAATTTGAGGTACGCAGTACAACTCAGGGTCGCAAGCACTACCCAAAAATACAAGTGAGAAACAGTTTCAATGAATTCCAAAAAGTTAAACGGAGTTATTTATGTATGATGGTATGATGATGCATTCTTGCATATTTTATTTTGTTATCACAGAAATAAAGGAAATTATTGCCTGGATGAACACCCGCAGCTTCAAAGATTTTACTCGTTAACTGTTAAGAGGAGCGAAAGTTTCCGATTATGTGGGAATGTTGTGAGCCTACTCCTGGGTTTTACTTACTCATTACATTCTCAAGTATTGCGTTGGTTATCGATTAATTGTTATGATACATTACTTGAAATGAGACGAATTTAATCAAGTGATACTGTCCACAGTTTCAATATTACTGTAGCAAGGAGGCTTAATGTGTTCCAATTCGTTAAATGCATCTTAGTTAATAACCCGAAGAACCATTTCCAATCCGACTATCCTCTGCTCCCCCACTAATACTTATTAAAATACTGGGCTTTCACATATTAACTGGACGTGAAATTCTCCTGATTTTCTTTATTTGGTTTTATTCCATGTCTTCAATCTTTCAGTTTTTTCTCATTGTTAGTCACAATGCCGATGCAGAACTTTTTACCCATAAACCCAGTATAAGGATTAGCAGTTATTCAGCAGAAAAAATGTATTAGTTATCAGTAAACCACAAAACTCACGGCGTCCAGCTCACATACCAGATCAGTGAAATGATCACTAATATTAGAGGTATGGAGGAAAGGATTATCACACATCTGAAATAAGCAATAACTAAAACGATGATGATCATCTATTATATTATTATAAGGGGTAGCGTTGAAGTGGATAAATTACAAAAATATGAAAGATTGTCCTATAACAAAAATGTCAAGTGTTGTCTAAAAAATTATGAAAATTAGGAATACGATTACGATAAGAATGAAGATGTGAAGTGAAGTGGAAAGAATTCAAGTGGTAAAATAAAATAAAAACTAGAAAGAAAATTATTATGACAAGGGTAAAGAAAGGGGTTTGACAAAACGCTTTTGAACACATAATTTAGGTTTCTGTTCATGTATAGCTAAAGCTTCGGCTATGCATAAGTGCAGAAAACGTAAACTTTTGGATCGATTGGATTGGGGAAACATTTTGTTCAGCGAAGAAATTTCTTTTCAACGACTTCATCCCCACGTGATTCATCTTTCAAAGTTATATACATGGCAAAATCCAATCGATCCAAAAGTTTACGTTTTCTGCACTTATGCATAGCCAAAGCTTAAGCTATACATGAACAGAAATCTAAATTATTATATTATTATAATTGTTCCCTTGGGTTCCTAGTGGAATATAGGGCTTCAACTGCACGTCTCCACTTGCTTCTGTCTCCTGCTGTACTTTTCACCTGTATCCATGTTAGTCTATCCTCTTTCAACTCCTCTTCACACCATCTCCTCCATGTCACCCTTGGACGTCTCACTAGCCGCTTCCCTTTCGGCCTGGTTTCACTCGAGGGCTTTAAGCGCAGTGTCACCAACCGGCCTCCTCAGCGAGTGTCCGATCCATCTACACTTTCTCCTGCATACTTGTTGGGCGATCGGCTTGTTCTTGTTTCGTTTGTTCCCATAGTTTCTTGTTGGTGATTCTTTCTGGCCCGGCCATCTGACCTTCAGTATAGAGCGAAGAGAGTTGTTAATAAAGGTGTGCAACAGGCTGTTGGAAATATTCTTTGTGACTCGCCCGCCAACTTTCTGATCTGTTTAGAAGAACTGATTTGACGTTTGTATTGGAAATCCTACTGAATTTTGTTGTTGATGCTGAGTGACGAAGATTTCCAGATTAGTTTCAAGTTGATGAATGTGTTTCTCGCCTTCCCGATTCTCTCTCGATTTGAAATCCTCGTCCGTTCCTCATGTGGTTGAGACAATGCTCCCTAGATAAGTGAATGAAGTGAGCTCTTTCAAGTCCCTCCCGTTGATTGGTGCTGGATGTTGCTGCTGTTGTTGTTGTTGTTGGTTGATTATTTGCACAACCTCCGTCTTGTCTATGTTTACCAGACGGAGGTTATCAAAATAACCAACCAACAACAACAACAGCAACATCATGTGAAACGCATATTGTTTGTGTTGAATTCCAAGTGATCAGTTCACCTAGAATTTGAAGGTGACGACTTTGTCCAAAAAGAGTTTCAATTAATAGCTATAAAATCACCACGTTTATGGATTATAATCACACCGACAAAATTTATAAAAGCCGGTCTTCCTCAGCATAATTTCAGTCAAACCACCAGCGAAGAACCGATATTAAAGTGAATTGCTTCACAGGCGTCCACACTACGATAAAGTAGTCTGCTTAACAGGCATAGCTAATCAATGTGCATTACTAAAAATCCTGGTTTTACTCTGAAGCACTCTTTGAAAAGTTCCAGCTCAGATAGCAGTGAAATGATCAGGAAACTTGTAAGGCAGTACACACATGACTGCTTAGCTCAAACGGAATAGTCAGAGACTCTATAGATTCGTGCCATAATAAAGTTCATCTACACTCATGTCTCTTCCATTTCAATGCTTCTTGACAAGGACGGTGTTTTGACATACCTTACGCGTATTCTGGCTGTCTTAATCGATGCAGTTTCACAATTGCATACCTTAAATACCCTCTCGTTACGTAACTTCCCGCCCACAGGGAGCATGATAGGGTATTACGGACTATGGTAAGTGACGGTTAAAAGGCTCATTTCTTTCTCTATGAACTACGAGATTGTAGTAATACATGCACTCACACAATCCGATTTACCTACCTGACACATTTCATTATTCAACTGAAATTATAGAATACTCAACTTGGTACTTGATAGTATTTTATGCAAAGCAGGATGCATCTTATTGTCCGGAAGTATCAAAATGAAATCAAAAATTGTTCTACTTGTAACTTAAACTGGTCTACAGAATTTCATTAAAGCATTCGCATTTGTTTCCTGATATTTTACGTGGTTTATTAAAAGCCTTTTTGGGAATTCTCTGATTTGAATATTATAGAATTATCCTCATTTGATTATCTCTAGCTGAGTGAAGTTCATTTTGTTTGAATAAGTTGATATAAGCAATGTGTTACTGCGTTAAAACTTCGTTACCCTTGTCTGGTTAGTTTCTCTTCGTTTGTCTGTTTGTTTGCTTGTTATGTTGAAATCTTTGCGTTTGTTTTTCTGTTCTTAATCAATTTCACACTGAGCTGAGTGTGTAGTTTTCTCACTCAGCATTCAGTGCATTCCAGTCAGTCTAATTAGTCTTCTAATAAGCCAAAATGCAAGAACATTTTCATCGATTCATATAATAACGATCTGGAATCAACTTTATGTAAGAAAGGGTGTTGAAAAATGAGGAGGCACTCTTGATCGCTATTGTATTCAGCGAAATGACTATTTCTAGCTCATAAGAAGACTAATTAGACTAGCTGAAATGCACTGAATGCTGAGTGAGAAAGCTACACACTCAGCTCAGTGTGAAATCGATCAGAAACAGAAAAAGAAACGCGAAAATTTCAACATGCCAAACAAGCAAACAGACAAACAAAGAAAAATTAACCAGACAAGAAAGTTCACCTTAATAACTCATTGCTTACATTGATTATTTTATTAATTAAAGCGAAATGAACGTCAATCAGCAAAAGATGATCAAATGAGAATAATTCTGTATTGTTCAACACAGAAGATACCGCAGAATATAATTTAAGCAGAGAATTCCGAAGAACACGAAAATGAAATAATAATAGTTGGCTGTTAATAAACCACGAAGAGTATTAGGAAAGAAATTTGAATGCATTGATGAAATTCTGTAGACCAGTTGAAGTTACAAGTAGAACGATACTTGATTTTATTTTGACACTTCCGGACAATAGGATGCATTCTGCTTTGCATAAAAAGCTGTCAAGTTAAAAGCTGATTTTAATTGACTTGATATGATTATAGGAGATTATTTGTGCTCGAAACGTCATCAGCTAATATTACTGAATAACACTTCGTGATTATATTAAATATTCTCATAGTAAAATTTAGAACAACACATTTGAGCGAACAATAATGCTTTCAATTAGATCTCATCGGGCATAACTCTAAAATATATAAGCTTACAAATAAAATTCAAATATAAACCAATCATGCTGTTTTGTCTATAGGATAATTCGATGGTGAATATAAATTGTGCAATTAGTCATAACAGTAGTAATGATAATATTAATAATAGTAATAATAATAATGGTCTTATCAATAATAAGGATGAAAAAGTGAGGTAATCTGTGATAACCCGAATAATGAAAAACAGTATGATTCAACAAAAAATTGTTCAGGTGGAAGTAGTCGATAAAGGCTAGTAAAAGCAAATAAACCGATTAAGTAATGTTAGATTGTAAGGGAGGGAAATTAAACGCGTTTTCAATGAAGATGTGATAAGATTAAGGGATGATAAGAGAGGGGTTGAAAATATAAACAAGGGGTGGTGTAGAAGTCTTTAGTTGGTTATGTCTTAATAGGCCAAGAAAGGGATAATGGCTGTACTAACTTTTTTTGAATGCATGGTTTAGGTTTAAATAGTTCTAATGCCTATCGCCTCAGCTGTGTGCAGTAGACGAATACGAAGTGTATTAGAAAGATTCGGTGGGATACGATGAATTACTTTGAAGGCTCTCGTTTTCTCGACTATATGACCACTATCAATTATGTGTGACAGAATTGAGCTACGGATTGTTTTTTCTGTCCTTTGCCAAACCACAATGGTTGATGTTAAATAACACGTTGGCTAAGCTGTCTAGTAGTGCGACCAACATAACTGTCACCACAGGTGCAGTTGAATTGATAAATACACAGAGATGTGGCAAAACTGTCAAGCTTAAACTTCGTTTGCGTCCCAGTCATCCGTCGGCTAGAAAAATGACAAACATAGGTGTGCTGCATAAAATGTTCTTCGTATACTCCTTGAAAGTCTTTGGAATAGAATCTCACTAGATAAGTCCCCATTAAATTGTAACTTAATAAATAGAGGTTTCTTATGTGCAGTCAGTCTCAGGTTTTTTCCCTGGTGTTTTTATGTTTCCTTATGAAACCACTCGGATAGCCCATCTCTGTCAAGGAATCGTGAATATATTCAAATTCCTTTTGTAAGAGGTCATGCGTACATATCTTTCTTGCTCTGGTTGCGAGACATTCTGCAAAATTCCTTTTATATTTAATGGGCATGCAATTAAGAAAGTGTGTATTGCCCTGTGAATGTGCTTTTTCTGTACACACTTCTCCCAAGTGACACATCTTTTCTCCTACTTAGCAAGACATCCAGGAAATGTAGTTTATTCTCTTGCTCCTCTTCACAAGTAAAGGTAAGCGAAGGGTGAATTTTGTTGAATTTTAGCAACAATTCATCCATGTTAACATTCTCATCAGCTAAGATATCATCGACATATCGGTAATACATATCAAACTCCTTGATGATGTCTTTCAATTTCCTGTTTTCAAGTTTGGCGAGAAAGAAGTCAGCTGGAATCGGGCCTAAAGGTGAACCCATAGCTATTCCATCTACTTGTCGATAGTTTGAATTATTGAAGACAAAGTGAACACTCATTGTTCATTTAAGAAGTAATTCTTTGAGGCTACACAAGGGGATTCCTAAGTTTAATTGCCTTTCAGTGATTTCTTGGCAAATATAATCTACTGTTTCCCTAAGCGGTACGTTAGTGAATGGTGATGATAAATCAATGGATAACATGCGTTTATACCTCATATTAGTTTCGGATATTTTGGAAATAAAGTCAAAGACATCAATAATTATATGTTGCACGATTTATGGTCTACCAAAGGTCCACTTCGTGATTAATTAAAATTAAAACTTTCGATAAACTGAAGATGTCTTTTTAATTTCTGTATTCCATTCTGAACACAAGGGATAGTTCATAATTAATATAAAATAAGTTGCGAGGAGATATGGCCCAATTATTTTGGACATTCGTGAACACAAGGAATAATTAATTTATTATTATTAAGCACAATCTGGCTAAGTCTATTAAATATAGACTTCTAGTATTTTATCTGTATAGATTTGATGTGAATTCGATATGTTGGAAGTTCCTTAAGGTGTAATTGTTCCGATTGACTTTACAGGGAATATATAAAATAACATTCATTTCTTTAATATCGACGCCAGTGATTACACATAGTTTCAAGTCAATCATCTCACAACTTAAACATTCAAAGCTGGAGTACAGTGATCATGGTAGAGAAATGATTCTCAGAAATTTTACAACAGCCTGCAATTCTTATTGACTACAGGATTTCATCATGAGCTGTACTCAATCAATCAATTACATACAAACGGATATTAGAAACGTATAGCAGTTTCTTAGTTAAGTATATTCTACAGTCTACGTTGACTATCCTTTGTATCAAATATATTTTCAGACCACCTGGATGAAATCTAACGAATTCATATTACTACCCGTCCTATACTGACTTTCGGTGAATAGTTCTTTGAGTATGCCCACATTTTATGCTCTGATTGTCAACTTCAAGTAAGTGGAAATAGCTAGTATTTTATATGCTGTAATAATCACACATATCTGATTAAATATTCTAGGTGGCTGACACTTACGGCTTTTACGATATCGAGATCAATCTTAAATGTGTGAAATATGAATATCTCCATTATATATACCCTTTACATAGTTTTGATAAATAAGTTTGTCTTCAATGAATTCTCTCACAATATTTCTGAATTGCTTTGAAATTCAATTTGCAGATTAATATATGTACATATATAGATGAATTTGGAAAATTGAGACACTGGTTTTTCACGTTGATGAGAATGAACATGGAACAAATAAAGCCTTTATCGCTATGTAGACTATGGTTATTCAGACTGAAGACTAGCCGTCCAACTGTGTCTTTGTGTCACTCCTTTAGATAAATTTACTTGAAATATGGAAGTTTAAACCAAAAATAAACAGCTAGGCTTAGTATTTGACTCATTTGTAGTACTTTCTGGGATTTTCAGCGAATTCTAGGCAGGTCTGCGAAATAATATAAGCACGTCTTATGTTGTAGCTCCTGAATTAAGATGGTTATTTATCATGCAAATCTCTTCCATCTCGCTATGAAAAATGGAAAAAATATTATTTGGAAGTTAAACACCGTCCTATGTCTCAAGCTCACCTCTCATATCAAATTATGAAATAGTGGAAAGACGACGCGCTCTAGGCAATTTCGGACCGCCCCTGTATATAAACCCAAAAGGATTAATAGAGATATCATGAATGTCGTTCATAATTGTTTCTAAACTATGAAAAGCAAAGACTTTAGTTTTATCCCTATAGTTTTAATGGGGTAACCTTTAAGATATTTGTTGCTAACATGCATACATAAGTGCACGCACTCCTGAAATAAAAGGGGGTATTACAAGAGGAATATTGCAAACTGATATGACACTGTTAGATCTGTTAATTTGAGTTGAACTATAATCGCATATAAATTATTTTTCCCTGTGAGAAAATAAATCATGAAATCTCCTTTGATAATTTCATTAAATTGTTCATGTATTGATCCTTGTATACATTGTTAACGGGCGATTGAAATTATTTTACACAAAAAACGTAATGTTAATGACTCACGAAATCAGTCTTTTAAAGACTCACACGAACACTTTCGTGAGAAATAAAGAAGCAGTTACTCATTCATCCTGAATTTTTAACTGTTGTCTTATTAATTATAAATTCCATGTATTCTTAGTAAGTGAATCAATTATTTGTACAGTCTCCCCTTCACGTGATCAAACTTTGTGCAGGAGTAGGACTTCATTTGAAGGATTATAGTTTAACTCGATACTACTGTTTTCCTTTATACATACTTCTAACCGTATTCATCAACTGTGTAAACCACTGAAATATGCGTGAAATTATCGAAAATACCCAGCAGGGTTATAAAGAGAAAAAAACAAGAGGCCGAAAAAAGTTACTTTGTTTGCTATGCTCCTTGTAATTTACATTTTCATCCTCAATATTTCATGTCAATGTGGAGAGTGTTATCATTTTCGATTTCCCCTTGTTACTGCATTGAAAATGAGAAAAGTGCGGTGGTAAAGCTTCTGATGATAAAGCAACCGTAGAGACATCTTTACTGAGCTCCCTCCTTTTTATTCTCCAAACAAGGAATGTCAAAAGTAAGTTTCCAGAGGTGAAACAACAACCCAACTGTAAATCAGACCTCTTCATTCATTAAATTGTGGCCTACTGAGTACTAGTGAAGCATAAAGAATATCTTGATTGGTAAACAAAAATTATTGGCTTTAATAAGTACACCATGCATTGTAAAATGTTTCAGTAGTAAATGTTATGACGTTTTACTGATAGATCACCTCCCTGTTGTATTCATGAATTGTTTTGTTTTAGATATGACCGTAGATCGACTTCGAATATTCAATTTCTTTTTTTCTAACTCGAATTTCTGCATTTTATAAGCCTACGTTCATCGGAACACACCTTTGGCATCTTCTATTGCTAAAATAAACTACCCATAGCTTTGTTTTTCTTGAATTGAAGCAGCTGAGTGTCATATTTACAAGGTGAAAGAGAAAAAACGTCATTAACACTTATCAATTAAATGATTTCGTCCTGTATACTTTTACTTCGATATCCACTTAAACTTCCTATTTCTGTATAAGAGAACAAAATATTTGTAATAATGAATTCTTTATAACCAATAATGAAGGTTATGTTGATCATAGTAACCTGCCAATTTTCCAAACACTATTAGGTGTGGAGGGCTGGCATAATAAGTCAAAACGACTTTTAATGGTCTTCTGAATAGGAGATCCCAGTGGAGGTTATTGCGTCTACAAACCTTCAAGACTTCTAATAATTTCAACGTCCAAACTGGTTAACTTATGAAGCTTCAAATTTCAAGAATGTAGAGAATGGCGGATGTTTGAAATTCATTTATGTATTATGAACTAATTCTAAATGTTCAGGTGATCACAGTAGTAAATCCCGGTATGCAACATTTCAGTTCACCTACCTCAACCAATGGCATAAACATAAAAACAATACCAAGAATCGAATAAATTGTTGATAATCGCCAATAGCTCTTTCCAAATAATGAAATCGATTTAATCTATCTTTGTAAACTGTCAGACAAGCATCTGCTGACCATTGTAGAAGCTTTGAAAAAATAAATTTAAAAAAGGACAAATACACGAAGAAAATTGATTGGTCTCCACAAGCATTATACTTCTTTTAAACTGAACTGCGCCGTGCCCATCACATCAGTTGAATGCTACTGACAAGATCATAGAAGAAAATACAGCCTTCATAATTACTGATTATTTTTCCACTAGTCACTGAAAGCAATCAACATGAATGCATAAATCTATATTTTGGTTATAAATGAGCTTCTCAACACACTAGATGACAAAACTTCAAAAGAATCACTGCGACCAGAGAGATTTGCATGAAATGCTTTGTAGTACCAGCCTCGTAGCTGTTGTGGATGTGGTCTGGGAACTACTGAAGCTGGTGGCCAACCATTCGACGATGTGATGTGTAGTCACAGTGAGGTATCTTCTTTTAAATGATGCGGACTGAATTTGATTAGGCAACAGATAAGTGCTGGAATTGATTAGGCAATCGATAATTCACTAACCGTACATGTATTCATGGTAAGAATACTTTTTCCGCACACACCACGGTTGAGCTATGATAAAAGTGGTTTATTTCAACAGCATCTATTTTCTAAATAATTTCATTTTTTCCAATTTTTTACTGGGTTGCCCGGTAAATGCGAAATGCTTAATAATAAAAAAGCCAACTAATGAAGCTGATCTTCAGGAGAACTCACCAGTATTGCGATGAATATTCGTTCAATTTTCCAGCTTCGCCTGTATTTGAGGCAATGTATTAAATTAATGACCAAAAGAATTGCTTCGAAAGACAAATATAAAATTGAGTAAGTAATTTCAGATAGGCATTTCAGCATATATAGCAATCCACATTTTTATGACGGTATGTCAGATTTTGCTGTGGTGTGTCACACAACGAAGAAAAATTATTCCCAGTATAAATTATCCTCCAGAAATCACTACCGGTCACTACATTATCTAGTGCTTCGAAAGTATTCCATGTTTTTCATGTAGTTGGAAATTGCGCTTGTAATCACTGCCAAACATCAGCATATATATAATGAAAATGCGCAAGTGGTTTCTCTACATAAATATGGTAGAATGTAGGACTCACATGCAAATGATTGCTACAATGTAATGCCACTCCATCGCAGGAGTATTTCTCCCATTTGAATAATAAAAAAAATTATTAGAAGTTTAAAGGGAAACAATATTTCCAAAGGTGCATTTGTAAACTTCTCATCAGTTAGATTGAAATAACGCCGATTTCGGATATTTCAGTTATTCACTAAGTCTCGTCATTTAGTACAGATGATTGATCAATTACACAATGCCTGTTATCTGAGAATACCTTGGTATTCCCACTTATGTTATTCTCATTATTGGATCTCAAATTACTTTTAAAAGTTTTTTCTTTCATTCGAACACATGGATCGCAAAAATGATACTTCGTAGGATCACTGAGGGTTGACTATCTTCACTTTCTACGAAACATCCAAAAAGAATCTGATGTCACCGCTCCCATATGTCTGAATTCTTCTGTTTTAAACGCTACGAAATAGTGAAATAATGAATGACCCTTGATCTTAGGAACGCTGATAAACTCTGATTCAATTGTTACCTCCATAAATGAGAGCGCAAAATATATTAGTGGCCAACTAAAGAATGTGGATCACTCAAATGGGAATAAAATGTAGCCTAATACTAGTAGTTATACGAGTGTTTTAGGAGGAAATACTCATGATGAGATGCATCCCTCTTATTCTTTGAAGCTTTAATCCAAAATTCTACAAATTAATATCTACATTGAATCTTTAAAGAAAAATAAAACACTTGAAAGTCAGTACTGTAACAATAAGAAAACAAATTGAAATGAATGGAAGAATTATTAAATAATGACGTCAACTAAATTCGTAATTATTTCTTATTTTCTACGTTTCAAAGTGGCTACTGACAAGATTATTCAGTAGTAAAAGGGTAGATTGAAAGGAAGAAGACAAAAAATAAACATTTTGACACATTAGCTATCTATAGAAGTACTGATGTTTATTCCTCCAATTTCAATATAATTAACCTTGTGGTCAGGATGTAATTTCATTGGACAACTTTTCGTCACGAAGTTTAAACTTCAGAAAATCAACAAGCAATAGAAACAGTTCATTACACCTGACCTGACCGACATTAAATGTGGTTAAAATATATAATATGGTGTTTTCTTTATTGAAATTCAGTAAGTAGGACTTTTGTCTTCTCCGAATACTTTGAAATAGGAAAGTATCTTCAGTACTGAAGACGCAGATTTTATTCAGGCCCGATGTATCAGTTAATGACATCAAACAAAGAAAATTCTACTATGCGATGACTACCCAGCAGGACGCTTTTAGACAAGCATGATCCACAGAAAATATAAAATTAACAATATAAATGGCAGAAATAATATATTATTCAAATTATCTGTGGTACTGCAGTCCAAAGAAGGAAAATCACATGCTTCATGCTTAGTGAGGCTGAAATAATGGTGGCATTTTATCCAAATGACTCTCTCAGAAACAAACCGTTGGCTTAAGTACCCAATATATCCGAATAGGAAAGATAACATCATTTACTTAGGTCAGATTGGTAGATAGGGGAAGTAGGTTATCGGAGCATAAAATATTAGCTAGACCTAGAATGACTGACCCTGCATTCGTGAAATAGGCAGGAAGGAGAGTGAGAGATTGTTCAAGAGTAACATAGTTAGGTGAAGAGAGAGAAGGTAATCACTAAAGGTGTTTTTATCGATTCATCGTCACACACATGCAGTCGGAAAGACGTAACGCCTGCAAAGTTGCGACAATCAGTCACTGGAACACACACAAAGAGAAATACACACAAGGGACTAATCAATATGATTATGATCAAAACATGCTGCTCGAAGCGTCACCCAGTTGTCAGCATTGTATGACTGTGTGGTAATGGATACATGCTTATCTAAGATGCATAAATTTGTCAAGATGACTTTCGATTTTCTAGTCTCATGTACACTTAATTTGTAATCAGCACAATGTCTCACCGCTAACAGATACCCACTTCAATTTTACAATTAACAGTTAACTTTTTATGAATATCTGATGATGATGTTTACATTATTCATTTGTGAAAACAACAGTTGAGAGAATCAATCGAAATGTATGCTTGATTTTCGTCCTGAACATGTTTACTTGAAAACAACAAATAATGATCCACAGGTTGATAAAATGAACCACGATCAGTTTCATATCAGAATATGAGCAACTGACCAAAGTCCGCTGACAACATATAAGGGAGTCAGTTTATAACCTTGATTCCAGTTCATCAATATGAAGCTATGTAAGTTTAAATATGTTCACCAGTTTTTATTGAGGATAAAAAAATTCCACCTAGAAATTTTTTTCTAGTGTATTTCTGTATATTAAAAAGGCTGACTGGCGCGCTTTTCGATTGGTGCACTACATTTTACTTAGATACATAAAACTCTCATTTCTCTGTCGTTTCCCATCACGAAGTTCTGGAAATTATTGCAAGCCGTTTACTTTCGAACACTTAACCTGTGGATATAATATTACTGACTACTAATGCCTATAACAAAATGTTTGACATTTTGCGACCTTCTAACACTAACTCATATCTGTAATTGTATATGTTGTTGGATTTATATGTTCAAGTTGGCCCAAGTCAATGAGTCTATGGTTTTGGTATCATTTTAGTTAACTGTGCTTAAATGTATTGCATGCATGATTCTAACATTCCTTCCATTTGAGTTGAACCTGACTGTCATTATCCTAGAAGACCTTGGTTCCTACTGCATGAGAGCCTTGTATGCTGTTGGTGTCACCATGATGGCCACTCCCTCGGTGTGTTCGTGATTGTCCTCTGGGTGACCGGAATAGATTACTGTCTCTCCAGTTGATAGTTGGCACCTTCCGCATCTGCTTTCGCAGATTCCCAACACTTCTATTCTATATCTCCTCGTTTCTGCAGCTGCTTGGGCAGCCTTTCCAGTTTCGTACACTGAACGAATATTCCATATACCCATCCTTATTTTTGCTTTCATCGAAAGAAGGCATATTGGCTGACTGGCTTCCTGAAGGCTTTTAACAGCCTGCGTTATTTCATTTCCGCGATTCCAGCGAAAAATAAGGTTATTGTTTATATTTTTAGAATTTTTAATATATTTGTAAGTTGAAGTTTCTGTAGCGGTTTGGTTGAGTTTTGGGGGTGTAGTTTTTAGCACTGCGCCTGAACCCTCCCTTTTTCTCCGGGCTTGGGATCGGGTAGAAAGCTAGCGAGATAGTAATGTAGGTGAGGTTATCAAGCAGCGATACGTTTGTCTAAATGCTTTTTGCTCGCAAATAATCTGACCGACTGTCACAATTCGAAGGCGACACTGATACAATCATAGTCATGCTAAATTTAGTAAAGTAACTTAGGCAGTCAGAATGAACGTTCTATAAAAACACGTACGATGATATATATATATATATATCATTCACTGTGCTATATTCATCATGGTCAAACACCTACTTATGTGCACTTAATAAATCTTAGTGGAATAAAGCGTACGCTTTGATTCAACGATAATCAAATAAGCCAGTGCTGTGATATCCAAACCGGTATGCTTCGGGAAGATGATGATGTCTAGAGCCACGATAATCCGGTTTCGAAGGTGATTAATATCCTACTTTGAATTCAGTGAGTTTCATGTATGCAAACGCTTAGAGGAAAGTAATGAAGGAGCAGTTGCATACAGAAAATGAAAATTATATCAAATACTGTACTGGGGTACATATATAAGATGCAATTACATTGTCAAATGGATGTATATGAAATGTACAGCCATTCAAACAACAACGTAAAATGTGTATAAAGAGCTGGATGACATACTGACATATTCATAGTCAATCGAATAAAAGTTTCATTGACGAGTAGTGAGATAATCAACAAGTCACATGAATTTGAAATCATTCATCATCGTTCAAACTTTGCCTCAGTGGCAGGCTAGAATGAAACAAACTTCGATAAGAAATTTTGAGGAATTCAGTGAATTTTGGCAGTGTGTGTGATTCATACGGCATATGATCCTGATATACTGTCGCGTATTACGAATGTGCCCGTGTTTTAGACCTACAAGGTACTGTAGTCGAAATGTTGTCAGTAAATAACCTGATATATCTATGTGCTCTTTACCTCTACTCGTCTAGATATAGTGGCGTGGTACCTCCGGTTGTTCATTTAGTGGAAAAATGCTAATCAAATGATCAAACCTGGTGAGAGTTGGGTCTTCCGCTTATCCATCTTTGAGCATAGCCTAGTCGGTAGTAGATCCAGTAAAGAGATAAAGTCCAGATAGAGACAACTTGCTTTACTGCTAATAAGCAATGCTGATAATGAAAGTTAGACGCTCACAGATTGGAACTCAATATTCCACTCAGAATCCAAAAGAAATGCAAACGATGATTCCATTATTATGCTGTCATTTCAAAAATCATTTTGGTGTTTTGTTTTCATTTTTCAGAGGATTCATCGTTCTGCTGAGCATATTATGTTTCGTACTTAGGAAAAAAATGCATAGTCGTAATGTCCCTGATGGCGTTAACTGTAAGTCTTTAAGGATCATGAAAATCACCAGTTGACTTTCTTTGATTGCCCGATGTCGATTAAGTAATTCATAAGTTTCAGAAGCGAATGCAGACAAGTCAATATGTTGAAGTGACCCAGATGATAGGAGTTACTTCATAATATCCCGACCCGTCAGTAGCATGTGCTAGGAAACATGTCCAGACCGGGTTATTCAACACTTAAGTAAATAAAAAAGAAGTTAATTATGAAAATGCTATCAGGGTTTGATAAGAAACGCATTGGTGGGTGGTGACTAAAAATGGAATCCAGGGTTCACATCTCGTCCTATTTAGGACTCATCAACCTGATGCACCTGCATTTCGCAGTGAGTGATGATGTTCCTACCGAGCCTCAAACCCGTTGCCTATAGTTCCGAATGCCAAAGCGTTATTCACTAGAACACTTGGGCTACGAGAGACACCTCTGGTGCAACGGGTCATATTAACAATTTTAACTGAATTTTAGATGTTACTGTCTATTGATTGGACAGAAGTGCTTGATCGACATTTTGTGCAGATGCTTCGACAATGTCTGGGCATGTTATTAGAAGTTAATTGGTGGATAGTTACTAGCAGAAACTACTTAGATCAGACAGTGCGTCATAGACGTGATTCCAAAGCTTCCGCTGCTACGATGAGCAGTTTAAATGTGTTTTTTACCTGTAAATATTTTTCTGAGTCTTCTGATTATGACTGAAGTTCAACCACGATAATTAAGTGCTCACTGAATTCTCAGTTACTTATTACCTCGAAAACCTACACACTAGCCTTCATTAATTTAATCTCAACCGATCCATGATATTTTGAGGTGTATATTTTATATCGTGGGGAGAAATATCTGCAGTCAAAGTTCTCACGGAATAAGGTTGGCATAGTTTAAAACTAGAAAAATGTGACTGTTTACACGTCAGACCTTCAGAGTGACAATCGTTAGAGCCATTAGCTTCAGAGTAGGACAAATTGTTATAGCTGCAGAGGAGGTCATAAAGGTTTCAATTTTTGATGCTGACATGTGGCCACAAGCACAAGTTTCAAGTTCAGGTTTATCTGACAGTCAACTTCAAACAGCAGATAGTAATCGCAACCAAAATTGATTGTCTTCACGTCTGCTGTTCACCAGGTAGGTTTCATGCAGTGAAAATCATTGGTGTTATTTTCTTTAGAATTGTTATCTATAAATGATACAGAGATAAATTAATTTCTCTTCTTCATCTTCTTCAATTTCGTTTGTGTTTAGATTGCATTGTGGACAGCGACTATCTGTTTAACGTGTTGCTCAGGGTGGGAACTATCCTGTTTCATATTAATTAGCATCTGCGTCTTCGAAGATTTAGTTACAGTTGGGTTATGTCTTTTAAAAAGAAGATTCAAAAGTTCAGTGCTAATCACATTGGTGGTTGCGGCAGTCGTTTGTTTTGCAGTTGGCTTGGGGTTGCACTTTGTCAAAAAAGTAAGTGAAGTAAACCCATCGCATTACATTTTGTATACTAAAATTTGTTCCGTTGTTCAGACACCTTGAAATTTATCTAAACAGTGGTATGATGAGTTGATTCAACATTGGTCATGTCTGTACTGCCTAAGCATAAAGTCTAGAGACAGAAAAGTGTTACATATTTATACAGAAGAAACCTGTTGTTAAGACCAATTCACCCTAAGTTTCTACCAAATAACTTTTAATTCATGGAAATATATTTTTTGTTATTCGTCATTTCCCACTAAAAAATTGACAATGAACGCAGTGACCTGGTTCATATTATGATTATTTGCAGTAACAATATAAGCCGTTCTATTGAAATCGTTTACTTAAGCCTGCTCAAGAGGCGCAGTTTCATTATATTATACATACATAATTGTTTGACAATAGCTCGTGGAATCAGCCCTACACTAATTCTTTTACAGACGTCATCCAAAATGACACTCAACCAATCAAAACAACAACTTAGTTACATCTTCCACACTACTGAGTTTGAATTGATGCAATTATTCTCATGGATAACAGTCTAAAGTACATAAAGGCCTTCGATGATGTTACTGAAATCAGCATAGCTATACTCAGTGTTTTCGTGCGCGTCTTCTGAGTAACTGGAAACGTAACTGGAGAGTTTTTATCCATTCACTCTACTCCATTAGATTTACTTCTTTTTCACTATGAGCTACCTTTCTGGCTTCAGACATGATGTGGACAATCCATGTCCTCAAGATTTGTTTTACTTCCATCGAAAGATGACACATCAATTGAGTGACTTCCTGAAGGCTTCTGGAAGCCGTCAGTAATGAACTCCGAATCCAACCTCCTCTCGTTTTTTGTTCTCAGGATCACCAACTAAACTACTAAACCATACGAAGGTGGCCCTTCTGTCTGGGGTGGTATGAACACACGGCCTTCCAGTATGAAGTCACACGAGCCACCATTCCTCCACAGTGCCCAAGCTAGTGAATCCTTTGTTCACCCGAGAAATGCTGTCTCAATTCTTTCTTATGCAATGATTTATACCGCGAGGAAGCTTTAAGTCAATTAAACTGTTTTAAAATGTAACTTTAGACAGTCAAAATTTGAATTTTGTACTTTGCATCTACTAATCTGATGAAATAATAGAATTTTATTCTGTCAAACATATTTCAGGATATTTCCGGTGGCTTCTTGAACACGGCCATATGTCTGGTGAGTTCGAATCCATTTATCTTTCATACATTTTCCTTAAATAAACTTTGAATTCGTTTTGATATCGTTCTTCAATAGATCATTCGTATCCGAACCCTTGACCAAATTATCAAACAATCACAAATCATATTTCATGTTTTCCGCATCTACAAATTGCGTTTTCATAAGAGAACTGGTTGACAAACTTATCGAAAAATAATTGGAACTCTAAATGTCACTGTTCTCACATTTTTTTCATTTCTCTATTTAGCGCCGATTTTTACGGACGGCCTCAAATGAATTTTTTATCCGATGGGTACGCTATAACTGAACATCAAATTCTTACTGTAATGCCTATATTCTATCAACGAAGGTGTTCGTATATGCTTGATATGGGTTGAGTGTATGACTACTCACATTGCACCGTTTTAATATCAAACAACATTTCTGAAGCAAATCTTCAACTTCTATTTGAATTTCATACTTTCTGTACAAGAAAACATAGTTTCTGGATTTTCAGTTTAATGAATAAGAACGTCGGATATACCCTAGTTTCCACTAAATTAAATTAATTATGAGTTCCATCATTCATGCGAATGTTTTCCAAAACAAAATAGTTTAACCAAAAAGTGACAACACCTCTGCCTATGTATACATTATAGAATCTCAGTTTGTGTAGAATTGATAAGGCTGTGTCTGCTAATGAGAAGCGCTGAATGAGTCTGTATAGCTTAGTTTTTCAATGCAGTTGTGGAAGAATTCATCACACTTATAAGCCTACCGCTCTCAGCATTTTTCATTCAGTGCTGGTCTACACAGGGCTATAGAAGTATTAGGGATTGGAATCCGCTTCAGCTAAGAACTGGAGATGTTAGATCTAAATAATTTCAGGAAAATGATAGAATCAAGCCTACATTGGAATTGACGATACAGATAACTCGACCAGTACAGATGAAAAGCAAATCGCGAATCCAGTAAAATTAATTTCTTTGAGACAAAATTATAGTTTTAACCTCAGTCAGTTAAAGCTAAGAAAGTGAAGTCTCTCTACCATTCATGCTCATTTAGGGTTCTTTAGTATACTA
The DNA here is from genome assembly GCA_944472135.2 of Trichobilharzia regenti. Classification (NCBI taxonomy): domain Eukaryota; kingdom Metazoa; phylum Platyhelminthes; class Trematoda; order Strigeidida; family Schistosomatidae; genus Trichobilharzia; species Trichobilharzia regenti. The sequence continues at coordinate 54,994,886 of OX235267.1, read as the reverse complement.
AAAGAGTCTACACTCAGAGAAAGCGTTCTCAATAAGTGATGGTTGAATTATTTGCTTTACGACTGTTGTTATGGCATAATAACTTGCTCATAAGTGCAACTGGAACAAAACGTCGAAAGACAAGTGGTGTTTTTAGTAAAAAGACATGCATAAGATTAATCGGATGGAGCAGTGTGAGGTAGTAATGGAGTGATCAGGTGCGCAATAATCATTCTAAAGTGTTGAAAATTGATTTCTGTGCCCACCAAAGAAATTTGTTTACGATAAGTTGACATCATATTATTCGATCAGATCATGGTATCTTGAAATTTATCAACGACTATTCGTCTCACTCAGCACAATTATACATCTCAGAAGTGCAACAAATCTGGCCATTTGCATCTTGATGTAACAATTCAGTAACCTTACTCTGTTCAAGGGTCATTTCAAGATGAATATCAATGTTTCATTGAAACTACCTGCTAAATTGTCACACACCCTTGTGCGTCTTCCTAGAGCAATGACTGTAAGGCATCTAGAGAAGACGGCATTAGCGAGCGTTGGGCGTTTCTATTTTTCTTCCAACATATTTGTTGGGCAACGGGTTTTTTATTAGATCTGTGTCTGCTATATTTCTTTATCGCTTGTCTGTTATGCGCACCCATATTGCGACTCAAAATTCGACAGATATTGATGTACGTATGTTACGATCCGGAATTGATTTTAATATCATGTGTACCGAGGTTATGAAACATGAAAAAGTGCATGCCTGTCATCTGCGTTGGAAATTCGGACCTACTTCGTTTTCATATAAAGCCAACGATCAATTTTAAATTAACGAGATCTGCCTGATGACTAGTTAGCAACCAAAATGGAATCCAATGGCACGCAATTTCTATTTGCTGCCAGTTGAATCAGATTTATAGCACCAACATAAGTAAGTGACACAAACGTGTATTTATGCGCACATCCATTCATACCGGTGAAAGTTGTTGCGTAGTCTTAGGTCGGCATTCTTTGGTGGTCTATCAAAGTTACCTGCTGCTTAGCCAACTGCAACTTCTCGAAATACCTTTACACAATATGCTGTTGGGCTGCGAGATTGTAGGCTGATGACCTTGGTCTTGTTTCCCGCTCTTGTGAGATGATGATCCCGTTTAGTCAAGTTCCTTGTAATTACCGACATTTCTGCTTCAGTCGCCATTGTGAAATGAAAGATTAACACCGAAACATTTCTTGAATTTCACAGCGTGAATTTTCCCTCAGTTGTTTGCTGAGCTGCAGAGTCAGCATAACAATTTTTGCACCTACCTAACCTGCACCTTTCGTCAGTCTGCTGGTTGTTAACACTAACCACTCGAATACAGTTTCCACAGTAGGAAAGGCATAAAGTATGAAGTGTTAAGGCAAAGATGCATTAGTCTAATGAGAGTTAGTGCAGCTCGTGATATATTAATGCAAACAATGTTTTAACCGATGAGCGTGTACCTATAATAATCAAATGAGTTAACTTCGTACGGTGTACAGATGGCGTTGGAAACACTGACTCACATGATATCCTGTAATATGCTGTCACGTGAATCTGGATTCAGGTGTCCGTATAAGGCTATCCCTTACCCTACTTCGTACTGAATGTAAAATCTGTTGCGGATACTTTTGTCTTACATTCAGAGGGTATTAGGCATGTTCTACTCAGGTTTTATCGGTTACAGAGAATTTTTATATGACGTTATGCGACGATACATGAAGTTTGCGTTTAGTTTCAAGTCATTTTGTTCAATTTTCATTTAATGACGCTTTCAGATTTCTTGGGGACTTTCAGATTGATTTTAAAGATTCCTTGAAGTGGACAGTTATAAGGTACTGGCCAAACGTTTTTCAGATTCCGCTTTACAAATACGTGATACAAACCCGTTTGATTGTAGGAGAAGGGCTTACTGCTTTTTATATTCCTACTTCAAAAGAGATTCACTTAAAATTTCAGTAATCCCTCTCCGTATTGTGATCGTATTTCAGTTGTGTTTTGAATCATCCTATTTTGATACATCGTAACTTTTGCATATGCTTACTGGTAATATCACACCTATCTGTAATTTTACAGTTTTCTCAACGCTCTTCCACATTATTCCGGATACATTTATCAGGAGAATAGTTATTCGTCACAGGTTCTTTAGTACGCCCTAATTCAAGCAGCAAATTTACCAACCCAGAGGAGAACTGAATCGCGTCTTCCAATCAATCACTAGGTCTAAGGAACATGTCATTATCACTCTTATTTAAACGCTGCTAATTCAGCGTCCACATATTTCCAACATCCTGCGAATGTAGAATCGAACGTCTCAAGATGGGTCTTGGCTTCCTAATCTATTTTCTCTACAGTAGGGGTTATGGAAGACTTCTTGAAATTTCATTTCACGAATGACAGAATATGGCGGATTATGTCTGGTTTCTAGATAAGTTGTGATTTAAAATTCGTTGAAAACGCATATGCTGATGCATACCACGAGTCTTGTTGCAGGTGGACATTATTATTGAAAAGATACTCTGGGTAATATGTCTGAACGGACTCACTTTAAATATTCCTTTGTGACCACCATCCTTTCCACTTTATTCACCGTTATTCACTGTCAAAGATTCTGTCGACTTCTCACTTGACTTCGTGTAAACTCTCAGCAATAAGTATCGAAATTTTCCAGTTTAGCCCCTGCTATATGTTGGACATAATGGGTGCAGAAATTTTCCTATAACCTTCATCAGGCTTTGGCAGATTCGTGTCAGTGAAAAATGGTGCGAAAAACTGCTTGTCGTCTGTGTTTATATAATCAAACGGCTGGAACAGTTCCAAAGTGTCCGAATAATATGAAGAATATTTAGAAGCTATTTGTAAAAACTCTGCCTGAATCAGAAGAAATCAAATCTTGCTGTATGGTTACTAAAAATGGTAGCATTATGTGTTAGTTTAGAATTTCCTCATGATCAAAGTTCGTTTATGTACACTGATAGCTTCGTTGTATACCAGGTAAATCCGCCTAGTGTGTATCATCCTGTCAGCATTTCAAAACCATCTTATGTTAGAGCAAATTTTCTTATATGACCTCAAGTTATTCCATTATTCTCAGTAGGAGAATTGAATAATTAGCCAAAATGTGTGCAGATCGCGTGCGGTTTTTGATACGCTTCAATGGATTCCGTCAACCCCCCCTCATACTTCATCAGACTGATATCATCAAAAGTCTTCCATACATCATTTTAGTGCAGGTTGGACTATTGAAACAGGGTTTAGAATTTGAACAGGTGGAGATTGATAACCATTTGAGAATACGTGCAGTAAGAATGATTCGACAGCTAACCCAAAAATATGAATATTTTTCTACCTCCACGAAAAATGAAAACCAAGTGACAGCAATAGCGATTATGAGCAATATATTCTGACCAAACTGTCATCCAGTAACTGGTACTATTTCACCGTGTGGTATGTCGGACAGACGAATTCGTAGGAAATCGTATATTAAAATGTTGTCAGGTTTTCACACATATATGCACATCCTCCCTGCTGAAATTTTGTAGACGGTGAACTGCAGTCTATTTTTTACACGCAAATGAAAGAGAATTAGTATTCCTTAACCAATAGATAAATTTATTCATTTTTCGGAGGTGAATGACTGACAGTCTGTCGATACTTCGAAATGAACTTGAACAAAAATGAAAACTGCAATTTTCAAAATTTTAAGGCCTGAATCTCTGGCATTATTCTCAATATTTGCAAGTCGATACTTATTGTGAATTTAGCAAAAAATATTCTGATTACAAAGATGAGCTGCACCCTGACTGTGTAACTGTCTATAAATTTAGCCACTTCACTTGGATAATGTGATTAGTCATGAAAACTTACTTTTCCTTCTTTTGGGACGAATTGTCGAAAGAATTTCACGAGAGCTCCAATCCTAGAGAGTGCACACTCAACAAAGAAGATAATCACAGTAAACTTCATCTTCATAGCTCTGAATGCAAGACCGAAAATTGGAACAATCCCACTGAGGCATTAGCAGATGCGTCTTTCGTTGAGGAATTACATTTATTATAGGAACTGATTGCTTAATCAAGCATAAATAGTATCCGCTGATTGCAACGGCGACCTGCTTGAATACTTTAGAAGCCTGACCTTCCATTCATCACTGAGAATAAGCCGTTTCGTTATGTCTGTTGGTAAACAGGTATACTAAGACACATTTCTTGATAGCGTTCTTTCTAATTCTGCACATTTTTTTGACGGTAAAATAGAAGACACGTCATATGAACATAAGGTTCACAAAGAAGTGGGTATCAGTCAAACATATCGTGAAAAGAGTTTACTTACATTAAAATAGTTGGCATGTTAGGATGATCAGCGAACCAATCACATATTGCCTTCCTACGGCATGATACATTATTATTCCCTTATAATTTTTATTTTGAAGACTTACAAAGTGCTCACGACCAAAACCATGCATAGAGTCCTCAAAACAAAAAAACAATGTATCGACTAATATCTGTATGAATCATTACAGGAATGTCTAATAATTATTGTGGTTTCGATAACCTAGATGAAGTGAAATAGATACCGGTTTATTTTTGTGTGCAAAGGCGATTCTTTTAAAATAAACAATGGTGAACACTCCACTGACAGTGTTCTTCCCCTGTAATTAATCCTTGAATAATAAAAATAAAAATGCACTTCGAAGGATAAACATAGAATCGGTAGATGAAAACATATCCACTTACAGCAGGAATGAAAACACATGAATATCATGACATGTATAGGGCCCAAAGAACAGACGCATATATGTCATTCATTTAGTAAGCGTTTCCCTGCACCACTGTAATTAAGGCTCAAAGTGACTCTGATTAGTCGTGTGATGAATAGGGTAAAACATAATGTCATATGAAATCCACTATTCATTTTGTTACATTCATTAATTTTGAGATGAATGTCATCCTCTTTTTGAATCAGAAAATGTTGACTTACTAAATGAAGCTCTTTCCTAGGCTCTTCATATATGTTGGAAAAACTGACACCGAATTTCAGTTCACTTAAACTGAATGCTTGTTCAATACGTTTATTGAATTCGTCCAAATTCGCTCCTGACATTTCGCCTACTGCTGGCTGTGATGGAAATCAAATGATTTTTCTTTCACTCTGCATCCATGTGTAACTCACCTGACTTTTTTTGTAGGGCCAGGAAATCGTGGCCAAAGGAATCTGTTATCATTCTTTTTCACAATAAACGCATCCCGTGGATGGTATGGATTCCTGCGGTTCCACCAACACATTCACTTCCATCAGTCAATGTCATGTACGAGATTAAAGGTGCTAGATCTACCGACGAACATGATGGTTGACGATTTAAGTCTAGCAATTTATGTGGAATTTAAGGCAAAGATGTCAGCGTATCTGCATTTAAATGCATCTTTTGTACGCCTTATTTAGTAGCGTTGATACTCAAGTTTATAAGTACTTCGACACTGGAAAATATATTGTTTATGATATCAGTGGTAATGCTGATAATATCACTTACGTATCACAGATTCACACTTTATTTACTATTAAATCAAATCATATATTGATTTATACATTATTATGCAGTAACTTATTGAACTTCGATCGCAAACAAACGAAATAGATTCACAATGTTTTCTATGTATTTGCGTTTAGGAGTATTTAGTTTGAATGTACACTTGAATGTGCTTCAAGTTGATCGCTGTTCTCATTGTGATTAAGGTGGTCATCAACTGCTGACACTTTAAAGATTCATTCAAGGTCAGACCGTGGTAAGTCGTTTTCTGTACCATATCTAACTCTTGAATGAGCTTGATATGTGTTTGTGACACTGCAGTATTCAGTGTTGAAACAGTTTCCGAATCACTTCGCAGTCACCATAGTCCAAGGCTTTTCAAAATCAAAAATGTTTTTATTTTCGTGAAGCTTGCCTAAATCACTGAGCTATCTGAATTGCTCACACCGAAATGCCCTAATTCACTTGGAAATTGCGTCATTTCAATCGACCAGTAATGGCATATGAACTACACGTGAACTTCAGTTCTGATTCAACTTAATTCCAGGTGAACGCTGTGCAATTCTTCAACGAAATCAAAATGTATATTCGATTATTGCTTTGCATGTAACTCCTGTATGAAGAGAAAAGTGTTTGTGTACTAAATACGCTGAAAACAGTTTTCATATATTTTCTCATACTATCTGAGATGAAGCTTCGCTTTCTTATTAATATTATCTGTGTGTCTTTTGTCGAATTGTTTCCACCGAGCGAACCTTTGAAATCAAATGCCTCCTAGTGGGGTGAGAGCAGACTAGGCAAAAATGGTAAACAGTATTTTACGTCAATGAGTATGTCGCAAATATTGGTCGTGAGAAAATATGAACGAGACTGATTCAACAACCAATCACAGCAGACTTTGAGTAGGCAGTTGACATATAGATGACCTGACATTCAAGAAACAGTCACAAGGAGATGCAAAGTCAACTTTCTGTGTGAAACAACCAGCCAGAAAAGTGTTTGTTTGCTTCAGTAAGCTAAAATAATGTACATGAGAATATATAAATACGTGTCGATTTCCTTAATAAACGATCTGTTGCCTGACTCTTGCCTTCTGTCGTTACGATTGGTGTCGCTGCCTCCAAAAAATGAAGATCACATGGCCAACTGCGTTTGAAGTAGGAGACATAACGAGCTTCTTACGTGACTTCGAGGCCATCGCTGAGGTGGTAGGTGTCAAGAAGCAAGTGGTCGTCCTGGGGACGCTGTTGAGAGGCCGAGCGAAGGCGTTCTATGACAGAGTAGACAGGTCGGATGGCACAGCGTCTTGGAAGACATTGGTTGAACGATTAGTGTCGGAGTTTGACAGCGCAACAGACAGACAGCTCGCAATGCAGCAGTTCCGTTCAACGAAGCTGGGACTTGATGGAGACCCGTTAGTGTTGGCGTTAAAATTGACGAATCTACTTCGACGTGCGCTTCTCATTTTGCATGAAGAATGAGAAGCGCAATTACTGTCTTCCCAGTTCATTGAGAGTGTCCCAGACCACATTTCTCAGCGATTACAACTGGTTAACGCAACGCAGCCGATGGATATTAGTGAGCTAGCGAAGGTGACCAGACAGCTGCTGAGCACAACTGTAGCCCCCATAGAGCAACCAAAACCAAACGAATACGAGCAGAAAATTGAAGCGTTGCAGCGGGAAGTGGCGGCGTTAAAGTTGGGTGATAGAAAAGATCGATGTTTTGAATGTGGTAAGCCGGGACACTGGAGTAGATACTGCCAAATAAGGCGAAAAAGAAAAAGTTTCAGACGGTAAAATGTGCGTTCTTTGTCTCGGATAAAACTAGATGTAATGGAGGCTATTGAGAAAAGGGGCTGTGTATTCTAAGCTGCGAGTGAATGATCAAGAAGTAGTATGTTTATTAGATACGGGGCGGCCGTGTCGTTAATAGATATGAATTTATGTAAGAGTGTTAGTCAGTGTTCATTGACAGCACAAACGGTAGGCGGGCATGTGTTACGTATCACGGGTAGATCGAACTGTACAGTCGTTGTTGGCCGCTGCAGGGTGACGTTTCCTTTCATTGTTGTACCAGAACTACACCCAACGGTACTGAAAGCGGATTTTCTGTGGGAGATTGGTACGATGATCGATACGCAAGCGAACGTTGTGATCAAGAAATACGGGTATATCAGCATGCATGAGGCCAGCAAGATAGCAGGGGTTAAGCTGTCGACGGTACACAATATGACAGAGTTGATTAATAAATACGATTCTCTGTTCACTGGAGATGGCGACCCATATGGTTATTGCGATAAGGTGGATCATCAAAATTCCGTTAGGTGATCCAAGGGTAAAGTCATTTACGACGCGGAGAGTTCCATGTCATTTGGAAGGCTAAGTTGAGCGACAAGTGCGAGAGATGTTAAAAGATGATATTACTGAAGAAGCTGATAGCCCGTACAACTCTCCAGTGCTGTTAGTAAAAAAAGCGAATGGGAAGTATAGATTCTGTGTTGATTTTCAACAGAGTTAAGACCGCGTGCCATGCCAACAATGGTAGAAACTTTAGATCGCCTACAAGGCGCGAATGTGTTTTCGGTTCACGACCTTAGATCAGGCAATGGCAGATATCAATAAAACAAGGTGATAGAGATAAGACGGCATTCATCGTGGGTCAGAAACAATATCGATTTGAACGTTTGGACTAGCAGGCGCACCGTGTACGTTCAGACGACTGATATTGCTATTACTTAAGAACTTGAAAAACGTGGAGGTGTATGGTGATGATCTCGTCATATACAGTCAAAACCGTGCTGTGACACATCGAAGTGTTTGGACTGTGTGTCAACAAAACCAAGTCTCAGATAGCCAAAAAGAATGTTACTCTGTTGGGACATAAAGTGAGAAATGGCGAGATTAAACCACTACCGGAGAAAATCTTTAAAACTTCAGGAATTTACGTTGCACTCATACCAAGATAATCATATTTCTCAGTCGTATGTCGACCAAAAGACCCAAGAAAGAAAGAAGATAAAACCGACAGCATCTACAAAATTAATTGTATCTACTGCGAACAACACTACATTTGCCAATATGGACGTCATCTTTATCTTTGTTTCCATGATCACATACTTTCTGTCAAAAGATATCACACACACTCCTTCAAATCACTACATATAGGGAACTATGGACATCAGTTCAACTGTGACAACGTTAAATTATTAGACAGAGGAAACACCAAGAATGCTGCAGAATTTTCAGAAGCCCAGTATTCCACTGAGTCTTCAAGCAATAGATACATCGAGATAGACAAACATTGCTAACGAATAAGATTGAAATCTCACACTCACAATGGGTAAAAGTTTAAGTCAAAGAAACAATCAGTTGTAATACAAGTAGCCTGAAGGGTGAGAAAAAACACAAAAACAACCAATCACCTTTAAGCTGGCCAGGAGAGGTGACAAATAAACTCGTGGAGAAATCTAAAAGCTCACTTCAAATTGAAGTATGCACTGACGATGGTGCCTAGTTAGGGCGATGAAAGCTTTACAAACTAAATATCCAGCTCAGAGAACACAAACACATCAAAATCACCCACGTGAGCCACAAATCTTCTCCATCATATCTAAGATTTCTTTTAATAAACCAGCGTATGTTTAGACCAATACATAAATAGGTTTCATTTACTATGACTTCATACCCTAAATACAAGCAACTAGTGAATTTCACAATGAATTAGGCGTTAGTATTTTTCCAGAGATGATATTTGTTAGAGAGCCATTGAGAATCAGGGAGTACTTGATAACTGCTCACTCTTTGTTTGAGCACTTTAATCAGGACGCATCCACTAGGTTTTTGAATCCACGACCTTTCGGTGACGTGTGATTCTCGTAGATCATCTAGCCAATGGGACCCAATCCAGTGGCCGAAGAACTCTTCCTTCTGTGGATTCAAGATTTTTGCGCAATTGATTACAATAAATATCACTGCTGGCGAGTACTGGTCCTCACTCCTAGCGAGTGTGACACGGGTCGCTCTGCATTCATATACCTTTTAGAAACTGTATTGTTAGTTATACGCTGGGTTTAGCTGCTTGATGCCAACAGATGAAATTTTCACATTTTTACACTCAGTAAACGTTTCAGGGGGATGCATTGAGTATTTGGTCGCAGTTTATAGATTACACCCAGAGTGCTGAGCAGACTGAATGTTTTTTAATTGTGGTGTAGCTTGATTTGCAATCATTGCAACACTCATTATTCTGCGCATATGTAACTTAAATACATGCATGCATATGCTATGGAATTATTATTAGAGTTGTTTCATGTTTAAAATAGATTTGAATAAATCAACCTATCAAAGTCCTAGTACCTTCTTTTTCAGTAGTGTGTTTCCAATACATTGCGTATTACTCGACTTTGTGAATGCGTGAATTTGGTTCTCATGAATACAAATTCTCCTTTATTTCCATGATGAGCAAGAGTGAAAACCGAAAAATTGCACTAAAAGTCGTCTCACTACATTTCACATAATAGCAAATACTTTCATTTGGAGATAAATTGATCAGATTTTAATAATAAGTGATCGGCTCTGTGTAGTAATGCAGAGAGTGGAAACAACGACATGGTAGATCCACAGGTTAATTGGTTTAAAGCTTGTAAGTCTTCCTCATCCAACGGTTGAAAATATTGTCATACAGGAAGAGAAGCAGTCGTTCAAACAGGTTTTTCTTTCTTCTTAAATTTATTTGTTTTACTGAATCCCAATACTCATTTTACAAATGTTTTTAATTTCAGATACTTGAAGTAACATTCTAGAGTAAATTTATTAAATAAATTCTCACAGTGATATAAAACTATGTTTACTGATGACCTATACTCCGCGATGAAACTATACTTTGCCAATGTTCAATTGGTATATCACATGAGACGAACTCCACAGAAAATCAGAATAATATATCCTGCAGCTGAGTTGGTTCTCCTATAAATTGATGGAAGCAATCGCTGTCTAACACTTGAAAGATGACAGTTTTCCTTTCATATGGTAACTGGATATCCTTATTCTCTCTACTACTTTTAACCTGCCCCCTTTGAAGGAGTGAAGCTTTTTTATCTCTATAATTTGTTTACTTCTATAATTTGAGTGGAAACTATCGATATTGCCCAATTTTTGTATCTTATCATCTTTGACATATCTTATCTTTATCAGGTGATTCCATTGCCATTGTATACAAACGTTTATTTTCATCAAAACTTGAATTCACTAGGTTAAAGTGAAATAACTGCACTCTTCACAGAAGTGTTTATTTGGCTTCGAGTCCCCTGTCAATTGACTTAAAACTTGTGTACTAAAATGTTTCAATACGTAAACTTAATAATTTCTTTGGGATTTACGTTGCTGGTGAAATGGTACTGAAAGAAATGATCGTGGCTCTTTTTTCTGCACAAACTGTTGTTCTTGTTCTATTCAAATTTATAAATAGATATAAAATAGATAGATAAAAACTACTTTCCCACTCCCCTTCTAACCATCTCTTGACTTGACTTCACATCTGATCATCGTCATCGTCATCAGAATATCATCAACAACACAGTGTGCTAAATCTGTATGATCAATAAATATTTTAAAATTAGTAGCAAATAATCAGAAATCAGAATCATTTTGATACAATCATTTAACACATCTGAATAGTCGCCTATCCCAAAGAATAATAAACTAATGGATACTAGTGCCAATAAGATCGCAAATTCTACAGATTATTCAATACACTTAACGAATACATCTCAGAATGGTTCAAAATAGTATACACTGTTGACTGAAACCGACAATCCCGGCAGAATCTACCGAATTTTGTGCACAATTTCATGTATAATAATGTAGGTATAACCTCCAAGCTGTTTTGTGCACTCAAATTTCAGATTATTCGTGTACTACTTCGGTTATTGTGCGTAGTTCACTGTATTATGAATAAATATATCCATCGTAAGCACATTGGATTTCAGTTTGTCTAAGTGTGATATATCTCATAAATTTGCATGTTGCCCACCATTCAAGTGGTTGGAGAGGACTCTATACATATGATTTAAACAAATGTGACTCCCTCACATGTAATGGCCTCGGAGCTCATGTTGCATCAAACTTATATAGAACTTGAATAAAATACTTGTGCAGTGTTAGGTGACAAACAGTACTTGTATAGGGAAATAACTGTAATGAGGAATGATTTGCTTCGATAAAATGGTACTTAACTTTTAACTGTTGCATAGAGACCCATAATATCATCAAGCCATGCGTTTAGTAACTGCAAAACTGTGAAAGTAGGTAGTTTTTCCGGTTTTCATTCATCAATGTCACCAAGCACAAAAAGATACCTGAGATCTCGTTAATAATGAACAGGTGAATGAAGTTCTGTGGAAACTTTAATTTTTCATGACGGCACAGTTACCCTTAGAATTTGCCACAGATTAAATATTCTCTCTCAATTCGTCTCAGCTCATGGAACCGAAAACTTTAAAATAACCTGAACTCGGAATTCGGAAAAGCGAATGCTTCAGCTACTGAAATCACTCCCACAGTAGTATGTTGGTTTATTCTTATAAAAAAAACGACTGAGACACAGTGGACATTGCGTATTATTCCATCAGAGATGAATTGTCATTTACAGAAGATGTTGATCCATTATTATTTACCGATGGCGTTTCAAGGGCATTTTATTGCTCACATCGAGAAACCAATGTGGCTGCCCATATTCCTCACATAGCTTGATAATTACATTGTGAAACAGTATTAATGTTGTTATTATTCCATTGGGTTTCAAGGGGAATATCTATTTCATTTCATTCTGTTCTCTGCAGTACTATACAGCAGTTGTTGACGGAAGTCTGCAGCTACCTGTTGGACCTCTTCTGGTGACGCGTGAGCCAAGTCTGTGAACGTACTAGGTGCACAAACTGAAATGACATTAGTTATTATGATACAAATACTGTTCTTTATACTAAGTGCGGAAGATTTGGACACTGAATTAGGAATAATGCTTACTGTTATTGCTGTTCCGACCCTTCATTTAACATCGTGTTAATGTTAAGCGATTCTGCTAAGATAACTGATAGAAGTGACTTTTTTAAAAGCTTTTCCCGTCAGCGATTGATGCATATTGATGTTGGCCCGTAGGTTTTTATATCACCTCTCTTTCCTTTGTCTTAACCTGAAATCGCTTCTTCACTCCCTGTCTCTTTTTCCTAATTGGTGACGGTTGGTTATCTTGCCTTGTTAGTATGGCGATCATTTGTTGATTAGAACAGTGAGGCTAGTAAACAACCACATATGGAACCATTATCTCTACTGTACATGTAGTTTCATGAAGGTGTACAATTCAGTACGGATACATGCCGAATTCGGCTTAGTGCATTTCATAAACATTTGTCACGAAACCATTGTATCGAAATGATTCGCTAACAAACAAATGTCCCCTTTTATTCTTTTCATAAACCCAAACATTATCTTCACAATCCCCTAGGATATTGGTGTCATTTGGAGCACTGGTGGGGAAATACACCTGACCTGAACGTCTGTGACAATTAAAATTTACGAGTAGGTTAGAACGAAACTTCTGTACGTATGTAAGCACATGTACATAAACTAGATACACTATAAACACAACTTGATGCGCTGTCAAAGGCATAGAATTATATGTACTGAAGATTGTATTGAGGACGAAATCGGAAATAATAAAAATACCTTGCTTGAAAAAATGGTTATCCTACCATCTTTGCAAAGAAGTATGAGTTCGAAATAATTTACAAATTTAAGCGTGACACAGTGAATAGAAAAAAGCTTTATTTGACAGAACAGTTTCGAGTTGATTGTGCAGTGACATATTAAGTCGTAGGTTGATTAGATCAATTGAAAGAACTTTTAGTGCTGCAGAATCACACATTAGTTTCTCAATCAGACCGTTACTGACAAAGTGCACTAAATCTAAATTGCCAAATATAGTCACGTCAGTGTGTGAATATAAGTTCAATTGCTGATGCAGAGTAAGTTATGCAATCGAACTCACAGGAATATATCTATACGTGCTTGTGAACATGTTCCAGTCAGCCTTAGAAAGAGTATAACCAAATAAAAAAAATAGCGCTACTTTGTCTCAACTAGTAGATAGTGAACATCACATCAGAATAGATGAGCCATTTAAGGTTGTATTTTGGGGACCAAATAATCTGCCTAAAGGCCCAGGATAATGTCGCTTAGCTGTAGCGAAAGCTATAGAGATTATTTAGAAAAAACTTTGACTTATGTGTGCGAAATAACCACAGTCATCCACTTTGTTCACCCTTGCCTACTATAAGATCAACAGAAGCATGATCATCCTTATTTCCATATTATATTATGTCTTCTTATTCCTTTTCACGTAGTTCACTTTACTCCATTACCTTTATTTACTCTCTACATATCTGTAATTTACATAAATTGCCCAATTTATACGCGCAATCTTATCATCCTTTAGACGAAACGCTGTGATTAGTTTATATTTCAATTTTTATTTGTAAAATTATTTATATTAGAGTTATGCCTGATGACATCTAACTGAGAACTATATTATGAGTTTAATTATGCTGTTTTTCGTTACTCTTGTTATCAAAGATTATATATATTGTTGAGGGTGTGTTCTCTTGTTTTCCCTAGTGGATAATCTTGACGGTGATGTTGACTATTGGGTAATGTATTTGGAATGCGTTACATGCAGCCAGTGATGGTGGTGTTCTGCCTCAGCATAGAATTTTACTCTTTATCTTCGTTTAGTCCTCCACATCTGCAAATTATTTCAAGAACAGTTTAATATGTGAGTTGATGGTGTCAGTGGCGTTATGCACAGAATAACGATTATCATATGGAGGATTATGTCTTAGATGTCTCATATGAGACATAAGTTTCCGAAGAAAGTGATGATCTTCGAGGTAAGATTCAAGAAGTAATAAAGACAAACTAGCTGATTGATTGCTCGATTTTCATTGACAACCTTACCATTTGATTCCATTATGAATTTCAACACAGTTCATTTTCACAATTACTTTATGCCAATCTTTTTACGTGCAAAACACTCAATTGGTTAGCTCTACACCACGATGATCGAGAAAAAGTTCAATAAGAATAATTGTTTCCAACTCATGTTAAACATCCTAAAAGCTTTCCAGGAAACGTATTCACTAGTTTAAAGATGCATTATATGACCAAATGAATTCATCTGAACAGTCGTAAATAAAAAAAATATCTTAGACATTAACAATACTCAAATAAAGATTTAATCATCAAAGAACCACACTTTCTATAGGCACCACCATATGAGTTGTCCTTTAAGATAGGCTAAAAGTTGAGAGTAGTTGTTATTGGTGTAGCGTGTATCTTCAAATAAAAAGTCGATAGAAAATCAATACTTACCTCAACAATTAACAAAGGAAACCAAGAAAAATCAAGAATCGGGCATGATTATCCAGCTTAGCCTGTCATTCCACCTCGATTTCATTTTGTATGTTCAAACAACGCTAAGTTTCTTTCTCAAACGAATCCTGAATAAGTCTGATTAAAGGGCGAAATGCAAAGGTGCATTTTATACAAGGGAAATAAATTTCATATTCAAGGACTCATGGGTTATTTTTCGCGAACAACGCTGAAGCACTGTGTTTTAACATCCAGTTGGGACTTCCATGTCCCCAACAAAATTGATTTTCGCACGTCTTTATGACCCTCACCCTATTCCATAATTGAATTACGCTTGATTGTATGTTCCTTGTGGAAATGGTTATATGATGTGATGTGAAAGATGGACTGGGTTGTACCACACCATTTTGACGGTGCTGACAAAAAAGTCACGTTAATGAACGAATTAGGCAAGTCATTGTTAAAATCCATGTCAGTCTCTGAACATCATGTGCTTTTCGAGGATGATACATTTTGTAACTCTGAAAGTGGGTTTCGAGATGTCACTCTACACTGAGTGACTGAGAGATTCAACCAGAAAAAATTTCTTTTTCGACGAAATCATCTTCAGAAGCTCTACAGTGGTATTTATACCTACCAAAAATGTTCATTGGTCTATTATTGCGTAACAGGGGGTGACACAATTCATATAATTACTCAGACGTGTGTTTGGAAGCAAAAAATAAAAGTTGTAAATTACGT
Organism: Trichobilharzia regenti; assembly: GCA_944472135.2. Classification (NCBI taxonomy): domain Eukaryota; kingdom Metazoa; phylum Platyhelminthes; class Trematoda; order Strigeidida; family Schistosomatidae; genus Trichobilharzia; species Trichobilharzia regenti. The sequence continues at coordinate 54,979,189 of OX235267.1, read as the reverse complement.
GGCACTCAATGGCACAACGATAGAGATTTGATAAGGTTAAAGTTGCTATTGATGTTACTTCCCTTTTCACCAATGTTCCTCTCACTGAAATAATTTGCTTTATATGCAAATTCATTGAGGATAGTAATGTAGACGTATGTTTTCCGATTCAATGCTAAAAAGAAATTCCATTGAGGTGCAGTTAAAACGTCTAATGGATGACAATTTCATCATTAGTGACACTACAATACCGACATCGAATTGATAACTAAAGAGTTCAACAGTTGCCATCATGCCAATCAATCCACCTTGGAATCAAAGGTGAACTCGAAATTCTAAAAATTCTAAATTCTAAAAAGGATATCTGATGCTTCTCTTCAAAGATCGATCCAAAGGAAATCAACATGGAATAGTCAGTACACAAATTTTCATAGTTGGATCCCGTTGAGAAGAAGAAACTCCTTATCCCCAAGAATAAGAAGGATATGTTCCAGTGACACAGTTGATGAGGAATTAGGGTCCTCATAGAGAATGGATATTCTCCAAGATTTATTGAGAAAAACATAAAGTAAAGGGAAAAGCCTGGAAGAACCTAGACGGTGCCGAAGAAACTGCTATTCATAAGCGTTGAATTTAAAAGTGACACCTCAGCTAAAATCTTGAATAATGTCTAATGCAAATCACTGAGGAAAGCCTTCTTTATAGCTGAGCTACGTATCAATTTCTACAGCCGACAATCAGCAGCTCACCTTGAATTTATATGTGACCAATTTGTCTATACGGAATTTGAATTGATAGCATGAAAACACATTTACATCAACTGCATTTTATTTCAGTCATACTTCCCCAACACAATCTCAGTCAAACCTTCATTGGGTGCCTATGCATAGGCCTAATAAGATTTCACCCTTTGTAAAAATCGATGAAGCTAAATATCCTAATGCAAATACGAATTCGTAAACAAGAAACTAGCTGAAACGCCGTATATAATTTAGGTCAGTACTTGAGCTGAGTCCGTTTCCCTAGAAAACTGAGATACATTGGAGATAAAGGAAAACCCTACGCCCGAAATAAAACCTAAGATTCATTCTAACGAAACGACCTTCAGTGTATGATGAACACCGTGAGAGGTTCCAGTTGACCGACAGTGAAATTTATACCAGCTGCAAACATGTGATGCGTGAGCGGTTTCATGAGATGAGATTATATGCCAAAACATGCCATTTCTACGCCCTAGATTGGGCACGAATGAATAGCATTGTGAATTGCTTAGCATTAGTCTACACAACGATGAAGTCGTCTCTTGAAGAAGCATAGCTTATCAACGTGAAATATTGGAAATCCAAACTGGATTAGGAAGCCCTCTTTGAAAGGTCCGTGCTCAGGTCAAATGAAACGATCAAGCAGTCTACACCTTACTGCGTAGCTTAAACAGAACAGTCAAAGAATTCAGGAACTGACGCCATATTAAGGTTTAACTACACCTCAGGTCTCATTAAATCCAATGCTTCATGATAAATAAGGTATCTTGAAAAATCTAACACGTATTCTAGCCATCTCAACTGACGCAGTTTCACATTTGCATAGATTAATTTCCCCTCCTTGCGTAACTACCCACCCACACCCACAATGGCATATCAGTGAACCCGACACCGATTATCTTTGAGGTTTGTTGACTGCCGCATTTCCCTTCATTTTCACAGTAAGTTTCGAAACATACATGCACTCACACAGTAGGATTCGCCTACCTGCCACCTTTAGTTATTCCATTGTGATCAATGCGTACTCAGCTTGGAACTTGATAGTAATTTCTGCGGAGCGAAACGCATTCTATCTTCCGCAGGTATCATAATAAAATCAAGTACCATTCAAAAAGTAACTTCATAAGAGCAGTGAAATTTCTTTTCTAATGCTTTTGATTGTTTATTAACAGCCCACTTCTATTATGTTTTCTCATTCGCTTTCTTCTTTTCTTAGTCTTTATCTGCTTGACCCATATTCTGCGGATTTTTTGTGTTGAATATAAAAAGTATTCTCATTTTGTTATCTTCAGTTAAGTCACGTTTATTTTGTTTAAATCAGGTGATGTAAGCAATGTAATACTGAGGTGGACCTTTGTTCCTTTTGTCTGGTTAACGTTTCTTTCTTTCTTTGTTTGTTATTTTGAAATTTTTTTTATGTATTTTTTTCTTCTTATCTGATTTTATACTCATTTGAGTGTTTAGTTTACTCATTCAGGATTGACTGCATTCCAGTCAGCCTAATTAGTCTTCTAATAAATCAGAATGAAATAGTACTTTCACTTATTTACATTATAACCATCTGCGATCTACTTTGCATAAGAAAGAGCGTTAGAAAATGATGAGACATTCGAGATGCCTACTGCATTCAGCAAATAGACTTTTTCCGACGAATTCATTATCAAGCTATACAATCGTGTATCTATGGCTTTCTTCAAGAAATTATATCAGGTAAGGGAATTGATACAAAGGTGTGAATACATGAAATGATAATAGCAGTGTTAAATGCAAATAAAATCTTTGTCATTATAATCATGGTTAAGTGTCAAGTGCCAAAACAAATAATGTCAAATGTGTTTAGATTTAGGCAAAGGTTGTATAATTAAAGAGTTAGTAGGATAATGTATAAAACGTTACACAACATGGTGTGAAATTCGATAATATGTAATTATGAGGTTTCACTCATTTGAAAGTGTTTTCATTTTTCTTCTAACCTACGTAGCTTGCTTTGCGTTCTTATTAGTCACATACCACATTTAATCTCACTATGTCACGGTGTCTCGGTAGGTTTTGATTTTTCTGAGATCCTACTAACGAGTAAACACTTGGGCTTTTGCAGATAATTTCGGAAAAAATATTTATTTTTACACTGATTATTTTTACCATTGTTATGTCGAATACTTCTGTAATCTCAAGATCTTTCACAAAGTTACTCTACTTTTTTCAAGGTAAATTATTCCTTCCCTGGCAATTTTAATATTTTTTGCAAATTCTTGCATTATTTCCATTAATAGAGAGAACTGCAATTTGAGTTGAAACCTTTAGTACTAGCTGTTGAATACGTCGCATGCATATAAAAACTGTGAATGAAAGGATTAGGAGTGAGGTGGATATATTCCCTCATTATTTCTGCACTGCTCTAGGTATATTCTAAAGCAGCCAGGGTTAGATGGTGGTTGCTTCTCAGGCAGTGAAATTCAATTCTGATCTTTTGTCTCCACTATTCGTAATCTCAAGCGCTGCTTCCTGCTTCTAACCTTTTGCCTTCGAATCTCATGATTCCATGCATTATCCGGTTTAACACCTGATTTCAAGGTTGAGTGGCATTTAAATAAGTTAAATGAAATCAGGAAAATTTCACGTCCAGTTAATGCATGAAATCTCGGTTTTCTATGAGGTATTACTTAGCAAACTGAGAAGAAACCGAATTGCAAATGGTTCATCGGATTGTTGACTAAGTGAAATGAAACAAAGTAAATTTCCTTGCAGCAGCAATATTCAAAATGTGTACACTTATTAAAATTCATCTCATTTCAAGTGGTACATCACATCAATATATCGATAGCCAGTAAAAAAATACTCAGGGTATCTAATGAGTGAGTAAAAACCAGGAGTTGGTTCATAGCAGTCTCGCATAATTCAAAACTTTCTTTTTCCTTAACAGGTAACAAGTGATGTCTTTCAAACTGCGGAACAATATCCAGGTGAAAATGTCGTTTCTTGCTTAGATAACAATATAAAGCACGCATGCATGCATCGTCATACCATTATGCACAAGCAACTCCCTTTCAGCTCTCCGAATTCATTGAAGCTGCTTCCCACTTGTATTTTAGAGTAGTGCTTGCCACCCTCAGTTATCGTTTGTACTTCAAATTCATGAATAATTTAAAATTCGCCTTGTTACTGATAGAAAGCATGTTAATTGTATCAGATTATCAGGATAATGAGTGGGCATCATTGCCTCAAGATAATTTTGTGTTTGTTGTGCTATTCACTCGGAAACAGATTGAATCAAAACAAGCAACTCACTCCAGTAAAGCATATATCGAATTTCAGTTGAACGCTTCCTCTGAATACTCTACATGCAGGCATATATACATGTATTGTAAGAATTACATCGAGAAATGTTTCAAAAAACTAGACTGGACTAATCATGCTGAGCTACAGGTTGAATATTTTTACAAGTTATGTGCAAGGCGATAACTGAAAAAGGAGTTTGAGATTTTACAACTAGGAAAGAAATGTGTTACCGTTGAGTTTCATCACTTGAATGAACGATTGCTGATCACAGAATGAACTTGAATATATATATATATATATATATATATATATATACCAAGTATTGCCAACTGGATAATATTGTTAATAATGGTGATACTGACAATGGGAAATCGAATTCGGCTGATGCTACTGATGAACGATAATTGGTAATGATACCACAATACTACTAAATTTGGGAGAAAGAATAAACTGATAACAATATTAATGACAATAATAACGGTTAATTAGTAAAGAATGGCAGGATCAAATCGACTACTACTTCTACGACATCGCCATGCATTGCCTAGATGTTGGTAGGCTTGAAAAGTGAATTCTTTGAAAGCACACATGGAAATGACAATAACTACATTTATATAATTTCCGTCTAGTCAAGACTTTATACCTTAGATGTAGGAGATTATGCTTTATACTATGGGTGTTTGCGGGAAGAGTTTATGTTTCTCGAAAAGGCGTTTGAAATCAATGCTCGATGAATATCGAGCAACTGACAGTGAGAAAAATAGCCCATCTAGATTTAACTTGATTTTAAAGTTGAAATTATTACACTGATTCTCAACAGAAGATTGAGAACTTCACTTGGGAGAGACTATTCCGCAGTCATCTGGTTCTCGTCTATCGAACAACTTGCTCTTTGTTGCGATCAAATATCGACAGATATCTTTCTCATGTTATTATTGTATCCTTTAGTTCCTAGAGGAACATAGGGCTTCAGCTGCGCACCTCCATTGACTTCGGTTTTCTGACAACTTTTTCACCCTGCTCCAGGTCTGTCCACATGCTTTCATCTCCTCCTCGCATGACCTCCTCCAAGTCACCCTTGGACGACCAACTCGCCGCCTCCCTTTCGGGTTCCACTCGAGGGCTTGTCTAGTGATGTCACTTGATGGTTTCCTCAGCGTATGGCCAATCCATCTCCATTTCTTTCTGCCTATTTGTTTCACAATCGGTTCCTGATTGGTTCGCTCCCAGAGATCCCTGTTGCTGATCTTTTCTGGCCATCTGATCTTGAGTATTGAGCGGAGACAGTTGTTAATGAAGGTTTGAAGTTTGTTTGAGATGCTCTTTATGACTCGCCAAGTCTCTGATCCGTATAGTAGCACTGACTTCACATTGGAGTTGAAAATCCGGATCTTATTTTTGATGCTGATTGCTGTTGACCTCCACACAGATTTGAGAGTAATGAAAGCTTGTCTTGCTTTTCCGATTCTGGCTTTGATGTCCTCGTCAGTTCCGCCTGTAGTTGAGACGATGCTTCCCAGGTAGGTGAAGGAGGTTGTTTCTTTCAGGTTCTTCCCATTTATGCTTATTGTGGTCTGTTGTTGTTGCTGTTGATGTTGGCTAGGAATCTTCATCATCTCTGTTTTATCTATGTTCACGTGAAGTCCTATCTTTGATGCTTCTTCTGCCAACTTGTTACTTTTCACTTGCATATCTTCCAGTTTATGGGAAATCAGACATATATCATCGGCGAAATCCAGATCCTCCAAGTCTTTTGTGTCAGTCCATTTTATGCCTGTTCCCTCGTTGGTTGCCGTTGTCTGTCGCATTATCCAATCAATTGCAATCAGGAAGATCATTGGTGATAGTAGACAGCCTTGCCTCACTCCCGTCCTCACTTCGAAGGCTTCCGTAAGTTTCCCGTTGTGGATTACTTGGCATGCAGCATTGTCGTATAACTGTTGGATGAGGTGTATAATTGTCGATGGGACCCCGTAGTAGCGAAGTAGTTTCCAAATGACCTCTCGATCGACGCTGTCGAAGGCCTTTTCAAAGTCGATGAAGTTGAGATAGAGAGGTGACTGCCATTCCAAGCTTTGTTCAATGATGATCCGTAGAGTGGCGATTTGATCAATACATGATTTGTTTCTCCTGAATCCAGCCTGTTCCGGACGAAGTTTTTCATCTAGGGCTTGTTTGATTCTCTCCAGGATGATGCGACTTAGTATCTTGCTTGGAATGGACAGAAGCATAATTCCACGCCAGTTTTTACATTGACTTAAGTCTCCTTTCTTTGGAAGTTTGAATAAGTAACTGTTCTTCCAATCCTCGGGTACTTTGCCCTCTTTCCACACCTTCTCCAGTAGTGGTGTCATCAAGTCCGCTGTTGTCTCTGGGTCTATTTTCAAAGCCTCTGCTGGGATTCCATCTGGTCCCGGTGTTTTCCCAGCTTTAAGCATCTTGATTGCATTCAGGACTTCTGATTTCGTCGGGGGGTCAGTGTTCACTGGTAGTTCTGCTTCCGTTGTTGGTATTGCTGGACGTGTTGTAGGTGGCGGACGATTTAGAAGTCTTTTGAAGTGTTCAACCCAGTGCTTTCTCTGTTCCACCTCTTTGGTGATTGACTTTCCATTGTCGTCCTTTATTGGCTTAATCTGTGTCGAACGTTTGCCCGAAAGGTTCCTAGTTGTTTGGTAGAGTGTGGCGAGGTCTCCTTTGCCTGCAGCTTGTTCTGCTTCGTTTGCCATGGTTTCATAATATTTTCTTTTGTCTTCCCTGGCACTTTTCTTCACTCTTTTGTTCAGTGTATTGTAGCTTGCATTCAGCTCCTGTTTTTGTTGCTCGTCAGTGCACTGGATAATCTTTTGCTTCACTGTCCTTCTCTCTTCTATTAGTTTCCAAGTGTCCGTAGTGAGCCACTGTTTGTCCTGTCTCTTTTTTCTGCCTAGAATTTCTATGCAGGTTTGGCTCCACACCGTTTTCAAGTTGTTCCAGTGCTTTTCAACGCCGACCTTTTCGCTAGTGTTGATTTGTGTCTCGGCTTTGTCCTTTATGCTTGCAATGAAGATGTCCTTTGTAGCCTGGTCCTTCAGCTTTTGAGTGTTGAACTTGGCTTGTGGTCTATCTGCAGCTCCTGATTCCCTGAAAGCTTTTAATTTGATTTGGATTGTCCCTTGTACGAGATAGTGGTCTGAGCCAACGTCTGCTCCTCTTCTTGCTTTTGTGTCCAGTAGGCTGCGCCTCCACTTCCTTGAGATTGAGATGAAGTCGATTTGGTTTTTGGTTTGCCCGTCTGGTGACACCCATGTAGCCTTGTGGATATCTTTGTGCTTGTATACACTGCCACCAATCACCAGTTCGTTGAAGGCGCAGAAGTCGGCGAAGAGTTCTCCGTTTTCATTCATTTCTCCTAGAGCTTCTCTACCCATGATGAGTTCCCTTCCCGTATTGTCTGGTCCCAGTTTGGCGTTCATGTCTCCCATTAGTATTTTCATGTCGCCAGCTGGAGTATTGTCCATTGTTGCCTGTAGTTGCCTGTAGAATTCTTCTTTCTTCTCGAGGTCTGCGTTGTTTGTGGGTGCATAACATTGTATGATTGACACTTTCCTTCCTTTGGAGTTGAACCTGGCGGTCATTATCCTGGACGAAATCGCCTCCCATTGTATCAGGGCTTTCGTTGCCGTTGGTGACATCATGATAGCCACGCCCTCGGTGTGCGTGTGGTTATCTTCTGGGTGACCGGAGTAGATCACTGACTCACCTGTTGACAATTTGGTGAGTCCACTCCCATTCCATCTGCTCTCACATATTCCCAGCACTTCCATTCCGTATCTTTTCATCTCGTTGGCGATCTGGGCAGCTTTCCCAGTCTCGTACATAGTTCGGACGTTCCATGTTCCTACACAGACTTTTTCTTTTGGTGCAAGGAGGTTCATCATACTGAAGTTTCTTTAGCAATTTTTGTTTACAGGGTGGGGTTGCTAGCCTCACGCCTGAGAAAAGAATGATTACATTAAGTAAAAGTTTAGAGAGAAGCAACTTTTTGGGTTGCTCCCCTCAAAATCAGAAAATAACGGACAAACAATGAGAACAACATCAACAAAGGAAACAGTTCACAGAAAAAAGGGCAAAAAGCGACGACAACTATACAATAAGACAACATGCAATATAGTTCAGTATTGTTAACTAAAATGATATCTTAACCATAAACTCACTGACTTGGAGCAACTTGAACATATAAATCCAACAATATATACAATTATAGATGTGTTTATGTTTAAAAATTCCACAAATCCAAACAGTTGGTTATGTGTATTATCTGTCAATAAGATTGTATTTTTTGGATTCAGTGTTCGAAAGGTTAATAATTGTGATAATTTCCGCAAACTCTTTGCATAAATTTTTACAGTAATAAAAGTTTTTATTAACGAGCAAAATGTAGCGTAATAGTCGAAAAGCGCGCGCAAGCAGTTACATTGGAATTGAAAGAAAATAGGTCACAATTCCGATTTTGTGAACATGTACGAAAAAATATATCTAATAGGAAGAAAAAGTGCCAAAGCCAGACATCTCCTTGACACGAGTCATGAGGCAGACTTCTCAAGATCCTTCACAATTATCAGTACGGCAGAAAGTTAAATTCACCCTAAGTTTGCGAATCAATCTCCATCAAGTGCCTGCTATCCGATTTGCGCTCAGAAAGAAGCGGTTATCAGTCTTTCCTTGACGTGACAGCTGAATATTTTCACTTTATATTTTATTTGATTACTTGATGCCGAAAGTTTCCATTGTTTATGATCCTTGTTGTTAGGGTCACAGTGTTCATTTTACATACATATATACATATATGACTAGTTTATGCATATAATTATTCATCGATTTTTGATGAAAGGATAAGTCTTGCCCATTTTAGTAGGATAAAGCTCGATTATCAATGCAATTTTTATTTGAATGAAATTACACATTGTTATTCTGTCATATTTGTCGTTTTGGTAACAAATTACCACTCATATTGCTGTTAATATATGAAATGATTTTGATATGATATTGATAATATTATAAGCGAAAATTCATAGCTGAATCATGAAATATCATTGCATAAGCCTATGCGATTTTCCAAAATGAAATTTTACGGTTCATGTTTGATTTGTTTTTAAAAAGGAAGTCTATGCAATTATTTTAAAATTGTTTGTGCAGGGAAACTTAGTAATGACTTTCGACTCTAATCAGCTTGTGAGAAGCCAACGAAATGAATGATGTTACACTTTTGATTCTGTACAACTGTTATTATTGCTCCTGATTGCGTGATATATACTGGTTAATTCACTTTGTCCACTTTGAGTTAATCATCATAATTTGCCTTTGGAGAATACAGGAGTTTTAGCCTAAATAAGACAGCCTGTGTAATAAAGTCACATGAACGTATATAACCAGTAAAATAATTAAGAAATTAAATCCTTTTTGAACTGAAATTTTTCAGTTGATCTGTGATTTTGACTTTTCATCCATAATGTATCGCGAATTTATGGTGGAACGTTTGCCATGTTCATAAAATAAAACAAAAATTCACCAGTTTCATGTTTGATGGTGGATTCATACCAGTCAGAGAAGCACTGAAAAGCACCAGGTAATACTAAACAGCTGCTTTGTCAGCCTAGCTCCGGGCTCTTTAAAAGAACGCAACCCTTGTAGTTTGAGTGCAGGGCCTTCCGATTTCAAGAGAAGCATTTAGACCATCCAGCTATTTAGACCCCAATAAACCGGAAATTCGTGAATTCTGACCCCCTACCAACTGGTGATTTTAGCGTGTCCAGAAGCAGGTAGTGTCATCCTCAGTGATAATTTGTCCTTACTCTCGAGTAAGTGGACACACCGGTCACTAATTATTACTAGAAATCACACCAGGCATATTAGTTCCGCAGGTAGTTACAGTGAGACTCAGAAACATTTTGAAGATTCAGTTTGTAAGAATTTGATTTTTTGTGTTTCACCACAGACTGATGTCAGTGAAAGAAGCATTGATAACCAACATCAGTGTATGTATTCACCGAGGATCGCTCTAAAATCAAGAACTGTAAGAAGTTAGAATTCATGCAGTAGGCATAAAGTTCAGCCCTTGTAGTTGAATGGTCTACAAGCTTGCCATGTAACTGGAAGATCCTGTGTTCGAAATTCAATGGGTGAGTACTGCCGATGAGTCCGAAACTAGGGAGGGGAAATATATGTCCAGGACTCCCTGGTGTTTTTCAATGGTCATCTAACTGTTATCTATCCACAGTGAAAATTAAAGCAAATCACATAACTCTATTCAAACTAATTATTGAAAAATCTACTTTCTTTGAAATAGGTATGAGTCCATTTTGTGAGAAAGGACTAGTTAGTTTGCCTTACATGGATGGTGACCATAGACAACAAGAGTGACCGTAAATCAATATGCTGTTTCTTTTTCTGTAACCAATGTTCTACTGACTGATTCAATTTGCTGCGTAGTATGCTGCGTTACTTGCGAAATGTACCTGCATCTTTAGATAGGTGAACACAAATATGAGGTGCACATATGTAAACCATATACATTCAACGTGTGTATTCATTTATAATTATAAAAAGGCCATGTGTGAGAGATTTAGGCGTAAAATTACTTTGCAGTAGATAATACTGAAAGCATACACTGTTGAGAGAATTTGAATCATGCGAGGTATATTAATACAGGCATTACTCTGCCTTTTACTCCTGTTATCGAACAACAAAGCATCTAATAATAACAATGCAATTAACGATTGTAAGTTGATTACTAATCCTTTTTTATAATTTGTCAAAATATTATCCTTTTGAAGCAATTAGTTCCCTTTATGAATTTCGACAGCACAATAAGAAGACGTAGTTTATCTGAAACGTGTAATGTATTGGCGAAACACATTTCGGACATGCTGATCACACGTACTTGTCATACACAGTTTTCATAGAAGGCAAGAAGGCATGAATAATTACAATACAGGTCAGATTGTATACTGGTCAAGGTCACAAATAATGGGTAGGGAGACGCACAGAGGTTAAGACTCTCGCCGATTATGAACATCGTCTGGAGTTCGATCCTTTGCCGATGCACACCTGATAATTATGATCGGTCTGCAAAATGTGGCCTACCAAATTCACATGCTAAAAATTCCATACCTGTACCAAAAATACGGTGTGGAATCAAGCTGTAATCAAAAATAAGAAAATAAAAATAAAAAACAAGGTTGGGCCACACACTTAAATTCATTTAAGCCTTAGCCATAAAAAGACTTAAACCTGTCCCATGTGTCCAAAAGCTATTTATTATCACCTTTAAACTGCCTTGGTAATCCAAGTTAGAAACAAAGTTCAATTTACTTCATGATATTTTCAACACCTTCTTCGCCTTGTTTTTTTCTCTTTTTATCATTCTGACCACACCTTTTGCGTCTTCCTACCCATTATTTGTGACCTTGACCAGTACACAATCTGACCTGTATTGTAATTATTCATGCCTTCTTGCCTTCTATGAAAACTGTGTATGACAAGTACGTGTGATCAGCACGTCCGAAGTGTGTTGCGCCAATACATTACACATTTCAGATAAACTACTTCTTCTTAATGTGTTGTCGAAATTATCCTTTTGATTTTCGCAGTTTTATTTTTTTGATCAAAATCTCTTCAAGTTTATTTGCAATAGTTAATTACTCATCACTAGAAATACTCACAGATGAATTTTAATGTAGATTTAGTTATGATAAAAAATTAGGCAGAGAATCATTGATCAGATGATACGGCTTTTCTTTCTGGCCAGAATGTCTGTGAAGCCGTTAGTTTATAGTAGGACTATACTAGTAGGTTGGCTGAAGTTAGAACGCCTGGGCCTGTCGATTCCAAGTCAGTACTGAACGATTGACACACCAGCTTCATAAACTGATAGGGTAGATCTCTAGTGAATATCATAGTTGGTAGCGTAGAGGAGTCTTTTACGACGGAGAAATAGATACTTTTCTATAATCCTCTAAACTAATGTCAGTTCCACCCTCAAATTAATCAGAAATCAATAGTATAAGACATGAAATCTGAATATTTCAGTTTAGCTAATAATAATATTATGTAATGTAAATAAATTCCTTGGATATCTTGAAATGTGCATGTGAAAGAGTTCGACTTTTCTCTCTTGATTAAATTATCCACAGCGAAGTAAAGTCATTTCGGTCTGATAAGCAAGTCGTGTTCAATATAACTTCCTAAACCATCTCCATTTACACGACAAATGTGAATATCGAATCATCGGTGTAACAACAGGGAATATCAATCTTAAACTAACCAACGGAAAGTTGTGTCACAATCAAATACCTATAGGATTTCCTGTAATTGAATTCATTTCATGCACTTCAAATTAAACTCCAAGCTATGAGTTAGGTCATAATTGTAATCCTTGACCGTTGAGAAACTTCTCGGTTAGGAAAATTAACACAGGTGTAATCAGAATAAAAGCACCCTGTGTTCACTACAGTCTTTGCCATATTATGTGCAGTGTGTTACTGGTTATGATGAGCTACGTAGAGATAAAGAACTGTTGTTCAAAACTAATGATAAGCCTGGTGTAAAAAAGTTAATCATTCTGATAAAACTGGAAATGAAAAGACTAAATGTTTTATATAATCAAAGATTTTTGTCATGTAAAACCCCTTCTAATTTATGGAAACTTTTCAAAGAAATTACTAACTGTAAGCGATGTATTTCTGTTCCATCTCTTAATCTTGACACTCTTAATAATATCTTTCATACGCTCTTCTGTTGATACCCTTCCAAATGATACAAATCATATTGACAATAACTTGAGTGGTTTTAATACCCTTGATGTGCTTAAATGTCTCCGGTCTCTTAAGCCTTCTCAAAGCCTTGGTCCTGACGGCATACCTGCAATTGTCCTCAGGAATTGTGCTGATATTTTGTGTTTTCCTCTTACTAACATTTTTAATGCTTCTTTTTCCGGTAACGTTCTACCTTTTGCATGGAAAAACATTAAAATTATCCCTATACCAAAACCATCTTCTGGTTCTGACATTAAATTTCGGCCTTTTGCAATTACTTCCCCCTTTTTAAAATTGATGGAAAAATTACTTTTACTTCGTCTTGAACCCGCTTTGAAACCTTTTAATGATCCTAAACAATTTGCATACAAACATGGTAGAAGTACCTTGGATGCTGCGGTCGTCTTATATCACAATGTTGTCTCTTGTTTGGACAAAGGTGCTGAATATGTTCGTAGTGCTTTCTTAGACTACACATCTGCTTTTGACTCTGTACCTAGGGGCCTTTTGTTAAATAAGCTATCGTTGACACAAACAGGATCCTGGGCAAAGAGCTGGTTGCATTCCTATTTTTCTGATAGAATGCAGTATACTGTATATAACGGCAAATCTTCTTCTACCTCGCTTACAAAATCCGGTGTTCCACAAGGTGCCGTCCTCTCTCCTTTTCTTTTTTCTTTCTTCCTACATGACCTGCCTCATTCAAACAAAACTAACTTTGTCAAATATGCAGATGATCTGACTGTATCACTGCCTATCACTTCTGAGTCTGACAGCTCCAAACTTAATAGCTTTCTGTTGGACATCAACAACTGGTTCAAGTCAAATGGTCTTATATTAAATCTTTCTAAGTGTCAGGCACTTGACTTTACTTTCAAGCATCGACGTGACTTACTTGAACTAGTTAACTCGCATGATCCCTGTAGCATAGATGGCACGGAAATTGAAACCAAATCAAGCATTAAATACCTTGGATTAGTTCTTTCCTCTGACCTTTCATGGTCATCCCACATCTTATATATCTCTAAGAAAATGTTTCGTCTTACCTTCTGCATTAAAAATTTAAGACAATCAGGTATCAACCAACCTTTAAGTTTGCAAATTTTAAACTCCTGTATTTTACCTATTGTACTCTATTGCTCTCCATTAATCTTTCCTGGGCTGCTCAAAAAACATTATATCATATTACGAAGAGTATTAAATGCTGTGAGTAGAGCTTGTGGTCTGCCACTGAATGAGCTCGCTAATACTATAGTCGAGAGGCATATAAATTCCTGTACGAAATGGGCAAAGGCTATAATGTCAGACCCTCTGCACCCTGTTTATTCACACCTGTCCCCTTGTATCTCATCAGATAGGACGAGAAGTCAATATAAAAAGTTATATGCTCGTACCACTAAGTATAGAAATTCTACAATACCCTATTTAGCGCGTACTTTATGTGATGAAGACTCTGTTAGGCGTAAAACATATAAGTTACTATATAATTAGCACAGTAAATTGACCCTTTCATTGTTCATCTTTCTGTATTTTATGGTGTCACACTTTCTATCGTTTAAATCGTTACTCTGCTATTTTATTTTTAGTTGGTATTACTATTATTACTACAATTTTGTATTTTATGCATATTTTTCTCCGTATGGCATACAGTATTTTGCTATGTAGCTGCTATAACAATCGTTTTATTACTGTTATGTAATGTGTATTTTTATTTTTTTTGTCTTTTTTGAGTAAATTAGATGCGATATTGTACTGAATGCTGAAAATTCCTTGTTGTATCATTAGTAGTGTTTTTGGAATAAAGCAAAAATTTATTATTTATTATTATTACCATTCTTTTCAACTGTCATATTCTGAAAAGGCTTATTTCCTAATGTGTATTGAAACGAGCAACAAGCGGTAGTGGAGCGGATTTAATCGTTCATCATATTTTGGTAGAACTCCTGCTTAGCTGAATACTTATGTGATATATGATTAAATTCTTCCACATTTACCAAGGACTTCACTGAGACTAAGATATATATATATATATATATATATATATATATATATATATATATATATGTAAAACGATACAGACATTCATAGATATATGGATAAAATAAATATAGCTGGATAGGTAGGTGAATAGCAAAATGCATAACAATTGACACGAATTAATGCGTCTGAGTGAACCAGAGTAGAGAGTGTGACAGTGGATTTTAGTGTATTGTAGCGTAGTGTAGAAGAGTGTGGAGCAGTGCATTTGAATACAAAATGAAAAGTTATATGATACCATTTGTATTTACTGAAAGAACTTCCTCGCGAATCTAAGGTTATGTAAATATCTCTGTGTTCTAATTTCAGATTTCTCCTACGACGACCATGCAGAAGGTAATACTGTGGTGTTTTGTATATTAACATGATTCATCACAGTCTTCATGAAATGTTCATTGCACCAGGCCGATTTCCCACTCACTCACTCACTCACTCACTCACTCCCTCATCTAGAGATACTCTGAATTATTCAGTGACAATAACTGACGTCGATGACTTCGTCAATTTTTTTCATTTCATCTGTATGCGGTAGAGGTGTTGGTGTTTTCTGTGCGTGAACTATTCAGTGGTACAGTATAGGTTCATTGTAAATGAAGTTGCCTCAGAATTATCGCCGAGTCTTGCAATAAATTCCACTGGTGGTACGTGCTCTCAAATAATTTCATTTAGTAAGACGTACTCACTTGCCCAGTGCCATACGTTATTTAAATATTCCCCTTAATCTGGATCATTTTTATTGAGAACTGTATGTTGTGGGTTGCCATCATTAGATAGGTTTTTGTCGTTTTACAGTGTGGACGCCTATTTCTGATTAGGAATGGGTGATATGATTTGCAATTTAAAGTTTAGTATTCACTTATTGGAGAAGATTTGGGTGTTATTCGATGATTCATGTAATTATGATAAGCATGGAGGCGCGCGAGATAACAAGAATGAGTGTTGGTTTCTTCTGGTTAAAGTGAGTTTAAGCCCTTTTATTATCACTTCACGCAATGAAGTAGCATTGGAAGCATAGAATAATTCATTTAATTATATTTTCCTTCGTTACCACGAAAGGCGCACTGGTAGTTACAAAGTCACCTGAAAATATGCGTGTGAGCATGTTGCAGATCCAGAACATAAGTGATTGGTTAAGACAATAAGAATTAATGAATGGAAGATGTATTGTGTAAGGTGGAATCCCAGGCTGTTCAGGGATTCATGAGAGCCACCACATTTGATGATCACCATTCGTACTGATCCGTGTGCATTTTCCTTTTTATGCCAAATTGTTTGCTCAGTCAGTGCAATTTTTAGACGTTTCTGACCGGTGTGCTTTTTCTTAACAGCAACCGCTTGAATCTCATTTGAGCCATCGTCTTCCGTTTTATTTACAGATTATGAAAACGAGTTTATTTCCAAATGTAAGAGTTCACCAAAGTTTGCAATGGGCTTTTCACTGACAGACTACTAATATGTATTGGAGACGGTGCAGTCGACTGTTGGCTTAATTTCTGCTTATTAGATTTACAATCTGCTGTCCATTTTGCAGCATGATATATTCTATCTGCCATTTCGTTTTCGTTCGCGGTGACCTGTCACAACAGGTGATAGATTTCCTGCATTTATGTGAACAGTTGTTGTAAAGACATTCAGGTGTATTCAACTGATTGTCTGTTGTAAATATGAAGCTTCAATTTCCGTCGAACTACCGCATATATTGATACCATTGCTGCACGCTGAAAATCATTCACTCATGGAGCGAATTTCATCGAAACTCAGAACAGCATCATTGTATTGTTGAAGATTCATTATCGCCATGATTTTTTTCTGAGGGATAGTTTTACTTCCTAGCGGTTAAATGCATTGTGAGTGTACCTTCCGATTAAGGCGGTTTTCATTCTTAGTTTGTAAACTTCAGAAATAGTTGAATCCGTGAGCTATTTGATTCCCTAGAACACGTCTTCATCAAGAAGCAGTTATTCTGCATTCTAATTCATCATACGAAAGAAATTTATTTTTGTATGGTTTACATGGTAAATTATAAAGTGTTAATTAAATAGCCCGAGGGAAATATTTTTCCCTATTTCAGACGATCCGAATTCAACACTAGACGCATACGCATATTCTTACCATCAAGTTTTGAATGATAAATGTACGTGTTTATTTCAATGGAAATTATTTTATGGTTGTCTCTTCAGTCTACACTGTTCTGTGACGATCAGTGTACACTTACCACTATTACTCATATCGCTTGCCTTGATTCGTTGACGGCTAATCAACAAATTCAATCACTGACAATACTGAGTAGCTTATTGATATTTACCATTTTCAATTTCACAACCCTACTAAATTTCGAAGAGATATATATCTGATGTCAGCAGATGTATGAAATGCCACCTAATTGTAATAACTTGCAAGTCCTTATTGTAAATTAGAGTATGAATAATGGTGCTTCGACATGAGTGATGGTGCTTTATCCATTTCAGAAAACTTGATAATCTCCAGGAGAATACTATGCATCCATGTGGATATTACAGTCGGAGATCAGTTGAATAGCAACCGGACAGTAATGTCGATGAGACTGAAAGGCTTAATCACTTGGCACTGGTTACCAGTGCATTGTGTGTGAAATATTTACATTTATCTATAGGTGTCTTCACAATGCACGGATGGCAGCCATATTTCATGATTGATTATATACACAAAGACCGAAAGTCTCATTTCATGTTGTTTAGACGTCAACATTTAATCTTTCAGGACATTTAATCAACGAATAAATAATCCACATACTTCACACTTATTTCCAACCATTTGTTTGTTTTAGTTTTCATGATTGAGCTTCAGACATACGTGGATCCCCAGAATGCAGAAGAAACAATAAAACCTGGTGAGCAATTTTATCAAGATTTCTACATAGCTGCCTATAAACATCATTCTGAAATATATGGTGGGGTCTTTTTTCAGTCAATAGGTCATGTTGTATTTCACACACTTTGCAGGTATTACTTATTTATATGAATCAAAGATGAACACTTACATTTTCTTTGAAAATTATTGATTAACTCGTTTGTTTTTCATTATGTGATGAAAATGGAATGTACCTCCTGGTATGTGCATTGTGATAGAACAACACTGACTGATCCTGATGCTTGATATAATTTTTTTTTTTTGTGTGGCCTGAAACATTTTACAGAGACCCACTCACATTTCTACCCTTACTGCTGCGCGAAATCCCACTGCTGATTTGAATTACATCTCTGAAACCCATAAATTCACTTGTGGGTGTAGTGAAAGATTCTCTGTGTGAATTGAATACTGATGACAGCGATTGAGACTGGAAAAGGGGTCTGAGGTTGGTGTTGTCTGCTTCTTTCCTAGGCAATCTCAACCTGTTTTTCAGATTGTCATTATCCTTACTCTCCTGAGTACGGGCTGAAAAATAGGATATCACCTGCACATCTCCCTACCATCCCTCTCTCTGAAGTCCTTTGCGACTGGCGCCACAACTGTCTACCAACCTCTATTTCCGTCTCACATAATCTCTATTATGTCGCTTTCATACCGCCCCACACCACATCATACCTCCTTCTCATTCCACTCAACGAACTGGCGTTTGATATTAGTCTGCGATCGTTTCGACGCATGTAACATCTACCTTCATTTCGATTGTCATATTTGTTGGGCAGTAGGTTCATGATTGGTTTTTCGCCAGACGTTTTTGTTGCTAATATTTTGTCCTCCTTGTCTTCAGTACTGGTGCATCGAATTCAGACACTGTCAAAAGTTTTCAGTTGCCTGTTGTTGATGCTTTGTCAACACGATAAGCCTTCGAATCATGTAGAAGCATTGATTTGACATCAGCGTTGCAGACCCAGATCTTATTCCTTATACTGGGTGGAATAATCTCGTCTACTGATTTGAAAGCTGTGAAATTCTGTCTTGCCTTTCTGACCTTAACTGGCTGCAACGTCCTCATCCTTGCTGTCACGTGTAGTTGAAACAATGATGCCTGGATAAGTGTGGGAAATGACTCCTTTCACATTTCCAACGTTGCCGTTGGTTGGTTGGTAAGTTGAGCTCATCACTTGTTCTCGCTCTATGCTCACCTGAAGACGTGTCTTCGCTGGGTGCTTCTTCCCTCAACGTGTTTGTCTTAACCTGCCGATCTTCGAGTTTGTATGATATTATACATAAACCGTTGGCTTAGTTCAACCTTTTTTGACTGCTTTTTCCACCGACCTATGGCCATCCTGCTGCTGCTCACTGTCTTGTACATGATACAGTCGTTTTTTTTTTTTTGTATCACTGGCGTTCAACGTCACTGGGCTTTCCGTTGTGCATCTCTTTGCACTTGCCATATTCACGCAGTTGTTCGAGGTTTTCTACTCCGTTGTATCAAATGTTGTCTAAGGTCTTTTCAAAGTCGATGAATTTGAGGTAGATATTTGGTTAAGGTCCTGTGTTCTCTTCTGTAATAGAGTCAGGATTTGCGATCTGATCCGCACATGAGTTGCTTTTCTTGAATCCAGCTTGTTACTGGGTTTTTTTTATATTCATAGCAACATTCAGTCTCTCCAAAATAACATGAGCTATCATTTTGCTTGGATTAGGCAGAAGCATTACTTTACTCGCTTTTCTTTGCCAGTTTTACAAGGTCGCCTATCCTTCTGATCAGCATGTAACATTTCTTTATCAAAAACCTTATGCATCATTGGCGTGAGTTTGTCTAACGAGGTGCTTTCATAGGAATTCCATCCGATTCTGTTGCTTTTCCGGCTTCTAGTAAGCCTTTAGTATTCGATGTATCCGCCTTTGTTGAGGGATCGCTATCCACAGAGAGTACTGTGTCTACTGTTGATGGTATTTCTGTACAATTTGCAGTTGGTGGTCTGTTTGAGAGTTCAAATCGGTTCTTTTTTTTTCTAGCTGACATCCCTTCACTATGGCCTCATTTATGTTGTTTCCTTCTAGGATATTGACGTTGTAAAGTGATGAGGTATTCTGAGGTCTCTTTTTTTCTGTAACATATTCTGCTTCATTCGCGAATAGGCCTATCTGATTCTCTTCTCAATTTTATGTCCAGAATACTGAATCAACCCATTCCTGATATAGAGATGAGGATTATCTTTTATCCGGTGTGTCCGACTTCTGAAATATATGTCATATAGTGTGTGTTTCGCATTGATACCTGCAGTCAACAACTGGCTGAAGGCATAGAAATATGCGAAAGGTCCACCATCCACATGTTTTCACCTACAACCTCTAGACATATGAAAATTGGCTTTCTCTTCTTGATGGTTTCATTTTCGCAATCTGATGTTTCTATTTGGGTTTGTGTACATTACTAATTGCAGTTGTCTGTAGAATTCTTTCCTCCCTCCTTGGTTCACGTCACTTTTCGAAGGATGGCACTGGAATCCGGTTTCTTTTTTTTTTGTTTAAGTTGTGTGTCAGTGAGTGAATGATCCCTAATTCACACCCGAACGTCTAAAAGAGATTGTCTTTGCTGGAGGAAAGTGAGACACTAAAGTGTGGCCGCCATCTGCAAATGGAAATCATCGTACTCGAGCAATATTAGAACGTGATGCATAATGGAGCATGATTACGAAAATGTAGTCAAATAAAACTCACAGGTGAGCACAAACGTTCAAACTAATGACAGGAAAATGAATAAACAAAGTATTAGATGCATGAGTAGAACGATATTTGAGCTTATGAAACGTAAGATGGATATGAATGGGTTTACAGAATTCCTGGTGCATTCTATCAAATGTCATGTATTCTAATGCATACTTCTCCAGTAACTTTAACAGTAGCTAGCCTTTCCATGCACGTAATATTCCCTGAAAATCGCAAATGAGAAATAAGAAATAGACGCTAGTCAAAATGCTCTCAACAAATAACTTGTTTCAACCAACATTACTGCATGCAACAATTTGGCGGTTTCTCACTTTAAACAGAAATTCTGAGACTTGAACATTTGTATCAAAGTAAATGGGCGAAGGAATTTCTGGAATGTAAGTCCTGTCATGCACGTATTAGATCCCATGATGTTCGTGAGTCGAAATGTGTGTTCATTAGATGCATGAATTTTCAATGAAGTTAAACAGGATTGATTATTTTTTTTTTTTTTTTTTTTTTTTTTTTTTTTTTTTTTTGAATTGAAATGAATCGTAGTGCGATCGGAGATGACCAAAGGAATTCAATTAATCCACAAATAAATCATCAAAGCTAGTATTTAATAGAGTGTTCTCAAGGTTTCAGCATTACAGACGATTCTCTCAGAAAGCATTCTGCAATAATTTATGGAGAAACGGGTTGAGGGATGAATTTCATATACACATTTTAGAAAGTATTCTAGTACACATCTTGCTAATACGCATATCACTAAATATTGAATTACAACATAATATGTAACTATATTTGGTCGTCTGTAGAATGAATGCCGTTGATTCACCTTTCAATAGTCTTTTCCATGCAAAATTAATATGGTCTCACGCATGAGGTGTGTAACTTCTCAAATAAGTTGCCTTGCTGTACTTTTCATATCTGACAAAACCCCAGTATGCATTCCCCTTTTTCTTACTGTCACCTTCTTACCATGCCTCCCAGTACAAGTAAATAATTTTCCAATAATTATCTACAATTTTACAGCAATCGGTGCAGAAGATAAGAAGCTCGTGAATCTGTATAACGGTATGTTACTTCACCATGGAGATGCTCATTCCCAAGGATGTTTCGAATGGTTTTAACCCGAACAATACCTTTGGGTTACCATAGGTTGTAATAGACAGCGCTGTAACAACCTGAACTGATTCAATGAACTTCCTATTGAGAGGTATTTCGCATGCGGCATAATCAAATGCCTGTTGAATAAGATGCATCAGGGTATGTGTCACTTAGCAGTGTTGTTAAAGCGAACAATTCACTTCATGGTACACGCTGTCAAAAATCTTCACAAATTCGATGAGGATGTGTTAAACATTTGACTGCCATTGTAGTCTGTTTGATGATGAATTACATTTAGGCAATCAGATCCACGCATAATTTTCCTTTCTTCGACTCAAACGGATCCCAGTGGCTACATTCATCCTTTATATCTGTTGAGAGAGGTGTACCTTACTGTTCTATCTAGAAATGAATTTCGGATGATTGCCAAATTGTATAACTTTTCGAAAGGACGTCTGTTTATAAATGAACTTAATTCACGCGTTCATAGTAGCACAGTGTACAAATACACAATGCAGATTGTTGGCTATTTGAGGAATTAAACATGTATCAAACAATGATTCTTTTCTCTGCAGATGAATACAGGAATGCGTTTGAACAAGATATTGCTCTTCAGCACAACGATTTTGGTATGACTGATTTTTCGTAAATAAAACTTGTAATACAACTTAATCTAAAATTAATTGGTTTGTTGTAATTAAGTAACCAGTTCAGTGAAAGATGTACACAACATTTTGAACTGGTGTTTCATGTGAAGTCATCTTTACAATTTACAATCTGACTTGCTTTACGGCCATATTAATCACACTTCCATACCAAAACATATCTGAGTGAAAATAGATGAGGATAAATCTGATCGCCATCAGGATATTTCTTACCGAAAAAAGACTGCTCTCTTTTAATTGTTTCTTATATTGATTTGTTACTAAGATCCACTGTTACGACTCATCACATTCCAGTGATATTCAGAAGATCGCCAGCTTATTTGTCTATTGACTGATGATATTATCGTTTCAAATGATGATACTTTTCGTAGTTTGATATATGTTGTTACATTGGTTCCTGCTTTTCCATAGAAAACTGTTTACATTCACAAGGCCTAATGCATGGCTTAGGTGAATTCACTGGTTGATATATGATATTATGATGAAATCTGTTGGATGCCTACAACCGGGACATTTTAAGACATCTAGATAGATGCTAGAGGAACGTTTCACAGCTCAAATAATCATATATTGCAAAGCTACCTAGTGAATGTTCATTTATTCTTTCAGCTCATAAGGGATTATATAGTCTGATGGAAACCAGTATTTCAAGTAAATGGGAAAACCGAAAAATTCTCGATATTGCAGAAGGTAATATTTGTACTATTCTATTATTCAAGAAAGGCAGTAGGTTATTTGATATGTTGTGAGAAAGTAAATATTCTTCTGTGGTTAAGCGAAGTGCGCAAAGCCACAGAAAACTTCTCATTCATGCACAAGATTTACGACAAGACATTGGAACAGCAATGTTTCATCATAAACGGCACACTCACATGTATGAATTTTGACCTGGCAAGGAAGAGAACGAGATAGATCACTTAATCACAATCTTATATTAAATTTTGTATGAATTGGTGGCGTCGCAGGGCGAAACGCCGCTCATGGGTTTGCCTCAATAGGTAATGCCCAAGAACATGTGTATTTTGAGGCCTGTTGAATGTCCGCGATTTTCTCATCAGCACTGATATTCACACTTGATAGAGAATGATGCGCTATCTAATTTAAGGGAGAGTAGTTCAGAGAATAAGTGATAGTAGGCGAACACCATAAATGTATTCACTAAGTCATATTTTGTCACTGGAATCAGTCGAAAAACGACTACTTGCCACCGATATGTTAGTGAGAGTATGCATACTAAATGGTCTCGTAAAATTTCTTAATGAGTAACACGTTATCTGTGATGGTGTCATTTGAATTGACGACAGCCGAATCCATTTTTGAATAAATTGATTTTGAGAATGATGATATACCTAGATGTTGAATTACAGTGTTATGTATCAATTGCAGGTATATTTTTTGCAGAGATATCAGGCAATTTGACGAAAGACGAAGGTTGGTTGTCTTTTCCTTTGAAATTCATCTTCGTAACTTATTAACTGTGCTGAAATATCTCTCTTGATTTTGTGAATAGTTGTTTCTCTGATTCCACTAATATGCATATTCATAATTCCACTGACATGTGGTGATATTTATTCGTTATAAACTGTCTGAATATCCTTTATGACAATCAGATTCAAAAGATATTTGGTCGTTTTACTGAATTATTGAGTTGTTTAAACATTGGAAATAACTGTGTGCACACATCCGAACAGTCTGGCTGCTTGAATTCATTTAGCATCAGTAAATTCAATACTGATATATAACACACCTGAGTCACCATATCTAACTCTAGATAGGTGGATTTCGATTGAGACTCTATTCACTGAAAGATCGTCTTGATGAGAAATACGTGGTGAAGCCTTCGAAAATGAGCACTGTTGCTCATATTTATTCATCAAAATTACGAAGTGTATTGGGTGGTTTCATTGTTATTTATTATGAAACGTGTGCGTTTGTCAACATATATGCCTTACACACTACAGTTTACCCAGAAATAATGGACGGAAATATATTCACTCAGTGAAGTATCAGTATGAATATAGAAAACAAGAGTTATGGTAAAGGGATATTTATTTGAAATTTGGTGTTGCTAAATAGCGAAATCACGTACAACTCATCTTCAAACCACCATTTCCAAAGATCTTCCGTGTTGTGCTACTTTTCTTCCTTATATTGTGTTTCTTTGTATCTCTTTCATGTCTCCCATTTTTTGCCGCTATACTGAATCCTTTGCTTCCTTTGGCATCAAATCTATCTCCCTGCCATTTGATGTTTTTGTTCTGATGATTGTCTCTTAATATTCTACTTATAAATCGTGTGAGTAGCAAACGCCATGTCAGTCCTTAACATGCAGACACTCCTCAAAATGTACCATGTCTTTATAAATACAATTTGTAACATGAGAAGCCATTGACACGTCTATTCATCCAATGATTTTACAAATTACTGTAGAAAAAGTTTAATATTCTATGCAAACGATTATTGTTCTATGACGGACAATGTCAAGCCAACATTGAAGATGGTCAGAAACGCAATATAAATGCAGCCTACACCTAATGAAGGCATTCGCTTTACTGATGTCAGTAAGTAATCAAAATATCATGTGGTTAGTGGGACATTATCAACAGGATAACCATGTATTGTGACAGTCAGTAGCAATTACGTTAATGTGATTATTTCACGTTGAAGAATACACAATGAAGTATTTCATACTTTTTGATATTGTGAAATTATAGTCCAGATTGAAATGATAAAGAAGGATTTGATGGAAACGAAGAAAGCAGTGAATACAATCAAAGGTAAAATGATTCTTTTAATCTGTATTGCACACTACGTTCACGAGTGATAAACTGTAATTATGAAAATTCACTCGTCTTTGTGTTTGTAGTCGGTGGTTAAGTGGCCTATTTGCTCATCCCTAGCACACATAATAACTAGGTTTCATTAGATATCCGTTTTGTCAACAGTTGAATTACTTCTCAGAAACACTAGGAAGACACGTGTTACCACAAATGAGCCAGTACTCCTTCCGTGAGGAGTGGAGTAAACTATTGAAAACTAATATATCCACTGTGTGGTGAGAAGGAACGTGTTGAGAAATAATCAAGTCATTATGACACGTTTGCGAATCGTCAAGGTATTATTTTCAGCATGATGACACTGAAGTTTCTTGATTAACGGTTTACATATAATTCAAAATTCTTTTTTTTCTATCATTTATTATTACTGTTTCCTTTCATTCCTCGAGGTACGTAGGGCTTCAGCAGCACTTCTTCACTGCGTTCGGTTCTCCACGAACGTTTACACCTGGCTCCACGTCTGCCCACATGCTCTTATCCCTGCTTCACATGACCTCCTCTATATCGCCCTAGCACTGACGACTAACTCGCCTTGGGTTCCACTGGATCAATGTCCGGTCTTGTGATGTCATTTTATGGTTTTCTCAGAGTATGGCCAATCCACCTCCATTTCCTCCTGCTTACGTTTTGCACATTTGTTATCTGGTTGGTTCGCCTTCAGATACATCTGTCGCTGATTTTTTCAGGCAATTTGACCTTGAGTGTTGAGCGAAGAGAGCTGTTGATAAAGGCCTGTGGTTTGTTTGAACTGCTATTGATGACTCGCCAAGTCTCTGATCCATAAAGTTGGAGTTGAAAATCCGGATCTTATTTTTCATGCTGCATGCTGTTGACCTCCACACAGACTTGAGAGTAATGGAAGCTTACCTTGTTTCCTCGATTTTCGCTTCGATGATTTCCTCATCAGTCTCGTTTGCTTCTCCTTTCATATTTCTCTGATTTTTGCTGACTGATTGTTGTTTGTTGTTGTTGCTATTGGTCTTGCTTGGGAATCTCCATCACCTTTGTTTTCTCTATGTTCACCTAAAGTTCTCTCTGTGATGCTTCTTCTGTCAAATTGTTGCTTTACACGTGCATATCTTGTAGTTTGTGGGAAATCAGACATATATCATCGGCGGAGTCCACATCCTGCAAGATTTTTCGTGGGGGTCTATTTTAGGCCTGTTTTCTCACTGCATGCTGTCTATAGTATTATCCAATCAACCGCAATCAGGAAGATCATTGGAGACAGTCTTCACTTCGAAGGATTCCGTGAGTTTCCAGTGTGGATTACTTGGCACGCAGCATTGTCGTATAACTGTTGGATGAGATGCGTAATTGTTGGCGGCACCCCTTTGTAGCGAAGTAGTTGCCAAATCATTGATATAAGAATAAAACCTGTGCACTGTGGTAGAGTATAATTCCATTATGGGTAAATTTTTGTTTTGATAAAGTCTCACAGTGTTATACAGTAATGTTTACTGATGACGTTTAGAGCACAATTTATTGCTCATAATCATATCATACCAATCAAATCAAGTGAAAAACAATGGAACTATATAAATGAATTTAGGAAGTCGTGTGATTATCTTGATATGATTATGAGCAATTAATTGTGCCCGAAACGTCATCAGTAAACATTACTTTATAACACTGTGAGACTTTATCAAAACAAAAATTTACCCATAATAGTTGCCAAATTACCTCTCAGTCGACACTGTCTGCTAAAGGCATTTTCAAAGTCAGTGAAGTTGAGATAGCTGAGCCGACTGCCATTCCAAGCTGTGTTCAATGATGATCCGTAGTGTCTCGGTTGGATCTATGCACGACTTGTTCATCGTGAATCCGACCTGTTCCGGTCGAAGTTTTCCGTCCAGGGCTTGTTTGATTCCTTTCTGGATGATGCAGCTCAGTATTTCGCTCCGGATGGACAAGTGCAGAACGCAGCGGAGTTCTTGCATTAACCTAAATCCTCTTTCTTCTCAGTACCAATAAGTAGCCTTTCTTCAAGTCCTCAGGTACTTTGCCCTCTTTCCACATCTTCTCCAGTCCGATGTTGTCTCTGGGTTCATTTTCAATGCTTCTGCTGGGATTCCATCTGGTCCTGTTGCTTTCCCTGTTTTTGGCATCCTGATTGCATTCAGAATTTCAATTTATGTCGAAGGGTTAATGTCCACTGGTACTTCCGCTTACACTGTTGGTATTATTGTGCACATTGTGGCGGTCGATTCAGAAGTCTTTTGAAGAGTTCAGCCCAGTGTTTACTTTACTCCTCCTCTTTAGTGATTGACTTTCCATTTTCACCCTTCACTGGCTTTATTTGTGTTGAGTGTTTCCCCGATAGAAACCTAGTTGTTTGGTAGAGTGTTGCGAGGTATCATTTACCTGCAGCTTGCTCTGCTTGACATGCAATAGCTTCATAATATTTTTTTTGTCTTCCCTGTCACACTTCAATGTATTGTGACCACCATTCAGTTCCTAATTTTGTTGCTCGTCGGTGCAATGGATAATCTTTCGTTTCACTGTCCTTCTCTCTTCTGTCAGTTTCCAAGTGTCCGCAGTGAGCCATTGTTTTTCTTGTCTCTTCTTTCTGCCCAGAACTTCCATGCAGGTTTGACTCCACACCGTTTTCAAGTTGTCCTAGTAATTTTCGACGCCGACCTCTTCGCTGGTGTTTTTTTTGTGTCTCGGCTTTGTCCCTTATGCTTGCAGTGAAGATGTCTTTCGTATCCTGGTCCTTCCGTTTTTGAGTGTTGAACTACGCTTGTGGTTTATCTGCAGCTCCTGTTTCTTCGAAAGTTTTGATTTGATTCGGATGGTCTCTTGTACGAGATAGTGGTCTGAGCCAACGTCTGCTCCTCTTCTTACTTTTGTGTCCAGTAGGCTGCGCCTCCACTTCCTTGAGATTGGGATGAAGTCAATTTGGTTTTTGGTTTGCCCATCTGGTGACACCCATGTATCCTTGTGGATATCCTTGTGTTTGTATACGCTGCCACCAATCACTAGTTCATTGAAGGCGCAGAAGCCGATGAAGAGTTCTCCATTTTCATTCATTTCTACGAAAGCTACTCTACTCATGATGAGTTCTCTGCCTGTCTTGTCTGCACCCAGATTGGCGTTCACGTCTCCAATTAATATTTTAATGTCAACAACTGGGGTATTGTCAATTGTTGCGTGCAGTTCTCTGTACAACTCTTCTTTGTTTTCAGGGTCTGCGTTGTTTGTGAGTACATAGCATCGTATAACAGACACTTTCCTTCCTTTGGAGTTGCATATGGCGGTTATTATCCTGGACGAGATCGCCTTTCATTGCATCAAGATATTTGTTGCTGTTGGTGGCATCATGATAGCCAAGCACTCGGTGTGCATTTGGTTGTCTTCTGGGTGACCGGAGTAGATCACTGACAATTTGGTGAGCCTACTCCCATTCCATCTGCTTTCACATATTCCCAATACTTGAATTCCTCGTTTCATCATTCCATCTCCTTTTCAATCTGAGCAGCTTTGTCAATCTCATACATGGTGCGGACGTTCTATGTCCCCTTACAGACTTTTCCTTTTGGCGCAAGGAGACTCATCGTGCTGAAGTTTCTGTGTTTACAGAGTGGGATTGCTTGCCTCACGAATGAGAAGGGGGTTGTTACATTGAAATATAGTTCACAGAGGAGCGACCTAGTGAGTTGCTCCCTGTCGAATCAGGAAAACAAGGAATAAAGCAATCATGACAACACCAGCCAAAGGAAAAAAACACAGCAGGAAGGGCAGATTATATTCACAGGTTCAGTGTTCGAAAGTCAAATAATGAAATAAATTCCACAACATCATGGCAAGAAACGCCAGAGAAATAAGAGTTTTATGCAACTGAGCAAATATAGCGTACTAATCGAAAAGTGCGTCAAGGTCGTTTTTTCTCTTGTTTTCTTAGCTGACCTTCAACGGCTGAGAACGGCAGCGGTCATCGCATCTAATGCATACAGAAATACTTTATGTGAGTGAATATATTCATCAATTTGATTCGTGTACTTCAAAGTACGATGAAGCTATGGATAAGCCTAATACGATTCATCGTTGGATGAACAGAGTGATGATAATATATGAAAAGAAGACGCGTTTAATTAATCTTCAACACACAGACGCCTGACGAACATAATTTTCCACAACTATCCAGTATTTTACTCTCAACTGTACAAACGACGTGAAGCCAAGATCGACTTGCACTTTGCTTTACATTGAAAATTAGACAGAAGTGTAGATCAGGTGTCTATCTTCTCAAAATATTGGTGAAATAATAAAAGAAAGATGGAAGTGACTGTTGAAGTGGTATCGTTTGCACTTTGGTAGAATATAATTCGATAATAGATTAGTCCAGTGGAGATAACAGATATTGTCGTAGTATTCATAACTGGATGACGTTTCTAGGACAATTTATCTCTCATTACCATATCATATGATTGTATTATTATTACTTAGTTTGTCTGCAAAAATTGAATGGGGTAATATCAACAAACGGGGAGCAAACAGTTTTACCCTGCTTAAAATATTTTCGATTGAAAAATGTATTCATCACTAAGCTCCAAACTATTCAACTTTGATTGAAGATAATGACATTTTCAATAATAATAATAATATTATTATTATAATTATAACAGTAGCTTCATTCCAAACAGTATTTGTGGTGCAGATAGGGAATTTTCAGCATGCATTGTAACATTGCATCTAATTATCTCATAAATTTCATAAGATCTCAAAATCAAAAAGCAACACCCAAAAAAGGATAAATAAAAAAATAAAAACAACAGAGTTGTGCTTACGTTTTAAACAATGCACCATAGGATATGAAATATAAAATTATTGTGTAATAGAAGATGTGAACAACAGTGTTATAGTAACGAAGAAACGAAAACAAAAACTGATGCGACTATTTGTTAGAGTACTGCAGTAAGTTGATCGTGCCATACTTGACGGATTTCTCATCACACAACAGCTGTGCCAGATATGGTATTGTGGAGTTTTTGTACTTTGTAGTCCTAGCATATAACCTTTTATAGCTGCTTCTAGTTCTACCAGATGAAATGTAGGGAGAGATCAGCGTATAGAGAGGATTCTCGGGGTCTGACAATATTGTATTCGCTAGTTTCTTACATGACATTATATGTCTATTCATAATAGTGTTAACCAGTTGGTTTAACGATATCCCACTTGCCCTACTAACGGCTTTTAGTGCCCTTCTCAGCAAAGCAAAGTCTTTCTTAAGTGGTCCAAGAAATTTCAGAACTTCAAGTTTACCCGAGAATTAGACAATCGTGATTGAATGGCGGTGACTAGTTTTATTATTTCATTATTTCGCAAATAATTGAAAAATTCATCGTCAATAAGCGATCATCGAATAAAGGATGAACAAATATTAACATAATATTACATGACATTTTGAATTCACAGTGAATCGTTCTTCAAGATCTCTTGTCTGAAGACCATTTGAAGTTGAAGACGACAGACAAATCAGACGATATGTAGAAGTAGGAATTTACTCCCTAATTGAAAATACAATGCACACACATTATATACGCATATCTTATTCCACACTGAATCTATTTGTATGAGGTATTTGCCTTTAATTTCGTCACTTACGTATGCGACTGTGAGTCTGACAACAAGTCATTATTCTTTTCAGACACATTGAATAATGCTGAAATTACGGAAGCGTATCAGATGGCTCGTTCCAATTTCGCTGATAGCACAGGTAACTTTTAAATAGTTTTTCAATTTGATTACATGTGATATTTCATGGTTCTAGTGACGAATACACTTCTTAGTGGATTTCATTTTCGTAAAAGAAAAAAAAGTGGCCTGTATGGCTAATGACGTGTATATTAGCAAGTCGTCGTACTCATTTATACAAAACTCAAAAAATCATTGGTATAATTGACAGTATAACTCGTCACACTGGTATCACAATCTGCAAGTTGTTGAACAGTCAGTGAGGGCTCAGTCTAAAATATCTATGCACGACAGCGTCAAATTTACTCCTCATAGAGAGTTAATTTCATATTATCGAGACACGTAAAACTACTCTGATAAGGCTTCAGTGGTTTCATCCATGCACTATTCAATTAAGCCAAAAAGTGTATGATACATGTTTTCAAGTTCAGAATAAAAGTTACATTGGAACTACATGGAATGATAGAGCATAATGAGATTTCAGGTTCATTTCATATTGTTGAAACGTAACATTAAATATGGTACTAATGCGTCACTGACAATCTATTCACTGTTTTAGAGGAACTACGGGACAAAATAAAACTATTGGAAATGAAAAGGATTGAATTTTTGAAGTGTAAGTTGAAATGTTGGAATGATTTAGAACTGCCTAGTTCAAACCCCAGAATTTAGAATAAACTGGCTCCTGTCTGAACTGGAGGAAGATATCGATGAGTATTAATGAAGTGAGTTCCTACTTAGATCCTTAGGGTATTTTAAATTACTACTAACCTGCATAACTGAATATGAACTTGAAGATGGATTTATCCTTTAGCTGAAATTAGCTACATAAATGCTTGAGAAGTAAATAACACTGGACTTCACTTTTCACTAACATTTACTTATCAGTTAACAAGTAAATGATGAGTGATCTACTGAGCATCTGGGTCCCATGATCACAGTCGACCGCTGTACACATAATCAAGGTTGTAACACGAGTATCATTGTTAGTTAGGTGAAAATTAGGGAAATCATTTTCTGCTATACAAGATACGTGTCTTTTTTCAACTCTGTTGCAGTGTGTCTCTGGTTTTATTTTATTTCAGCTGCAGAAAAAGGAATTTGATTGCAAGGGAAGTCAAGCAATATTGGTGAAGGGAATACATTGTTTGCTCATGTCATTTTTTTATGACTTTGTTGAAAAGAAAATTTTCTTCTCAGCCACCGTTTTTTTAATAATTCTTTTTGTTTAATTAAATATAACATTTTCCTTCGCAAGATTTTGTTTCATTTGGTGTTTAGTGGAGTGAATTCCTTGAGAATGAGGTAGCTGATTTCAACAAGCAGGCCAACCTATTGGGCACAACTTTAGTATTGTTATTCGAGTGTTAGTTTGTATGGATTTGATTGGTTACAGGATTTCGTTATGAGCTGACATTAGTCAGAGAACCAGTGGGACACCTGGGAGTACTGGGCAGCTGTTTTGTCTTAGTTTGAGACTCTTTATCAGTACGCACCCACCGGGGTTCGACTGACCAAGTTTATTGTTTAGCCGAGAGGAACTGTCAATAAGAAGAGAGGTGTAATCATCTGCCAAAGACAATTAGGCACGTATACACATGATAGTAGGACGTGGAGAATAGACAAAGAAGACGGGAGAGGGGGGAAGATAAAGATGGAGAGTTTGTAGGAGTAAGAGAGTGAATAATTGATAGGTATAAATATGGTGACCTTAACTGGGTGTGGGATTTAATCTGTGCTTTTATGTGTTTGTGCCTTTGCCTACGTATGTTTGGTGTGTTGGAAGTATGTTGTCATCCTAATCCTCGTGAGTTTCAAATGATGGTGAGGTTAACGGTTTCTCATCAAAGTGAGACTGCTGAGCACAGAAATAACCCGAGAGCTTATAAAGGGATTATCACGAGAGGAACAGTGTATGTTCATGATTGTTTGTATAATTCACATGTGTGCGTGTCGTGCTTTCGTTTTAAGGAGAGAGATAAATTGAGGTACAAATGGATGGACACACAGTCAGATCGAGATAGCATGTGCACATTTCTGAGTGACATAGTGAGAGAATTGTGAAAGTTTCCCGCACCGGTAAAAGGTATGCTAAGCCACTAGCGGAAATCAGCCCAGACTGATACGCTTTTCCGCACCGACAACATACCTATCTCTTGCTACATTCATTTTCCTGTCAACAACTGGCTTTTTGTGCTTATAATTTGTAGGCACGTTACACGGTACCATCGCTCCTACATGTTCCTCCTACGTGTCCACTCTGATGACTTAATCAAACGCCGAATGATACTGATTCACCCATCATCACCTCATGAAACATGATGATGATGGTGATGTATGAAAGATGTGGACGCAGTGAGCCATAGAGAGGGGCAGAGAGCTATGAATGTTTGCTGACTGTGTAATATCGGACGTATTGAGAAGATATGTAGTGTCTGATTCTAGTAAATGAAACTAGCAATTCTGTCTCTTTGGTAAAGTTGTTTTGATGATATTGATTTGTTACTTAGGAATGTTTTGAGTTCTCTGTGGCTATCAATTCGGTTTTCTGTGGCATGAACGTTAGCCACACTGCTTTGTCCTGGATTTAGGACAGGTTTTTAAACTTATCATCGAGAAAATCAGCTAAGTCCTCGACACCATGCAACTCATTGCTTCTTTATACTTCAGGGACTTGGCGTGTCACATACAACAGCCTGGTGCAGTCTGTCATCAACAACTATTATCTTAGTTCGATAGTGAAGACCAGATGTATGACCAGAAATGATAAGCTATAACAACCACTGTGACGAGCTGTCTAAAAACCTTCACCCTAACAAATTTATTATTATTATTGCTCCCTTGGGTTCCTAGTGGAACATAGGGCTTCAACTGCACGTCTCCATTTGCTTCTGTCTTCTGTTATACTTTTCGCCTGCATCCATGTTAATCCATATTCTTTCAACTCCTCTTCACACGATCTCCTCCATGTCACCCTTGGAAATCCCACGCGCCGCTTCCCTTTCGGGTTCCACTCGAGGGCTTGGCGCGCGATGTCACCCAGCGGTCTCCTCAGCGAGTGTCCGATCCATCTCCACTTTCTCCTGCATATTTGTTGGGCGATTGGTTCTTGCTTTTTTGTTCCCATAATTCCTTGTTGGTGATTCTTTCCGGCCATCTGATCTTCAGTATTGAGCGAAGACAGTTATTAATAAATATTTTGTGACCCGCCAAGTTTCTGATCCGTATAGAAGAACTGACTTTACGTTTGTATTGAAAATCCGAATTTTGTTGGTGATGCTGAGTGACGAAGATTTCCAGATTGATTCAGGCTGATGAATGTGTTTCTCGCCTTCCCGATTCTCGATTTGACATCCTCGTCCGCTCCTCCTGTAGTTGAGACAATGCTCCCTAGATAAGTGAATGAAGTAACCTCTTTCAAATCCCTCCCGTTGATGGTGATTGACGTTGTATGTTGCTGCTGATGTTGTTGTTGTTGGTTATTTTCATAACCTCCGTCTTGTCTATGTTTACCTGGAGTCCTGTCTTCGCCTACTGCTTCTTCGACCAGTTTGTCGGTTTTCGCTTGTAAGTCTTCGATTGTGTGTGACATCAAACATAAATCATCCGCAAAATCCAGGTCTTCTAGGTTCTTCACGTCGGTCCAGGATATCCCTGTCTTCTCGTTTCCCACTATCTGACGCATAATCCAGTCCACCACAATTAGGAATATCATTGGTGATAATACACAAGCACCCTTGTCTGACTCCTGTGTTTACTCCAAACGCCTCGCTGAGTTTTCCGTTGTGGATCACTTGGCATGGGCCGTTGTCGTACAGCTGTTGAATAAGGTTGATGAATATTTGGGGTACGCCATAGTACTCGAGTAATTTCCAAATTACTTCACGATCAACGCTGTCGAAGGCCTTCTCAAAGTCTATAAAGTTGAGGTAGAGGTTTGATTGCCATTCCATGCTTTGTTCTGTGATGATGATGCGTAGAGTTGCGTAAATTTGGTCAGTACATGATTTGCCTTTCCTGAATCCGGCTTGTTCTGGTCGGAGTTCTGTCTCCAGTGCGTCCTTTAATCTCTCCAGGATGATGCGACTCAGGATTTTACTTGGCGTCGATAGGAGCATGATTCCTCGCCAGTTCTTGCAGAGTGAGGCCTAAGTCGCCCTTCTTTGGTAGTTTCACGAGGTAACTTTCCTCCAGTCAGTAGGCACCTTTCCCTCCTTCCAGACCTTTTGCAATAATGGAGTCAGCATGTCTGCTGTAGTCTCTGGGTCCGCTTTCAGTGCTTCAGGGGGTATTCCATCTGGTCCGGCTGTTTTTCCAGCTTTCAGAAGCTTGATTGCGTTCAAGACTTCAGCTCTCGTTGGAGGATTGGTGTCAACTTGCAGTTGTGTGCGCGCTGTTGTTGGTATTTCTGGACGGGTTGCAGGTGATGGTCGGTTCAAGAGTCCTTTGAAGTGATCCGCCCATTGTTTAATCTGTTTTTCTTCCTTGGTAACTGGGTTCCCTTGGCTGTCTTTTATAGGTTTCGCTTGTGTTGGTCTCTTCCCGGATAGAGATTTGGTTATCTGATATAGTGTCCTCAGGTCCCTTTTGCCTGCTGCCTTCTCAGCTTCAGTGGCCAGGTTGTCGTAGAATCGTCTTTTGTCCTTCCTAGCACTCTTCTTCACTTCTTTGTCCAGTGCTGTGTAAGTTGAGCTCATCGTCTCTCTCTCCTGTCCGTCCTTGCATTGAATCATTTTCTCTTTCACCATTCTCCTCTCTTCTATTAATTTCCAAGTGTCCGTTGAGAGCCATTCTTGTCTTGTCTCTTCTTTCTTCCTAGAACCGTTGAACACGTTTCGTTGAGAATCGCC
Organism: Trichobilharzia regenti; assembly: GCA_944472135.2. NCBI lineage: Eukaryota > Metazoa > Platyhelminthes > Trematoda > Strigeidida > Schistosomatidae > Trichobilharzia > Trichobilharzia regenti. The sequence goes on along the minus strand of OX235267.1, from coordinate 54,943,581 downwards.
TTCAGAGACTTCCAATGTTCTTCCACGCATGATTCTTCAGTGATGTCGCGTAGTGTTTCCTGCTTTGCTCTGACAGTTGCAGTGAAAGTGTCTTTTGTGGTTGTGTCCTTCAGTAATTGAGTGTTGAACTTGCATTGTGGCCTATCCCCAGCTATCCTCGAGGCTTTTAGTTTCACCTTGAAAGTCCCTTCTACTAGATAGTGGTCTGAACCCACATCTGCTCCTCTCCTTGACCTTGTGTCCAGTAGGCTCCGTCTCCACTTTCTTGAAATTGAGATGAAGTCTATTTGGTTTTTGGTGTTTCCATCTGGTGAAATCCATGTCGTCTTGTGTATATCCTTGTGTTTGAACACACTACCACCAATCACCAAATCATTGAAGGCGCAGAAGTCTGAGAAGAGTTCACCATTGTCGTTCATTTCGCGAGGGCCTCACGACCCATGGTGAGTTCTCTTCCTGTGTTGTCTCGTCCCAGCTTCGCATTCATGTCGCCCATCAGGATTTTGATATCGCCATTTGGGACGTTGTCCATTATTGCTTGTAGTTGTCTGTAGAACGCCTCCTTCTTCTCTTGTTCTGAGACGTTTGTAGGCGCATAGCATTGAATGACTGTAACTTTCCTTCCTTTTGAGTTGAACCTGGCTGTCATTATCCTGGAGGAGATTGGTTCCCACTGCATGAGAGCTTTGGCTGCTGTTGGTGACATCATGATGGCCACTCCCTCGGTGTGCTCATGGTTGTCCTCTGGGTGGCCGGAATAGATTACTGTCTCTCCAGTAGGTAGTTGGCACCTTCCAGTTCCGTTCCATCTGCTTTCGCAGATTCCCAACACTTCTATTCTGTACCTTCTCATTTCAGCGGCTATCTGGGCAGCCTTTCCAGTTTCGTACATTGTGCGAACATTCCAGGTACCCATCCTTACTTTTGCTTTCATCGAAAGAAGGCACATCGGCTGACTGGCTTCCCGAAGGCTTTCACCAGCCTGCGTCATTTCACTTCCCCGATTCCAGCGAAAAGTAAGGCTATTGCTTATGTTTTTAGAATTTTTAATATATTTATTCGTTGAAGTTTCTGTAGCGATTTGGTTGTTTTACAGGGGTGGAGTTGCTAGCACCACGCCCCAACCCTCCCTTTTTACCCGGGCTTGGGACCGGCTAGAAAACTAGTAAGCTAGTAGCCTAGCAAGCTAGTATCTGGCGAGGTACCCCAACAAATTAGCAGAGGATAATCGACATACATAGACACACTCAGAAGACAGTTGAGTTACATCATGCATCATATCCTCATGTGGATTCTGAAACCAGAAAGCTGAGTTAGGTGTCCAAGTTCCATTGGATATTTTATGTGACGAAGAATTTGAATCCCGTGAGCAGACTTGCGAACAGCTAAATAAGACTGCATAGGACAAAGTGAAATCTAATGTGCTGTTGGGACGAAGGCAGTAATAATCATACTAATGTATCATTACTCGGTTTCTATTCAGCACTTCTTTATTTATCTTCAGTCGTTTGGTTTATGGTTTGAAGGACCTCCCACAAAGTGTTCGTTTGCGGAATCTTATATTCAAACTTTTTACCAGTAAATCACATATATACCTTAGGCCAGTGTTAAGGCATGGAGATGACAAACTGTCAATGCTCAAGGTTTAGTGCTTTTCAGTTTGTGAAGACATGGTCTGAATTAATTCGATTCGACTTTGTCAGGAACTAGTCTCCGGTGACATAGATACATCTTGGGAAGCTGTCATAAAACCAGATTTCGCTGATAAACGCTTAAAAATTAGCGAGAACTCTCATGATCCTCGGGAGCTAAACTAGCTTATGTAGTTTCGTATGTATATATGTGGCATTTGAGTAATGTAGCTTCATGTATATTCATTATCAGTGTGCATGTCTTGGAAATCAAACGATAAATAATAATAATAACAGCTTTATTCCAAAGAGTATTTGTGGTACAAATAAACCGATTCCCTTCAAGGTTAACTTCTATTATGAATCTCAAATGGTTTTGAATGCATTTGGGCATATTCTGTGTCTGAGAATGTTTTAGGTGGAAACATAAAACCATCAAGTGACATCACATGTCAGGCCATCGCTTCATTGGAACCCAAACGGGAAACAGCGAATTCATCGTCATTGAGAAGTTGACATGGAGGAGGTGACGTGGATAGGAGATGAAAGCAGGTGGGCGAACCTGGAGCCAGGTGAAAAGGTTAGCAGAGAATCGAACTCAATGGAGACATGCGGCCAGGGCTCTGTGTCCCTCTTGGAATTATAGAAAACAGTAATAATAAATATTCGCTCTACCGATTTCACCAATAAGGTTCTGTTGCAATTGCAGTGATATGTCTCTAGCTCTGAACTGTGGTGATCGGGTTTTGTCAGTTGTTTGTTCCGAAAGTAAGCTGTTTTCCTCGACTTTCAGTGAAACAAAGAAAAAGAACCGGCTGGAAAAATAAAACACATTATGGATAGTATTCAGATTTTGAAGTATTTTGTATCCATTAGAATACAGTAGAAACCTAATTCATGTTGTTGAATTTCAGTAATGATTAGAGGAAAGTGACAGGCGCTTACAGGTACAAAGAATCTAATAAGTTTGCCGTTTGATTTTATAAGTCTCATTATGATACAAAGTGACACTTTCATAGATAATTTCAGTAAAAACACTTTTGAGTTGATTTACCTGAATTGAATTCTCACTTTGATTTTGCATTCAATAATTAGTAACAATTTCACTATTATGTGAAAGGCCATTTGTGCCACTAATTATTTGGGATGAAATGGAGTATCTCCTCTGAATTCGATCAGTTCATCATTTTTCCTAGTCTGTACGCGTTTCTTAAACTTACAAAAGGAAAACATTTGACTGTTAGGTGAATTATACACAATAAATGACTATGAATTTAAAAAATGTTTATAACTCTCATATTCCTTGTAAATTTACAATGCATGCCTTTAGGATAAATGTAACTAGATATTTAGTTCTGCTCATGAAAAACGACGTGCTGAGTATGACGATAAATCCTTTGAAAGACAAATACGAGAAACTGGTGGTTAATCTAAAAATAGCGGTATGGTAATTCACGCATCTTTATTCATTCCCTTTGATTCTCAAAAGAATTCCCGGATCTCAACACTGAGCTTTGAAGTTTCAGCAGCAGTTTTGTTCATACTGAATAAAGTTACCAGCCCTCTATTCTGGGCTTGCCAGATGTCTGTGAGCAAGTTAAAGGAGTCACTAGACCATAAATCTAGCTGTTTGATTGGCCAGCATCCTACCATGGAATAACCAGCGCAAAGTACCATTCCACCTTATCGATATATGTGAATACGAAAGCACACAGTGATTCTGTATTATCTACTTATGACACTTTGAGCATAATTTACTGTTCGTAGTTACATCCTATGGTTATGTATATGTGAACGTCGGGAACTTCATTTAATACTCCAGTGTATGTCGGAATGCTGTGCTATGTATATCACACATTCAGGCATACTTTTTATCGCACTAATTCATAAAATTTGTCACCCGTGAAGATAGCTATCTGCAAGTGTGGTTGAAGGCTTAGAAATTCAGCCATTGATCTCAGAGAAATGAAACCACATTAAAACGATCCAGCTGAGCGGTGAACCTTCCTTGATGTTTCAGGAATACTCATCGTTCGAGGGAGACTTTAAGTGAATCAGTTTTCTTCAATTTATAATTCACATCATTCAATAATTGCATTGATAGGTTGATTCTTCAGGTACTCAGTAGAGTTGAGAAATTTTCTTTCAGGCACGAATGTCATCATAAAATGTCATAAAAAAACGTCTTGATCATTAGTCTCTTTTTGCACTCAAATTTACAAGGTTTTGCGAATCAGCCTGTTTGAATCACTGGCCTGGAAGAATTTTCATCCGCCAAAAATGCTTTAACGTTTCTGCATGTTGTCTCATTGTTTTAATCATGCACATTTATCATATGATCACTGCATGAACAAGATTAGCCTTCAACTAAACGTTGTAATTCTTTATATGTAAGAATGCTAATTCCTATGATATGCCTCAGGTTATTTATTACTAAACATAGGAACCTTCTATGGAGAGCAAATAACTTGGAGCAAAATACGCCAAAAACGTCTTTATTATGCGTTCATCAGTTGTCTGAAATACAGATATATTATTATTGAAAGGTTCTTTATTTGAAAGTTTTCCTGAAGTAGACGTTGTTGTGTTTCTGTCGATCTATTCTTTTTGAGTTTCTGTTTGATCTCTCATTAGTGACAATAATAGAAGACTATTTGTCGTACGAATATTCACACAGCAGAAATCAAGATGAACAAGACACATGGCTATAGGATAAAGTGTCATTTTTATTGGGTGGATTCGATGAATCGATAAATAGAAGCGGAATATCATGGTTTCGGATTTTCGACAGTATTTTATATCTCACTTCATAAATGAATACCAAAAATGCAATACCTGCAAATGAGTTTATCTCGGAGGTGACCAGGCACCTTCTGCTAAGGGATGATGCGGTAGAGATTGCACGTTGTTGATTCTTGAGTTTTTAGTGAGTTTATAATATCACACTAATTGTGTATATGTTAAAGATTATAGAAGGTAAAACTTACACGCAAATGAGCGATGTAGTGTTATGCAGCTGAAATGCAATCATTTCACCTTTTTTAAAGAAAAACACGTACATTCGATAATAACGAATGAAACTATATTTCTTTGATTTCATTCAGCACTAATCAACCACATACTCCTATATAAGTAACGCGGCTGCTGGGCACTGGATCATAAAATCCTGTTTGTGACAGTTAAAGAGCCGTCAGCTCTCAATTTTACTCAGGTGATATTTTGGTGTCTTGTTACTTGATGACACCTGGGTACTTGCGTATTTCGCTGATACATTAAATCTGGAAGCGCACAACAAAAGGAATATTTCCAAAAAGGCGTCATTAGAAATGTTAATTTAATTATCGATAGCGTTAATCGGGTAGAAGCCTAAATCAAATGAAATGAGTAATTTGAGTTACGTAACATAATTGACTGTGTTCAGTGAAGTTCAAATGAAACTGGACGACTGTGAATTTATTAGCAGTGATTGTAAGAGGAGAGGGATTTAACACGTGGTGAGGGAATAGAATAATACAATAAAAACGAAAAACAAAACTTACGTATTTGATTTGATCTAGACCAGGTCCTTTAAAGACTTATTGAACGAAAAAATGTTCTTGTTATTTTGAGTTCAGAAGTTATCGAAAGAATCGCCATTTCTTCTTTGGTTTCAGAAAGTTGTATCCGTGCTCCTTCAGCGGTTGTTATTCAAACGTTTCGTCGAACACCTACTAACATGGTTTCCTAAAAAAGTAAGAAAAATCATCTCATTCCAAAACTGAAGTCTAAAATACCTGGTCGAGTCTGGACAGAAAAGGTACCTTGAAATGATCACCGAAAATAACTATAGAATGTGTGGAAATCTTGCTCAATAGGTAACAATCAAACGTCTTCAGACCATAAAAGCAATGATGATCCCTTTTTCTAATGCTGAACGACACAAAACAAAAAATTTGTTTAGTCCTCAAGCGAACAGTGAAACTGGTATCACTTTATTCCCTCACCTTGGGTAAAATATCTCTCCCCTTATAACAATCGTTATTTACGTGACTGTCGTTCGGTTTCATTCGAATTCCACTTAACCTAAATAATTATATTACGCCACTTAACAAAGCCATTGCATTTTTTAAGCGCCTACCATATTGAAGCTTTCGACAATACGTAAATTCTTATCTGTAATTAAACATTTTATGATGCCTTTATGGAAATATTCCACCTGTCGCTAACAATTTTTAATTTGTATGTGACTACACAGCTTGAGAACGATATCGGCACAACTGAGTACCATTTTATTGATTTGGCCAACTAACTTATCGCACACGGTAGTTGATTACGTTTTTGTGTTTCTAATAGTGGAGTTCATCTCATAAGAAAAGGTTTTTAGTGTGTGGAAACCGAATACCTCAAAAAATATATCTCCCTTGCGTGTTCATTCTCAACAGATATGCAACCGTTTTTATATGCAGGATTTTACATGCTTGCACCAGTTATTTAATTCCATATAATAACTGCGGTTATGATAATTTTTATATGAAAGTTGCAGGTGTGAAAATGGATTAGAAATAAATGCAAAGAAATTTATATAGAGTAAGGATGTAGCTTGGAGAAATTTCAAATAGTTTTGTTTAATAAATTCAGATGAAAATATGATCAACACAGAAGCAGATTAATGACACAGAGACAACAGCTTTTGTAATTGAAGATGAACGATCTAAAGGAAATGAGGAAAACAAAGATGAATGAAGATGAGTGGAACTGAACTATATGCTGAAATTTCCATTGTTTGTTTCCTCATACCCTTCAGTTTCTTCGTCATTTGTTATGAAACCAAATATTTAGATTTGTTTGCTATGCACGGCTCGTGATGTGGCATATTTCACATCCAGTAATCTTTTGATGCGTTTTAACATTTACGGGATACTCATTCATTCAAACCGTCGTGGAAAGTTCTAACGACTCCTTCTTACGCAGATTTCATTCAATCACTTTGAGATATTCAATACATACAACTAAATGCCATAGTATATCTAACTTCACCATATAACCATCAAAGAGTGAAGATATGACAGTATTTGAATTGATAATAGCGTATATGTAGACGGATTGACAAATCCGAAGACAACCATGCTACAAACACACACTATATAAAGTACACTACATTGTTCTTTGGACTCACCCCTTTTCATGATATAACACTAGATGGTTAAAAGTTAATTATTTTCAGTCTTGAATTAAAAGACGACGATTTTTTGATTATTAAAAAATCTTTGAAGTCAAATGAAGCCGTTCGAAAACGATTACTAAAAACTTCATCATGTATTTAAAAACTATGATTCAAAGTTTAAAGAATGAGATGGATATATTTACACATAAGTTGAGCGTTTCCGTGAGTGAATACTTTAACGACAATAGTTAGACGGCTATCCTTTCTCAGGTAAGCAGTTCAGTGTTTTATCATTTTTCGTGGCTATCCCTCACTTATCTCCTGACTGAATCTCAGAAACATCTTTCTTCGTGTAATCTTATGCCTTCGACTACACGATTTATGAAATTTATAACTGAATATCAATATTAACCAGCCACTGTAATATCATCAAATTGTTACTGCAAATGAGAATATGTTTCTTCAGGATTTCCTAGTTCCGTTTATTTTATTGGCTTAGTTTGTATCACATTATTATGCATCCTACATCATGACTTATAGAGTCCACAAAACACGAGGTCAATCATCTCTCGATTCTAATCAGGATTCTGCGTGTGTAGAGAAAGTGAGTTGCGTGAAACAGCAGCCTGTATGTAGTAAATTAGAATGTTAAGTTCACACACTAAGGGTTAAAATTTTCATACAATCATCACATTCTTCCATGACGTCGCCTATGTATATATATCTAAACAATCTCTATGCATGAAATATTCATGCTGATAGGTTGAACATGACGATTAATTGGTTGATAACAGCATAACGTGCCTCACCATTTAGTAAAACATTGCATAACAGCCTCCGTAATATTGTTTATGGTAGATTATATGTTAATGGTGTCAAAATTTTAAATAAATATTTTGTTATCGTTGTTTTATTCTTAAGGTGATCAAAACATTTTCTCTGGAATAGCAGGTATATATAGCGATCGCTGGAGCGTAGGTGTTGCTTTCCGAAACCTTTCAAATAAACATTTTCATTGGTATATGATTTTAAACAAGTTTATGTCAACTGGCGATTACAATCTGAAGAATCAAACTATTAACGTTTAACAGCATTATAATCATGGACTCAAGCTTATTACTTTCCTTATTGATGGAGGAGAATTGATATATCCTAGTCATTAGGTATTCCTGATTCTACTGGGATATTTACCGCGTTGAATTTGTATAGGGTATGATACCTCATTAGGTCCGTCTGAGTGAGACAACTGGTGGTTTGACAGTTATAATGTGAAAAATTAGGACTCATTCGAATGTGAATTCCTTGTAGACAACATCTTCAGCTTCAAATTAATGGTAAAGTGTTAATTTCGATTTACGCATCATCGATTTATGCCTCTTAATATCGCTTTCATAGGTCAAGATTGTTTCGAGGGTGTTCTCATTATTTAACACGTACAGTTTTCCTTGTCTCTTAGTGGCCATTAGCAGACGCAAAATGAACGACTCAGAAAGGGATTGATTTATCCGACTATTGAATTAAAGAATCTCAGTACTGTGTGATGAAGCTGGCATTCTTATTAAAAGAAGTGTGGAATATTCCAACGGTATCCCTTAATCGACTTCATCTCAACTTCAACAATTTGTGGGACCAATTTGTATAAAACCAGAGCATTCTCGGGTGATAGTAAGCCAGGAATGGTTTCACAACCTTTCAGAAAATGTGAAAGTTTCTGCTCCCGATGTAATAAACAAATTCCATGAATTAGATTTAAAGGTGATTAGGATTAATGACTATTTAGCTGACACAGTTTGAGTAATCACTTCGCACTAAACTGCATCCATTAATTAACGCTCTGTCTCTATGTAATGACAAAATGTGGTATGCAACCACATACCATCACAGAATCAAATGGCTATACATGCATAGTTTTGTTTCGGATTTCGGAATTCATCTGAGCTTTTTTCTATTTGCATTTTAGTGTGCTGTTTGTGGATGTTACTATTCTTTAACATCAAGTATAATGCAATAATGGAGTAGATCATGACAGGAATAATGGTAAGTTTGACAGGGTATCACGTTTATCACCTGATTTCTTTTCCACAAGATCATTTCGTGTCTGTTGTATAATTCAGTCGGAAATAGATTAAAGTGAGACGAGCAACAAACGATAATAAATTAAGGTTTGATGAGTTCATGAATTTTTTGTGGAATTACAAACTCAGCACAGGTTTTTCAGTATTATACGTTCTCCTAGTGGCTGTCCTAGTTCACTACATCTTGTTTAGATAGTAGACTGATCAATACAGTACTCCTGAAACCTAATTTCGAAAGTCTTATTGGAATAGATTTCTATGGAACATTCATTGTTAAGCCTCTCTGGATATCCGTTTCCGAATAAAAAGTAATTCAGGGTCTTTATCCCATAATCATCTTGTACTATCATAACAAATTCCGGATTTTCTATTGTACATTATTCCTATCGAGATCTTTTTATACTAGATTATCGATATTCACCTCTCATATTCTAATGCAGTTCTAACAGCGTGGATGGAATTCCACCCATAAGTTTCCCGTTTTACATTTATTTCAACAAATAAGTCAAAATTCAAAAACGCGTCTTCGTTTTAATTCCGTTGATTGCCAAAAACTCCACAATTTATAAACTAAATTATCTGAATAAATTGAGATGTGAATTGATAAGAACTTTACTGAGGAATAGGTTTTGAATATATTTATTTTAACTGTATTTTTATCTTCGAATTTTCTGTGAAGCTCCGTTCAAAGAAAATCGAGTCCATAAATGGAATTAATTTGAAGCTTTCTAATGGATGGGTGATAAAGTAGTATTGAGAACAATGTAATGACTTGTCTCTAAGGTGTGCTGAGCGTTAGATGAATTAACCAAAATTTTGACCTGATGTACTGCATAATTTACGTTTATCTGTTGTATCAGAAATTAGGGATTTCTTCTGACATACTGCACACGTGTCGTGCTGACAAGTACCAGACTTTTACCGTACATTAGTCGTTTTACTGTAGTAGTTTCATAATGATAGTCAGAGCTATTAAGTGAGAAATCGAGATGCAGGTTTCCTTGTGGAGTGGCGAAATCACCACATGTAACAATTAGCATATGAGAACAAAGCTTCGGTATTATTTCACAGGGAACTTGATGCAGACATATATCTTATGAAAAATGGTAACATATAGATATTCATTTACTGAAATTGTTCACTTTATTTTGCCGATAGATTGTAATGTGCACTGCTATTACATATTCCCTGTGTTGCAAAACGTATTTATCAAACTGTTATTTTGTATTGGGCTTCATTAATCTGGAAGACTTGTTAACGTTAATCTCCTGCATATTAACTCGAAGATTCAAACATTTAGTGTTCATAGTTATGATGACTTTGTCGGTGGCTTTTGTGATAGTTGGAGGACTTTTGTTAAACTTCGGGAAGGATGATGTGAGTGAAATGAAATTTAAAATTTACCCTTCATGTTTCAACATAAATTGCTGTAATTACTCGAATTATTTCAATCTGACTACTAATGATTCCTAATTTCAGTCATTTTTTACCTCTGTCTCGATGACATCAAACATGTATGCAGTGGTGAAAGAGGGTTGAAAAAGTCAGAATACTCTCTCATTAGTCTGTTAGTCGCAGAACATTCATTTATCTGCGAAACAACATCTCATGTGAAAACATTCTATTAAGCTGAAATACTAATGAACAGAAGCATATCAGTACTCCCTATGTCATCTCATTTACTCGTTGGAATCATGTGAGAACTCACTTCTTGTACACGGCATACATGTTCATGAGGTCCCATTTGACAGAAATCGATTAATCACCCAATTACAATTATTTGAATTGTGCATTTAATCTCCTTTAACTTGTGATCAGCATTGTGAATGTAATTTCCTTAATCGCATTTCAGGAATTTTTTTATTTCATTGGCCGGTGGCTTTCTGAACACTGCTTTAGATGTGGTAAGTAAGCAATTTGATTTGAATGCTGTTGAAAATGAGTTCTGAGTGAGATTTATTTCGTCATTTGGAAGGCGAATTTATTTCAAAACGTGAAGTATGTAAAAGAAGTAAAGTGTATGTTTAAATGACCTCATAATTTTCACAATTATAAATTTCAAAGCCATTTTTCATGTAGATTTCACTGCTGACTTTAGTCACAAATGTGAATCACATAATTTTTTGACGCAGCAAATTAACAACATCACATAAATGTTACCTATTCTCCCGACATTTATGATGTTGCATTTTCATTCTGTTTTTTGCAGGCAGCACTGTGTTTTGCCAGTTCTGTGAAATTTATTTCATATTAGTCGACTCCTCTGCATTATGTTAAGCAATTTCCATTGAAATTCGTGTCTGATAGAAAGAAGATCTTTCCAACTTATTTGTAATCATTGTATTTTCAGGTAGTCTATGCCAGCTGATCAGAAACAGCATGATTACATCATTTTAGAGCTGCTTGTGCCTTTTTCTTATGATCTTTTTACTTTGCCTAAATGGATGATGGCTCGTATTTTAAGTTTTTGAAATAGATTATTTTAATTTCACTTCTGTGCACTGATTTCTTCACAAGGTTAAGAGTAGTATTATACAAGGTTTTGTTGACTTTCTTTTCAAGATAATTGTAGTCCTTGTTGATGTTTCTCATTATTACACATCAGTGCATTCTGATGAAAAAACCATTGCTTAAATATGTGATTAAGTAAGGGAAGAAATGATGTCGAATTCAGGTAGCCATTTAATCAGACAATTCAGCGTCATTGTGGAGTTCTAATACAAAGTCTTAAGAATTGGCAAAACCAAGTAACAATAATTGGAGCCTTTTAAAAGTCAATCACAAAAAATATTTGGTAATCACTTACTACTGAAGATGAAAGGTAGTACAGTGGCTCAGGGTTGATAATAACTTTATGTTGCTTATTTTCTCGTAAAATATGCCTCGTCTGTGAACCATCCATCGTATTTGCACATTCCTTTGTCATCCTTACTTAAACTCCATGATGAACTATTTGACTTTTGCTCCATCGTTATAAGTGATTTATTTTCCCGACGTTACTTCAATTACACTTAAGAACAGGCGATATGCTACAAAAGTCGATTGTTTGTACGTGAAGTTCAAAATAGAAGAAAGTTAACTACTACAAAAATCTTGTTGTCAACGTTTTGAACTATATGCTCATGCAGACTGGTGATTTTTCAGCTTTCTCCACGGAATATTCTTCCTTCACCATTTTTGATTGGAGCGTAACAAAAAGTATGAAATCGAAAAAATGATGCGTGTAAGTAACGATTACCAGCTAAAGACCTCACGGAAGTACAAATATAAAACAGAGAAAGTGGGTGAATTTCAAGCAATTTCCTTGATACCCAAAGATGTTTGAAACTGAATCAATTTATCAGTGCTCTTTCTCCTTTTGATAACAATATGTAACTTAAAAACCACACCATCACACCATTAAATGTCTCTACACGAATAACCATGTTTCGGCTTCTGAAACCTAGTAGTCATTTTCTGTTTTCTGTATTTCAGAGTACTGATTATGATCCTGTGTATAATACTCATCTTCACATTCAGGAATAATTTAAAAATTTCATTGTTCCTCATAGGAATAATGGTAAGTTTTCAGAGTATCACATTTTTGAATCGACTTCTTTTTCCGTAAGATCATTCTGTGTTTTGTTTTGCCAGCGTACTCGAAAAATGATTAGAGCAAGGCAAGTAACAAACGATAGTAAGGCAGAATTTAATGCATTAATCACATTTCGGTAGAATCGCAAACTTAATAAATGCGATAATGGTAGTAGTGATAATAATAAGAATACGTAAGTGAGTTAGGTTTGTGATGGTGACAATGGGTAGTTTTAAGTGAAGGGAGGATACTAGCAATAGTGAAGCAGAATACTATAAAGAATTAAACAATTATAATAACAGTTAATAAGTAAGACTTGTTACCATGGCAATTTCAAATTGATTATAATTACCTTCTGCACAAAAAGACTGGGTCTGCGAACTATGAAATCTTATGGCACATGCCTCAGTATTTGTGGGCATTCCTGTGATTGCCTCACTGATGACAATAGTGAATGACGTAACCGAGTCAGTTTCATACTACTAGTCAACAAGATGCTTTGTTGCTGCAATTTTCGGTAGTCTGACCGCAACTGCATTCAATCACTTTGTAAAATGTGCCATTATTCGAGTGGATGATCTCCATTTCGTACTACTCAAGTAGTTGGTACCGCAAAACATTCGAATTGATATTCCCAGTTTGAAAAGTCAAAGATAAGCTGACGATCTTTCACACGAGCTTCTTGATGTGAAGAAATACACGCTTTGAAGCATGGAGCGTTCTCATGATGGCTTTACCAGATCTTTGTTTGACTGCAAATTGTACATCATCTGGTTTAGACGGTAAACTAGCAAGTACGGCATTCTCCAAACTGTTTAAATAATATTACTAGAGATGATCTCATTGTAATATGGATATTGATTAACCCTCTAAGAATGCCTGTGCTTAAATAAAACGCAGTTCAGATTCCTCACTTCATATTCACTTGTACTATTACAACAAATTCTGTTTCCTCTGTTAAACATTATTACAAGTTTGTCATACATTAGATTCATTTTATTTTCTTCTTGTACTGTTGGAAATATAATATTCTTGTGGCTTAAATTCATTTTTAGGGTCCCAGTGGCTGAATGTTATAGGAGCTTGACTTGTAACCGGAAGGTCCTGGGTTCGAATCCCAGTGGGTGCGTACTTCCGATGATTCCCAAACTAGGATGAAACAGCAGCTGTCCAGTACTCGCTGGTTTAACCTCGCCAGATACTAGCTTACTAGTTTTCTCGCCGGCCTCAAGCCCGGGTAAAGAGGGAGGGTTGGGGTGTGGTGCTAGCAACTCCACCCCTGTAAAACAACCAAATCGCTACAGAAACTTCATCGAATAAATATATTAAAAATTCCAAAAACATAAGCAATAGCCTTACTTTTCGCTGGAATCGGGGAAGTGAAATGACGCAGGCTGGTGAAAGCCTTCGGGAGGCCAGTCGGCCGATGTGCCTTCCTTCGATGAAAGCAAAAGTAAGGATGGGTAGCTGGAATGTTCGCACAATGTACGAAACTGGAAAGGCTGCCCAGGTAGCCGCTGAAATGAGAATGTACAGAATAGAAGTGTTGGGAATCTGCGAAAGCAGATGGAACAGAACTGGAAGGTGCCAACTACCTACTGGAGAGACAATAATATATTCCGGTCACCCAGAGGACAACCATGAGCACACCGAGGGAGTGGCCATCATGATGTCACCAACAGCAACCAAAGTTCTCATGCAGTGGGAACCAATCTCCTCCAGGATAATGACAGCCAGGTCTAACTCAAAGGGAAGGAAAGTTACAATCATTCAATGCTATGCGCCTACAAACGTCTCAAAACAAGAAAAGAAGTAGGTGTTCTACAGACAACTACAAGCAATAATGGACAACGTCCCAAATGGCGATATCAAAATCCTGATGGGCGACATGAATGCGAACCTGTGACGAGACAACACAGGAAGAGAACTCACCATGGGTCGTGAGGCCCTCGGCGAAATGAACGACAATGGTGAACTATTCTCAGACTTCTGCACTTTCAATGACTCGGTGATTGGTGGTAGTGTGTTCAAACACAAGGATATACACAAGACAACATGGATTTCACCAGATGGAAACACCAAAAACCAGATAGACTTCATTTCAATTTCAAGAAAGTGGAGACGGAGCCTACTAGACACAAGGTCGAGGAGAGGAGCAGATGTGGGTTCAGACCACTATCTAGTAGAAGCGACTTTCAAGGTGACGCTAATAGCCTCGAGGTTAGCTGGGGATAGGCCACAAAGCAAGTTCAACACTCAATTACTGAAGGACACAACCACAAAAGACACTTTCACTGCAACTGTCAGAGCAAAGCAGGAAACACTACGCGACATCACTGAAGAATCATGCGTGGAAGAACATTGGAAGTCTCTGAAGGCGATTCTCAACGAAACGTGTTCAACGGTTCTACGAAGAAAGAAGAGACAAGACAAGGAACGGCTGTCGACGGACACTTGGAAATTAATAGAAGAGAGGAGAATGGTGAAGGTAAAAATGATCCAATGCTATGAGAGAGAGGAGAAGGAGACGCTGAGCTCAACTTACACAGCACTGGACAAAGAAGTGAAGAAGAGTGCTAGGAAGGACAAAAGACGATTCTACGACAACCTGGCCACTGAAGCTGAGAAGGCAGCAGGCAAAAGGGACCTGAGGACATTATATCAGATAACCAAATCTATATCCGGGAAGAGACCAACACAAGCGAAACCTATAAAAGACAGCCAAGAGAACCCAGTTACCAAGGAAGAAAAACAGATTAAACAATGGGTGGATCACTTCGAAGGATTCTTGAACCGACCACTGCCTGCAACCCGTCCAGAAATACCAACAACAACGCGCACACAACTGCAAGTTGACACCGATCCTCCAACGAGAGCTGAAGTCTTGAACGCAATCAAGCTTCTGAAAGCTGGAAATACAGCTGGACCAGATGGAATATCCCCTGAAGCACGGAAGGCGGACACAGAGACTACAGCAGATATGCTTACTCCATTATTGCAAAATGTCTGGAAGGAAGGAAAGGTGCTTACTGACTGGAGGAAAGGTTACCTCGTGAAACTACCAAAGAAGGGCGACTTCGGCCCCACTTAGCAAGAACTGGCGAGGAATTATAGGATATATGATCCGTTTTAGCTTGTGGACGTAAAATGGCAGTCTGAGCTAATAAGTGTGAAGTCGATGTCAAGGTTTTTATTCGGTATCTCCATATTACCACATGACTCGGACTTTGGTATCATTTCATATGAGATTTGATGAACACATACGTTTGATAAAAAGTAATAATACATATGTATTCACTCATTCTAAATGTTCATTTCATTTTGCCAACAGATTTCACTTTTCTCTGCGAATATCTGCTTTGTCTGTTGCAAAACGCCGGGATCAGAATGTTTTATTTTATTGGGCTTCATCGTCCTAGAAGACTTGCTGACAATAATCTTCTGCATCTTGACAAGAAGATTCAAACCAGCAGTGAGCATAGTTCTGCTGTATTTATAGATGGCTTTTATGACTACTGGATGGGTTTTGTTTGCCCTAGGGCGGAAGCAAGTGAGCTGGATGAAATTAGAATTATATTTATTATATTTATTTGTTACATTTACTATTATCATTACTCGAATATAGTTTCTGTCATTTACTTATCTAAGTATTCCTGATACCAAACATGAATATAGTTGGTACCTTTACATTAATTCAATTATCTGGGTCAATTCACCCATCCGCAAAGCATTTTCGCGATTCTTTGCAAAATTGTGTTAATGCGAAAACTTTCTATTAGATAATAGTGAGAAATGTGATCTGAAATTCTGATAAGATGAGCCACTGGTATAATCCGTGATTCATCTCCCTGCTTCGATGAAATTGTATGAAAACTCATCCTTTAAACATTCACCGCTTTTAACATTCTCGCATTTGACAGCATTTAATTTTACTGCTCAATAACTATGACTTGAATTATGTATTTCTTGAGCCATGAAAACTGATGAAAATTATGAATATAATTTAATTCATCAGATTTGAGATTTTTTATGATGGCGAATTTTTTTGAACGCATAGTAAAAATTTTCTAACTGTCAGGGCTTCCACACACGTTGAAATACGCTTCGAAAGCGTTTCATGGATACGTTTTAAAGATGGATAAACGTCAATTTTGTGCGCTGGTTCTATACTATATTTCACATTAGTGGAGCTTGGTCTCCTGTTCTCAACAATAATGGCTTCTGAAGATTCTGTTTGCTTCTGTAGTCATTTATGAATATGCTATGAAGCCCTTACTTGCAGAAATTGATGATCACTTGGCATGTAAGTGTGTCCACGCGTACATTCTAAATAATAAATACAGTGTGATGTCACATCATTGTTGCATTCGCAAAGGGCTTAGATGGATATATTGGCTTCTTATTCTTAATTATTATGTTAGAAGCTGCATAAAAAGTCTTTTTAACAGCGGGCTTTAACTTTTGTATAGTTATCAAACTGTTATGATGTCCCATACCGGGTAGCTTACTGTACACATCTTTATTAGCGATGATTTGGAGAGTGAGTCTACTTCATGCCTCCTGATGAATTTGTCTGGATAATTGTTATCAATTGAATTTTTTGTAAACGTTCTTTCTTCCTCATCAAGTGTACCTTCAATGCATATTCGTTAGATTTTACTGAAAAGACACCCCACCAATGCTGTTTTGTAAGGAGCGCAAGCATGATTAAAGCCGTGATCATTCGTCAGAAGATATTCAATCGTTGTAATGCACAGTGACAGCTAATCTGGATACGCTTCTTGGCCTAAATTCTATAAGTAAGGATACAGTTAACTCTCTAAAGCCATCAGAATCTGAACTCTGGCATACGTATGGTCTGGCAAAAACATACGAATCGAATAATCCTCTACGTCCTATATTGTCAATGTGCAGATCCCAAAAAATTAAACCTGCTGAATAGTTAGAAGAATTATGGCATCCAGTAAAAACACAAGTATGTAAGTATGTATTAAAAGATACATTTGATATGGTTAACTTTCCTGACGATAATAATATTATTAATAAGAATATGTACTGTTTTCATGTAAAGTCTTTATTCACCAGTGTGTTTTTGCTTTGAACAATTGACCCTTTTTGTGTGATTACAATAGCACAAAACCTTTTCATCTCGTTGTCTATATCTTATTTAAAGGATTTATTACTTCTGTGTGCCAGTAATGCTAGATTAACAATTGAAGGCGATGCCTTCCGACAGCATGATGGCGTTGCTATGGTGAGTCCGGTAGGATCCCTTGTAGTGATATCTATATCTCGTACTTTGAGAGTTTATCAGAGGATTAAATCGAAAATGTGTCACTTTACAGTAGGTAGGCAGATGACATTGTAAACAATAATGATCTGTTATCTTAACAACAAATTTGTTCATTTCTAACGTGACATCTCGCTTTTATGATATATATACGTATATTTACTATTAGCTTGAAATAAATTTGTCATCCTTATGTTTCTGTCTCACTATGTATAACTTACAGAAATGTTTATTAGAGGAATAATTCATTGTGGTTAAAATTGTATTATAACTCATATTACAAACAATAGTGTGGTTGTGTGATGCAGACAACCTAATATGATTCTCACAAATTCCCACAGTTTGACACTGATTTAGCAACAGAATACTATATGCATTTGAACATGCCTTTCTGTTTTTACAGTAGTGGCTTGTACTCAACCCATGTGAACAGAAGAAATAAAATGGATCCACAATATTCTGCAACCTCGTCTGGTTAACTAGCTTGCTTGATTTCTGTCCGCTTCCAAGCCTGAGTAAAGAGGGAGAGTCGGGACTAGGGCTAGCTACCCTACACCACAAAAGCTTTCAGACTGGTAGAGAAAACTCAACGCACAAAAAAAAGATTATTAATACAAAAAATTCATATAATGATCTTATTCTTTGCTGGAATCAAAGAGGCGGGCTGGTAAAAGCCAGCCATTGGGAAGCCAGTCGAGAAGTCGATGTGTCTTCCCTCTCAGTGAAAGCATGAATAAGAATGAGGACGTGGAATGTTAGCACAATGTACGAGACTGCGAAGGCTGCCCAGGTAGCCAAATAAACGAGAAGGTATAACGCAGACCTGCTGTGAATCTGAAAGAGTTGACGAAATGGATGTGAAGGGGCACCCCAGAAACCAGATAAACTTTACATGAATACTGCTCAAAGAATGAGATACGCAGTCAGATTGCTGGATACAAAGTCGAGAAGAGGAGCAGATATAGGCTCAAATCAACGTCTAGTACAAGGAACCAACAAAGTAAAGCTGTAATCCATCATAACAAATGCACACAGACCAAAAATCAAGTTCACCATTCAAAAACTGAAGGAAAAACCATAAAGAAAGCCCACACTAACGACTTCAGAGAAAATTAAAGTACACTACATGGCCTCACATAGAAAACTAGACTGGAAAATCATTGGAACTAACTTTTCGAAAGTGATTTACAAAGAAAAGCCCAGTGAAATACAATGTCGCGTCATCCTGGAGAGAATAAAAGATGCACTGCATGCAGAACTCCGCCCGGAACAAGCTTGATTAAGTAAAGGCAAATCAAATGCTGATCAGATTACAACTCTATGCATCGTCATCAAACAAAGCACAGTGGTTAGGAATCTTGCCGACCATGCACATGGTCCGGCGTTTGATCCCCTTCCGACGCACACCCGATATCTATGGTCGGCCTGCGAAATTTGGGCTACCGATATCACAGTCTGAAAATTTCGTACTTGTACTAAAAGTACGGTGTGGAATCAGGCTGTAATCAAAAAAAAGAATGACCTCCAACTCTAACTCAACCTCATCGACTTCAAAAAGGCATTCACGAGACAGTCTCGACCATGAAGCGATTCAGAGTTAACTTCAGAACTAAGGCATGCCTCAATTCTTTATCATTCAGCAGCTATATGACAATTCCACGTGTCAGATGATCCAC